>OZ026577.1:7205509-7563009 GCA_964020215.1 Aurelia sp. 3 sensu Dawson et al. (2005)
AGTTGCTGTAAAATGAGAGGTTGTTCAAGACCTCATTCGTGACCATTTGCAAAAGACCATCAGAGCTTGGTACAGCATTGACTTTCGAGTGTCGAAGACATTCCCTGACAGAGTGAATCAAACAGTGACCATCTCCAGGCTGCTTTAGCAATATTCTTTCTCCGACTGGTATACGAACCTCCTTGTCTTCGTCACTTTGTGGTTCGCTAAAAAGGTAATGCGACTTTTTGTTTATGGAAGATAAAAGTAGAAAGGAGAAAAAATGTCACCATCATTTATGTTGGGTCTTAAAAATTTTCTTTCGTTTCTACATTCTGTGTGCATTCCTGTGAACATTGTAAATGAATATCCAAACACAATGGAAATTTGGCTTTAAAATTGCTTCCATAAGTAATTAGGAAGCTTCAACGTTACTTATTTTATTGAATTCTCATACTCTCGTGAATACCAAGTGCTTTATAAATACAATTCCCAAAAATATAACTAAATTTGAATTGTAGGAAAAATTCTACGAAAATAGCTGCAAGGAATATCAGAAGTTCAAAATGATAACGGAAAAGTTTCATAAGGATGAAAATTAGTTATGTGGTAGGTTGAATGAAACCCCAACCATGACTCATAGACTTCGTAATCTAGAATCAGGCCAATATCGAAGCTCTCCTTGTAATGGAGCGCAAAGGACAGTGACGTATGGTTTTCTCCCAGAGACTACTGAATCGTAGCATTTTTTCAATATTGACAGTAAAGCAACAAACTTTCAACTCACAATCTTAATCGCTTTGTCGCCATATCGGAATCTTCACTGCTTGACAGTACCACATAGGGATTGCCAGCATCTCCTTTCACTTGTCTGTAGTAAAGCATACGTATAATTGTTAGTACTTTAGGGGCAGAAACTTTCGCGGACAGAAAGTTTCGCGAGAAAAAATCGCGAAATTGAGGACATAAACTTTAGCAAATGACATTTTTTCCGCAAATTTCGCAACAAAAACATTCGCGATCGAGAAAAAAATCATTTTTGCGTGAAAAAAAATTTGCGACTAAAGAAAAGTGAGGGGAAAAGCTTTAAGCAACAAGTGTTTCGTCCCAGTATTGACAATACCCATCTGTTTCGCCTTAACAGTCACGGTGATAATTTACCAGGTTTTATAGACCAAAAGTGTAAAGATCCGGATGATTAAGGAAAAGTAACACAAAGATTGAAGAAACGAAAAAATATTAGATGGAAAAACTTTTGCGAGTCGAAAATATTCTGTAATTTCACGAGCAAAAACTTTCGCGAAGTTTGAGTTTACATCACTTTTAGATGGTAGAAACGTTTGCGAAAAAATCCAAAAAACGTGAAAATCGCGAAACTTTCTGCCCGTGAAAGTTTCTGCCCCTAAGGTAATGAAAGGGTGCAAGTTATATTTAACACAAGAAACTACGTTCTCGCCAGAAAATGTTGCGGGACGCGAAAGTTCGACAAGTTTATCACATTTAAAGTACAAGATTTTTTTAAATTTTCCAGCTCGAGCCCCTTTCGATCGAGCCCCACGTACACAAATGTATCTTGATCAAGGCTCTTGCTTCAACATTTCTTCGCCCGAAATGGCAGTAATTTTATGCTTGAGAAGTAAGTCAAAGTACATTGAAAAGTTTTCCAAGATACTCCGTATTTCAAATTTTGATGATGAGCCGACGTTCAAGCCTTGTGGTTGCTCCCATATTGGGCGAGGAGAAAAATTGAAACATGTTAGGACTGTGAAAAAAATGGGGCGTGTCCGATACTGAACACGAAAACATTGTTGTGTCAGTCAAATTCTAACTTTGCTGTTAAGATCATGCTCACCAGAAGCACCAGCCGCCTACACCATCTAACCAGTAAGCTGTTCAACCCAGAATTTAGATCAATAACAGAAAAGGATTGGTATGGGAACGAGAATACCGCATTCGATTCTGGCCCGTGATTTATCAGGTCCATTGAAATTTATTTTCTATTTCTGAAATTTGCCAATTGCATTTACGTACTTTGCATTTCAATGGCAAGTTAATCATGGACCAGAATCAAACGTGGCTCTCTCATTCCCATACAAACCCTTTTATCAGCTTTTCCTCTTTTCTAGAACTAAAATATGAATGACGAAACAAAATTTCCACTGAGGTTAAAATCTTAGTTTTGAATATCGTATTCTTTTATTGCATCACCCGGTTTTGATTCACCTATTTGTTAGAAAATTCGTAGCGAAAAATCGTAGAGAAAAAGCCCAGAAAACAATCCCACTACTTTGTCTTCTTGCAGGAATTTCAGACTATGAAATGTGCGCAAAGTATAGCAACTGGTTTGCTAAGTCATACAATTGTTCGCAAGCAATCGGCAGGCTCAATTTCCAATGCTTCACAGTTGTATTTCAACGTACATTATTTGCGCAATACCATGTTACATACTGAATGAAACGGAATCTAGTAATTCTATCTACCGAAAAAGGTAATAGTTACCTTTCAAAAGCTGGAATCTTTGAAAAGGCCATCGTCAAATCTTCAATCAAATGTGCGCAGAGTTGTGTCGTCGATCTTAAGCACGTGTGCAATTCGGAATCTGAAATTACAGACGCTTAACTCGAGTGGGGGACACCTGTTATAGCCAATGCGTTTCGCAATTCTCATACCAAAAATTCCGAAAAGTGCCATGACGTTCACACATTATGAATCATAGATTGTTACCCATATAGCATCAATAGAATTTTGATGCCATCCGTAAAAAGGGGCTTCGTTGTCCTCTTTTTGCGGCCGCAAGTAAAAGTGACGTCGGGACGTTATTCGCCTAACGTTTTCCTTGCGAAATAAGAAGATAGCAGTTATCAGTGAACGATAGCTCCAGTTAAAGGTTTTTAAGCAACACCTCATGCCGCATTTTGATGCCAGTGTGTTTGCTTTTTTCCAGGCAAATTTGGGTACATTTTTTGATACAACCCGGAATAATGCAGTTATGTTGATTCAAGCATGTGCTCATTCGTGCTCAGTTTCTTCTTTTTTGATATCTGTAACTTTTGCAATGCAAATGTAACGATCCCTCCAAATAGAAATGATTCAGGAACAAATGAATGAAGCATCGCAATGTATAGCTCTTTTCAAAAGTAAGGCTCAAGGTTGAAATTAGATTTTGTTTTTTAAAATTCTGATGATATCAAATGAAGGCTCTACTGTTTCTGGCAGAAGATGTCAAAATGCAAGTTATGTGAATTCAAGTTGAAGGTTTTTTGTACTTTGAAACTGTTAGTCTGTCAAGAGTTGCATATTAGGATCCAGACAATATCCCGATCTACTTCTTTCTTTTTAAGTAGTGAATCCGGCAAGAGTATCCTTTTGAGATCTCTGCGCGCGCAACATAAAATGCATTCTGGCTGGGGGGGGGCGGTAACTACCATATATGCTGGTACAGGATTACCTTGGGTACCGGTAGTACGGGATGTGCCATCTTTGGGGTGCTACTTTTCTAGCAGATATTAAACTTTGGTGCAACAATTTTGGTAAAATCGCAAGTACTCATAAATTTTGGGGTGTCACTTTGGAGAAATAACTGTTGGGGTTTCCGCACACCCATGTAGCTTTGTTGTTGTATCATCTGCATTTTATCAGAGTAGAAATCAACACTATGTATGATTCAGCAAAACTCACAAAAGGACAATTAATTCAATGACTTTTAGCTGAAAATAAATATGTTTTGACGTCATGTAATTTCGCCTGATTGGTCAGTTTTTGAAAGACATTAGAAACTCGTGTTGTGAAATCATGCAAGAGGTTTTAGATTACCAGATCGTTGGTAGAGTGGTAAGAGTGTAGATCATGTGTGATCGCATGATGTGTCAAAGCGAAAAGTTGTCTTCATTGAGTGAAACTTCGGTTCAGGTTTTATCCTTAAAGAACTAGCAAGGCTGGAGAGAAATCTCCAACAATAACTCTTCAGGGTATTGATTTTGATCAAATTTTACTTACTTGGTTAAAATTTTGGATAGTTGTCACAGTTTTAGGGTGTAAATTTTCAATGGCCAAAAAATTTTCGGGTATCGTTTTCGCAAAAATTCATAAATCTTAGGGCGGTCGAAAGCTCGTAAAAAATCTCTTCAAACTCCGTTATTCTGAAAAATCCTCTCAGGAAAAATCCCTCACGCTTTTCTGAATGAGTGACGCAGCCCTTGCCGTGAAAGTTCGTTACAAAAATCTCTTCGTGTAAGGGGCCTTGATTTATTTTTTCAGTTGAAAGCTCAGCACATGTTTGCTGCATGCTGCCTTAACACGTGCAGTATGGCAGCGCCCAACTTGCAGAACCTGATTGGTTCTACAAAGGTCAGGGATATTGATCAAATGGTCGAATGGACACGAGATACTTTGCGTATAATTATGTTAGCCGCCAATGCAATCATAGTCACAATGATGCAATGGTGCCTTACCAATTATGTGTTGCAAGAGGGGTGTCTTACAAGAGTGCTTCTTTGTGTGTTGGCCTGAAAAATTGCGGACGCCTTTTTTATGACACATAAAGAGGCATGCCAGCGAAATCAATACCTGAATGACTTTTTTTAACCATGGAGTCACCATTGACGCTGTTGTTAGATAAATTAAAAGAAACAGGAATGTTAACTATTTGCAAGCCGAGTAGCAGGCTGCAAGCCGAGCTAATCAGGGACCTCGGAGCCGGGGGGGCTGGGGGGGGCTTTAGCCCCCCCAATAATTTTCAAGATATGGTTTTTCGATTTTTAGAAATTATGTCAAATGAGAAAATATCGACGACGGTTCATAACTAATTTCATTAAATTGTTAACACCTCCAGTTCATGTGGCATTGTGTACGCGTACATAACTGTTTTTCATGCTTTCCCAAGAAACAAGGTCAGCTCAGCAAAGTCATTTGAAACGGGAAACGGTATGTGTTCTGATGATTCAGAAGAGTAGGTGTTCAATAGGCTTGAATTCCGCAATTGAAGGACTTACGTTAATAGCATCATTAACAGATTCCAATGTTACTGAGTCTAAGCAGTAAACGGAGTATTAGTTACCAGGCCCATACCACGCCTACCTGTAGGTCAAACGCAATTAAATACTTGAGAACAATTAAGTAAGGGATAGCACTCATTTTTGAAGAATTTTTCTTGAATGAAGATCACGTTCTAGCTATTGTTGTCAATTTCACTATAAAAGTTGCCAGAAATGAGAGTTTCATTACTTTCTTCACTCGCTAGATTTTGTACTTTGAATTGTGTTCATCATCATGTCGACGAAAACAGTGATTCTCTGTATTGTGCTCTTCACTATACTCACAAAATTTGCACAAGGACAAACTTACGTCCCGAACGAAAATGTCATTGGAAATGTAGGTTCCTCGTTTACCGTTGTGTCGTTCAAAAGTAAACTTTTGAAGCGCAGGCTGTTGTATTCCACAAATCATCCTGGATCGTATAACCCGACGGTAATAAGTAATCAAGAAGCACATATGATATATGGAAACATGGATGGAAAGAAGCAACAGAACAGGGGCGGATTCAGACCGGTTTCACCAATTTCCGTGCATCGGTCAGGTTCCCAAACCAAGGAAAGAATGACGTTATTTACCAATATTTTCAGAAAAATTAAAAAGCGTCACTCTTTTTTGCGATCTTCAAGCCAGTACAAGGCCAACAGTGAGATGTCTTTAAAGGTATGACACACTGTGGCTCCTCATAATTCGCTCCAAAACAATAAAGATGTCATGATGACTGCACTGATTCTGCTTTATTTGCCATGGTCCTCTTGGGGAATACGTCATTCGAAACTTGCGTAATGAATTCCGCATGTGATTTGCTTTGAATGGCCATGACATTTCAGATTGTTTTGATATAAACACTTTTGTAATCTGATGAGCCAATAAGGATTGAGTGAACCTGTGGAATGATTTCCGTGAACCGGTAAGCAATTGTTTAAAATCAGTGAACCTGTTTCGATTAGGAAGTAAACCGTTTCTGAAGGAAGTAAACCATGCTTGTAGAGGAAGTTGATAGCATTGAACGAGAAAAAAGATCTCTGCCGCCTGCATGCACTGCCATAGCCTGCACGCAGCCTCCCATTGAAGAGGTTGAGGAAGACGCAATGAATATAAAAGAAGAGTACGAATGTATCTGAAATACGATAAAATGAAAGAAAATTTTTAGGGAGCCCTGAAGGGAGAGTTCTGGGAACTTCAAACGCCTGAGAAGTGGACTTGCAAAAGCATCTAATGAATTTCGCAATTTTCACATTTTTTGTAAGCAATCTTTGTTGATTTCACCTTGAAAACGTTATTGTGGATACTCAACTGGAACAACCTTCATTTTTTGAAAAGGGCGTTGCCCATGTTTTCCGAGAGTCTAGAGGGCGTAGTCACGGAAAATTTTTCTGGGGGCTTCGCCCCCAGACCCCCTCCTGCTTGGTGAACCGGTCAGAAAACTGGCCTGGATCCGCTCCTGCAGAAGACTGGAACAACGAAGAAAATATCTGATTTCTTTTCGAAAAAGCAAGAGCCCTCAACCAAAGGTTTGTTTAAGGAATTGAGAAATGTTTTCTTTGACAAATAGATAACGGCCAGGGAGAGGGCGAATAGAGAGACGGAGAAAGAGCGAATGAAATAGAGAGAAAGAGAAATATTTCGTTTGAACTAACCTCAAAATTAAGGAAGGACGCCAATTTTAAATTGCAGAAACAAACTGCATCATCCCAGCACGGCATGATGATTTGCCAGCAATTTGCTTTTACCAAAAACAACTTTGAATACTTTTGAAGTTCTTGTAAATTAGAAATGCATTCATTGTACATTTTGCACCCCTTCATTTGTTTTCGAGTAATCTGTTTCATTATATAACTGCCCGTAAGATAAAAATCTAAACATTTTCTATGCATTCAATCACGTCAGTTCTTTCTGCCATAACTTTGGTTAATCTACTTTCTGAAGGTCCAGATCCTCACCAGGAAGAGGCATCCAGTGCAGATCTTCGAAGTGTGACTACGTTATCAGGGATCACTCCGCAGCAAAGCAATACGTTCACTTTTAGTTCACCAAGCACTTTATCAGCGCGTACTCGGCAAACTACGGATAGACCATGGCAGCCTCGGAATTTCAATTTTCCAAAAAAAGCGTTTGGTAAACAAAATCGCTCTTTTCAACCAAACTGGTTTAGCGATTACCCTTGGCTGCATTATAGTGAAGAGAGTGACAGTGTTACTTGTTTCATATGTTCCAAGCAGAACGCAGCAGGCACTTTGATATCGGCATCTAAGAAAGAAATGACTTTTATCTCGCATGGCTTCTCGAATTGGAAAAAAGCTCTTACTAGGTTCAAAGAGCATCAAACAAGTGAGTGTGACAAATTAGCCGTGGACTTTGAAGTTAATATTCCTCAAACACACCCTAATTTTTGCGAAGTTTCTAACGAACAAGCAAAGTGTGTAATGCAAAAGAACAGAAAATGCTTAATAAAAATCATCGCATGTCTTCAATATTTATATCGCCAAGGTCAAGCTATTCAAGGCGATTCTGATGAGGAATCGAATCTAATTCAGCTTCTTAAATTGAGAAGTAAGGATGACGGTGACCTACAATCATTTTTGGAGAAAGGAAAACGAGAAAAATATGTAAGCCACGACATTCAAAACGAACTGATTTCTATAATGGCAAACCACGTTTTGAAGAAAATTGTTGAAGACATAGGATCTAGTTTCTTCTCCATAATTGCAGACGAGTATACAGATATCAACAATAAAGAGCAACTTACAATATGCGTTCGATGGGTTGACAATGAATTACAAGAGCATGAAGACTTCCTAGGATTCTATGAGGTACCAGATATCGAATCAGATACAATCGTATCGGCAATAAAAGATGCTTTTTTAAGACTTCAGTTGTCGCTTTCTTGTTGCAGAGGTCAATGTTATGATGGTGCGAGCAATATGCTGGGGAGGAAAAGTGGGGTGGCAAAACAAATCCAGGATGTGGAACCGAAAGCCCATGCAACTCATTGCCATGCTCATTCACTAAGTCTTAGTGTGAAGGATACCACTAGTAACTGCAAGGTTTTATCTGATTCAATGAATAACACGAAAGAGATAGTAAAGCTTGTAAAACGCTCCCCTAAACGTGACAAAATTTTAGGTGAGATCAAAGAGAACATTGAAAAGGAAGGAGCATCTGAGGCTGCTGGACTAATCAAGTTAAGCGTTACAAGATGGACAATCAGAGCTGCATGTTTTCAGCGTGTCATTGATAACTACGAAGCGCTTTTGTGTCTATGGGAAGAATGTCTTTCCTCGAAGCTTGAAGCAGAGCTTCGTGGAAGAATTTTAGGTTGCCAAGCACAAATGAAGAGTTTCGATTATTTTTTTGGCCTTAGCCTTGGGCAAAGGATTTATGCCCATACAGACAACTTATCAAAAACTTTGCAAAATGAGAAGCTGTCGGCCGTCAGTGGACAGAGAAACGCTGAACTAACCAAGCGGGCTCTTCAGAGCATAAGAACTGATCAGTGCTTCCAGGCTTTCTACGAGTCGGTAATCCGGAAAAAAGAAAGGTTCCCAGCTGTTTCTGAGCCTGTACTGCCAAGGAAAAGGAGAGTACCGGTTCGTTTTGAAATAGGTACGGCCTCGGGGAATTTTCCTGAAACAGTACAGGATCATTACAGAAGAATATATTTTGAGGCATTGGATCTCATTGTTGAGGCAATCAATGAGAGGTTCGATCAGCCCAGCTTTGTTTCTTCAAAAAACCTTGAATCTCTTCTGGTTAACTTCGTAAATGCTAGCGATGTTTCGTCTCAAATGAAATACGTCGAAGAGAATTATGCCAAAGATATTAAAATTACACTATTGTTACCTCAGCTTGAAATATTCAAGGTGCTAGTAAATGATGTCAAGATAGATTGCTTTCATGATATCTGGCTGTTTCTAAAACAAATTCCAGTCGCTCAAAGATTGCTAATCAGTGAAATTGTCCAAATTTGTAAGCTTTTGAGTGTCAACCCTGCTACAAGTGCAACTGGCGAGCGATCATTCTCTTTAGCAAGGCGTCTAAAAACTTGGCTTCGTTCAAGGATGTCTCAAAGAAGGTTCAACAATTTAGCAATTCTTCATAATCACAAAGAAAGGACAGACAGTATCAATAATATCGAAGTTGCAACCATTTTCATCAATAGAAACGAGAACAGAATTCGAAATTTTCTACTTTTCTGGCGATTTAGCGACTGAAAATACAACAAATTGTTATTTCACCCGGGCGTTTCTAGGTACAAAAAGGGCGGTGGTCGCATTTATAGCCAATGTAGAGGGCGTGGTCGGAAAAATTTTTCTGGGGGCTTCGCCCCCAGACCCCCTCAAGGTTTCATCACTGCTTTTTAGCCCCCCCAATCCAAATCATGCTCCGCGGTCCCTGGAGCTAATTGAATGACTTCCTTTCACTAAGGATATGATATGAATTGTGTATGATTTTGAGGCAATTTTGATGAGCTGGATACCATATTCATTTGAAAAAAGCTTCAATCACGACCTCCTACAGCATATTTCAGGAATCTAACCCTACCTTGCCCTGGGTACCAGACTCTCCCTCTGGTACCCAGGGTAACCCTACCTTTGCCATTGCTCGCACAATCGAGAGGAGCCACAATTACCTGGCATTTGACGGCCTGATCTCTTCACCTCCGGAAAATTTTTGCTATTCTAGACTGAACCCTTGACTGAAGTTCTGAACTCGTTTAGAAAATTAAGTTCATGTCAAAAGCTACGTTGAGGAAGAACTGCTTTTGGCCATACCCACAGAACCACGACTATTTTGCAAAACAATGCAAAACAGATATCATTCGAAAGAGTTTAGCTAGCGGAACTTGATCATTGCAGCAAGCATTGAAAAATTATGCAACAACAATAGTTAAAAGAACATTAAATTGAATTTGTACATAAAATGAGCGATCTAACTCCTCAATGACTAAAATTTAGCCATACTTCACATTACAACACAGTTAGTGAACATCAATTAGAAATATGGCGTAAATTCAATGATTTATTTATAACGCTAACAAATTCATGCTTTTATGCGTTATTTCTCCTCAAAATCCTCCAAAACTTTACATTTAAATTACAAAAAAATCCGACAAGAGAGCAAGATTTGCGGACAAATAGTGTCCTAGGGGGTGCTCCGCCCCTCCAGCCCCCCATTGGCTTCGGCCCTGTTCGACAGTGCAGGACTTGGCAAACAGTGACATGGAGATAAAATAAGTTCTTTTATTTCATCTTGGTGATATGAAGTTATTCTTCAATTAAACTGTCGCTTTGTCACAGAATGGAAAGTTTTTTTGCTCCTATACTTGGTCAATAAAATGTGGCGGAAATGACGTTAACCAGGGGCTATTATGTAGGTCACTGTATTCTGTTGTTAGATTCCTAAAATCAGAAGGCATCACAGTTTCCTAAGTTTCACAGTTTCATAAACCATCTTGCGCAACAAACTGTTTGACGAACTTTTGAAGAATGGGGGACAAAGTCCAATGGTCCTTTGATTATGGTATGATCGTTACTGTTCATGAAAGCATATGGCGGGATCGTACGATAGAGGATAGTACGATAGATCAGCGAGTTTTTCATTGCCGGCAACTTCCATTGATTCATTGATAATCCAGTTGTGGTGATGAAATCTGTGAAGGTACTTAAATCATTTGCATATAATGCATGCTAATTGATCTGCTAATCCCCCTGCAATATCTCTTGTATGAAACAATTGTTTTGATATGCCCACCCATGATAACTGATGAACTGATCAGAGACCAAGATTTTAGCGTCATGGAGGACGCGGCCCGTTGTTGCGGCCATACAGCCCATGGCCATAAATGACAACCTGCAACCTGTATTATGCAACCTGCAACCTGCATTATGCAACCTGCGTTATGCAGATTACACCAGCCGTTAGATACACCTGACATGTCAGTCTGAACAGTCCTACTGGTTGCACATAAAATATTTCTACTACTTTTGATTTGTGATATTTTGCTTTTAAGACCCGTAACCTTTTTTTTATAGGTCTTAAGCTCAATACTTAGTTCACCCATTTGCTTAGTCAGTGTTGATATCTGTTGTTCTGCCTCACCAAGGTCTTTGTCTCAGCTGCATGATGGCTTACCTGCTCATTATGGTCTAATTTGAGTTTCTTAACAGCAGCCTGAGACTTTTTGTACTCACCCTCAACATGCTTCTTCTCCTCCACCAGCTTCCTTTTCCGCGGTGTTAATTCCTTCCCTACAACTAAACTAGGAGCTAAATTGAATGGCTCAGCCAAAAGATCATTTACCTTATCATGGTTTTTCTTACTCTTATTAAGTTTTTTTACAGTTACTTCTAAAACTTTGAGTCTCTTCCTAAAACTATTTTCATTTAAGGCAGAAGGTTCCCCCTGAGATGTTGTGGCTGGTACTGGCAAAAGTTTTTCTATAATTTTGTAGAGGTCTTGAATCGAAAATTTGCCCTTCAAGTGTAGAATTATGCCATTTGTAACAGTTTTAGCATCACACACAGGTATAATCAAAGAAAAGTCCTTTAAACATTGTTCAGTAAGACCTACCTTTCGAAGGTTCACCTCTTCTGTGTTGCCATCCATTCTGCGAAATGTGAAGCCTCTGCGCAGCCGGCCGCCATGAACCTCGCGATTCTCACGATTAGAAAATTTGATCTGTGATCGCCACGCGAAAGGGCGCTCGCGCTGTCTCCACGAACGATTGATAAAAACCAAAATAATGTTAAAAGATTGAAGGAAGGTTAGAGTACACCTACAGCTGTGGCCAAGAAGAAAATTGAAAGATCATCGGCATGCGTGCGCACGCCAAAGTTTCCTAACAGTTTTTTTGGTTGCTTGGCAACATCAGCCATTTCTTGGCCAGCAATATTGTTAAAGCCTCGTTATCAAACTAATGTATTCAAGAGGTTTGAAATAACTATCTTTTAGCGTTTTGAAGCGCGAGCCAAAGATCCGAGCGGTTGTTTGGGCCTAAATCTGCAATCGTAGAAAAAGTGGTGATGCAATCAAAATTTTTCTTGAATTCCTGGAGAAATCAATTTGATAACAGTTTGGTCATGTAAGTAGACGAAAGTTTGATCTTTTATTTACTTTAAAGCTCATTATATTTCCGACTTCTTTATCAGAAATACACGGTTTGAAAAGTTTGATGAATTCCGCGAATGTGGACCGAAGGCCTGTTAGAATCGAAGAATTGACTTCCACGTAAACAATAAGGCGTAACAGCTGTGTACGTAGCATGCCATACGAACAAAAGTGATTAAAACGTAGAAAGAGCTGCTTCCAAAGGTCTTTCATTTCTGGTATGGAAAAATAGTTTCCAGTTGTTGGTTATCATATGTTCTTTCCAGTAATGCTCTTAGCTGAAAGAGTTTCATCTAAGTAAACTCTTTTACAAAAGCAAGGAAGAGTGTCTTATAAGATGCATTGTGCTGTTGCAAGGAAGCTGCTGAGCTCCAAACTTGCATATGCTAAGGGGGAGGGGGTACCGTATTGGAAGCAATATGAATGAGGTCAAATTAACTGTCAGTTAGGAGATCCCACTTGATACATGGAGACGACTGACCTTGAGCTTACAACAGAAGACAAATATTTGGTATGCAAAAGACAACAAGAATAGGTATGGTTGGCAATAGGTGCACCATATGCAAGCTAGGCAGACCATCGATCGGCCACAAGCAGGCAAGCAGTGAGCCAAAGGTAAGCCAAAAGTAAGCGGAACGTAAGCCAGCACTAAGCCAAAGGTAAGCCAAATGGTAGGCCAAATGGTGTAGGCCACGTTTTGTAGACACCCAATTTTCTTCCCATGTTAGTTAGATCATATGATAATTCGTTCATGCCTGAAGGAGCAATGATGAACAAAATTAAATATGTTTTTGATGATCAAAGATGGACAAAGAGGTGTTTTAGCCTTTCCAAAGTAGGTTCCTGGTGTTCAGAAAATCAAAAAGCCCATCCACCATCCTCATTCCTTCCAAGCATTGGCACCATTTATGCATTTACTATTGTTTTTGTAGGATTTTAATGTTTTGAAATGATATTTTGCTTTCCTCCGTTTCCCTTGTGAGTTCAAGTTACAAATGCTTGCAACATTCCTTTTGAATGCACCAGTATAAATGAGAGGAGCCAGACAGCTATCCATCTTGGCTTAAGCTCATACATAGCCAGATTTATTTTTATCCTGCTGTGTGTAATGGTGAAAGGAAACTCAAAGAAACAAGGAGATATAGTTCAAAGTCTCCCAGCGTCTCTGGTTCTGCCTCAGCAAAAGGAGACAGCACATGGTCGTCAGTTTCTTTGAAGAGGAGTGGAATGAGCCCACGCATGAGGAGCTGTAGCAGAGATAGAAGCAGAAGGCCAACAAACAAAGAGGAAGTCAGCTCAAGAGAAGGGGTGTTGCAGCAAAGTCTTGTGAATTTCCAGTTGTACATTGAAAGCAGAGTTAAGGCCTTGGAGACAAACACATACGTTGTAACCGAGAAAGTCGCTGAAGATCTACAGAAGGATATTGTTAGTGTTCTAGATTCTACTGCTAAACAACATAGTCCATTTATGAAGCTTTCTCGGAAGCAGCAGCAGGATGCTTCTTCGAGGAATGAAAAAAATGTGTGATATTACGCAGCAATTATAGAGTTTAGATCTAGTGGTGTTTTAAAGTTACCCAGCAAAAGGACACTTAGTGACTATAAGAATGTGGTTAAACCCAAGCAAGGTGCCAATGACCAAATAATTGAGGAGCTCTGATCTATAACAAACAGCTTTTTTGATGTCCAAAATACATGGTTGTCATGTTTGATGAAGTAAAGATAAAAGATAACCTTGTTTGGGACAAAGACACAGGCTTTGTTGATCTTGGTGATCCCCACCTCAACTTTGACTGTATTCAGGAAGAAAGAATGCTTGCTACACACATGCTTCTTATATACATAAGAGGAATCTGTACTAATTTGAAATAACCCTTTGCTAACTTTGCAAATGATACTGCAACATCTTCTCAGCTCCTCCCCATTTGTTGGAATTGCTTATTTCATCTGGAGATTGTTGGGCACTAGATCATAGTCTCTTGAATCACATTACATCATGGTGGAGCCTCGTAGTCACTTAGCCTAAATGTTGGTTGCTATCTAAATTTAGAGATGGATGATGTAGGTATGATTTTGCTTTGGATAACGATATTGTGTAAGCTAATAAGTTTTCATTCTGTGAAGTGATTTTGAAGCACAAAGACTTCTTTGTTGATTTTAGATTTCAAAGATTCTTTGTAATTGTGTTTTTAGTGGGTTGACAAAGCTGTGTAGCTTGGCTATGCAAACATCTACTTGGATAATTGTCTTCTCCATAATATTGATCTTTCAAAATGAATCCAGTGAAAGAGTACCATTGTTTTTCATTTCTGTGATTTAATTGCATGCAGAATTAGGCAACAATGTGCTTTAGGGATTGTTGTTCATGAGCAGACAGGTGTAACCAAAGATCGTAGACTGCAAGCAAGTGTGTTACAACTTGCATTAAAATAACAGGGGCGGAGGGAAAATTTGTTTGCTGGTGAATATGATTCTCTGTTGCAAACAAAGGGAGTTTGCAAAAAGCAGCACAAAGTGTACGAGAATTTTCAGGAGTAAAAAACCCCTCAGAACGGAAAAACATGTCAGGTAGGTTATTGACTCGCTTACTCTCTTTAGTAAGACCTGCTGACAAATGAATGAAACTGAAGCTGACACTAATAAAAATTGCTAACTAAGTGGCACATGATCAGAGACAGGTGACCCAGAAGCTTTGTGAAAATATATTTAAAGTCCAACCTTTTGACTCTGGGCATGCTTGCATTAAGCTGAGGCTAAGTGACAACGAGGCGCACATATCAAATGATGTAATGTGATTTGGGACAATATGATCTAGTGCCGACCCTGGAGATTTTGTGCAATTTTTGGGTTGTTGTTGCTAGTGATGGTGCTTCAGCAAATAGAAAATTCTACAAGCTTCATGTTAAAAGTAGGTAATCAAACAGCAGATGGAGTACCATACAGAGTTGTGAATCTGTATGCGAAACACCGGTACACATACTTATTTGTAGATACACCTCATCTATTAAAGACATTGCAAAATTGTCTTAATATCTCTGGATTTGACCAGCAGTCTTTGAGATTGATGTGGAATGATGGTAAATACTTTTCACCAGGGTCATCAAGTGAAAACAAATGGGCAGATAAAAAAGGAAGATCCCTTCAAGGCTCTAGATCATTATCCTCCTGAGTGATGTGTCTGAGATTGATGAAAGAACAAAACTTCTGAAAGAAAACAAGAGAATGGTAGTCCCTCAGTCGTATTTTGACTTTGCTGATGATAATATCTGCCTCAATTACTGTGGGCCATAATTGTTTAATTGAATGGTCAAATAACAGAATCATTAAGTTGTTTGAAGTGTTCTAGCATTCTTGGCACATGATTTAGTCTTGTAACAGAACAAAATCTATTTGGTTGTCTAACTTGGCAATTTTATTGGGTTTCATAAGTTAGATGCTGCCTTTAATTTATGGTTATCCCTATAATGATTGTATTTTACACTTGATTACTATGCTGGTTTCCGTTTTGAGACATAGAGTGAAGAAATTTTGCTACATCTGGGGTATGATTTGCCTACTCATGATCAAATCGTTTATGTCCGAAATTTTATTCACCTGTTTGAAAATGTCCGAAATTGTCCGAAATTGATAATAATTTGGTCCGAAAATTTCTGTCCGAAAATTAAATGTCCGAAGATTAAACGCCCAAAAATTTTGGAAATTAATGTATGAATGTTAGAAGAAAACTGCTGACTACATTGTAATCAAAATTATCCTGTGATCAAACCCATTGGAATCCCACTATGAAATTAACCCAGATTGATAAATATGGGTAGGTGAACATTTCCAGAAAATTTGATGATTTCAAAATTGCCGCTGACCAGGGGTCAAAGGTCAAACTTTACAAACTTCTTTATTTACACAAAAACAATGTTTAATGGTATTTTGCTTGTTTGTAATGGTTTCTACAGCTCAAAACCTTTCATATGACATAAAGAACAAGTTTATATGGTAATTATGAGGAAGTTACACATTTCAGGGTCAACTGAGTTTACCGCAAAGGTCAAAAGTTCAATGGTCCATAATTCCAAAACAACTTGAGATAAATCTTTGCAATTTTCACAAAATGCATAGTTCAGCAAGGTAAACAAGTTGAGAAAGTTTCAATAAAGTCAAAAACATTGACATTTTGAGGTGGTTACACTTGACATGGAGTATCCCAATATCAAAGTTGGATTTTCAAAATTTGCATTTTTACGGCCAAAGAATGTAGTTCTCCTAGGTGGTAGTGGAACACACAGCGTTTGTGTATGCACCATTCATCAGAATGTCAAATTGATGCTGGAAGGAGCCAAAATCTCGAGTTTGCCTGCCCCTAGGTGCCTGGTTTCAGATGACTTCAGTGGTAAGATAAGCTATCACCATTTGCTTGCTATGACTGCATGCAATCCACCAAACCCAGAATGTTACCTTGGTCAGTGTGAATTTTGTGGCGATACCCAACAACCAAAGGCCAAAATCCTTGAAGTATTTGAAAGCCTCAATATAGATGAGGTCACATACAGAGCATGGGCAACTGTCAATCGAACAAGCCTTGAAACAATATGTAAATCAGTTGAGGATTTTGCAACAGCCCTTTGTGAATCACTTCCACAACTGCAAAGGCATGCATTCATTGCAAGGTCACAAGCTGCATACGTGAAGACAATCAAGGATGGAGCAATGGAGGGAAAAGTGCTGATTGTTGGGGATTTTGCAGAAAATTATTCCTTTGTACTTCAAGATGCCGCGCAAGGATTCCATTGGAATAACAGCCAGGCAACAATACATCCATTTGTCATCTACCATCATTTCCCCATAGCTAGTGATATGACATCGAGCCTGAAAAGCCTCAGCTTTGTTATTGTCTCAGATTGCCTGACACATGACACAATAGCTGTTCACAGATTCCAGCAAAAGCTTTTTGCGTATCTGAGGGACCTGTTTCCAATAGAGATGGCCATGTACTTTTCCGATGGAGCAGCATTACAGTATAAGAATAGGAAAAACTTTTTAAATTTGGCATCAAGAAGATTTTGGAATTCCTGCAGAGTGGCATTTCTTTGCTACATCTCATGGCAAGGGACCCTGTGATGGAGTTGGTGGTACTGTAAAGCGTCTTGCAGCAAGAGCAAGTCTACAACGACCATATGCCAACCAACTTCAAACACCCTTACGATTGTTCAATTGGGCAAAAGAAAGCATTCCTCATGTTACGTTCTCATTTGTTGGCAAGGAGGAAATTGATGATGAGGCTCGACTGTTATCTGCTCGACTTGAAAACAGCGTTACCATCCAAGGAACACAAAAGCTGCATGCAATTTTAGCAGTCAAAGGCTCAACTACTCAGCTGGTGGTCAAAGAATTTTCATCATCACCAAATCTAAACAAGTTGATGTAAGCAAACCATTGAAAAGAGTGCTCCTGCCATGGGAAAATCTGAATGGCTATGTAACGTGCAAGTATGATGGCCAGTGGTGACTTGCTTACATCTTAAACAAAAGTGAGGATACAGAGAGTGTAGAAATTTCATTTCTCCATCTGGCTGGTCCATCGCCATCATTCACATACCCCAGGAGAGTTAACAAGTTGGTTGTTCCAAGAGATGCACTCTTGACAAAAGTAGAGCCAACAACTGCAACTGGCAGAACATATTCATTAACAGAGAAAGAACAAACTGAAGCTTTGAATATCTTAGGAAATCTTTGAAAAATCTGTAGCATACCGTCTTAGTATCATTGTTATAATGAGGTCCTCATTTAGAATTTGCAATTTAGTGTCACAGTGAAAGTACCTAGTATTAAAACATCTCTAGCTCTAAAACCAGTGCAAACCCCATAATTATTTTTGGCACATCAATAATATGGCAAACAAGGATTTCAAAAATGTTTTTTGTTCCGTAGGGAGTTGAACTAATTTGGCCCCAGGGGGTCCAAAGAAAGAAAGATAGTTTTGCTCAACAGCAGGTGCCCCGTTTAAGATTTAATGTTAAAAATGCAACATTCACGTCCTACACAGAAAACCCGTTAAAATGAGCCATTCCCCACTTCTGAAGCATGTGAAATGAAAGAGTTACAAGTGTTTTGATAGATCCTGGGGTTGCGCTTGGGCGCGGAGGCCCAAAAATTGGAAGCCCCATATTTTTGAAAGGGGGGCAGGTAGAAAGCTGAAAAATTGCGCATGGTCTAATCTTAATAGTAGAAGCATGTGTACCAAATCTCATTCAAATCTAAGGACTTTGAGATTTATTGGTGTGTTGACTTCACTTGGAATGACCCTATGGTGAAGTACTCACCCTGTGAGAAGTCATATAAGAAGTATGAAGAGTTTTGATTTATTTGCTGAAATATAATTAAATTGAGGGGCTTGTTTGTTGGGCTGCATCTGGCGCTTGGGCTGGGGTTGCTTGGGGGCATTTCTGTGGGGTGTGCACATTGGGATGGAAAGGCTGTTTTTCTTCCTGGTGTGCCTGCTTTGCGGGGGTGTCCTTGGGCGTCCTCTGCTGGGGCGGGGGCTGTGCCTCCATGAAATAGGCCTTAACGCATAGTAATTCACAAATTGATATTTTGAAGTACCAACTATCAGTTAACAAACAAATACCCTACATTACATCATTGCCTTCAAAAATACTTGGGTGTTGCGTCTAGATGTTCAGGCCACAACCCATGTCTCAATTACTCGCTATCCCCTTTCAATACTTAGTATATCAGAGCCTCTGATAGCTGACAAGCAGAAGATTTTCGTTAAAAAGCTTGCTTTATTTTGAAATACCGGGTGAGTCAGAAAAAACATGGGGTGTTTGTCGGACCGTAGCAACGCATCGAGCCACTCGTTCATCATCAACTAAATTTTTTTCATGAGGCCAACAGTTTAACTTAGATCATGAATCCTTCCCCATTGAAATTGGCCATTTGATGAATTTGTTAAGAAAGATTTTCGTCGTAAGACCTTGTACTGGAGTCCTGCAAACTGATGAAATCTTTGACCAAGCCCCTTCAGTATTTTAGCCTTTCCAGAGCATTGAACTAAAAATAAACAGACTGGAACGAGAACTCTATTGTTCTTGGGTGCACAGAAGTGTGTCCAGTCTTGAAAGTGATGGGCCCAGCCATTGTACATACTCCACATACAAGGAAGATGCAGTGCTGCATAGGGATATACAACACAGCTGATGTGTGGAGATGTGTGGAAATTGTGTTTTGCGCGAAGACATTGTTTTACTTCAAAAGAAATTGACAGAAACTGTGCTAATAAGTATTCTATAACTGTTTTCCACAATTTATTTTGGAAATTTGCCGATACTTTGTTTTAATGCAAACACTCAAACCAGCTACTTCGGTTTGGGGCCTAACAGTGTAAACATTCAGATCAACCACCGGGTTGGCAAGGAATGTTTGCAATATGCTTCCACCCTGATGCCTTTGATACACAAATCATCAATGGAGAACTGAAACTAAATCTCTTCAATCGTTTCTGTATATTAGAGTTAGAGGTAGCAGCAGACAGAACAGACAGAGACAGAAAACGCATATGTCTTCCAAAAAGAAATTCATATTGCAATCAGTACCTTAGAAGCTCAACAGAGACCAAGACGATTGTCACAATAGACCAGATACTTCGGAATAATCTTCTTTCATTTAGTGTGGCAAAATAAAATCTCTTGTTTATGGTCTATTGTATCATACATCATGTTATGACATAAAATGATCAGGTATCCTTGTTGAACTTGATATTACAGTGAAATTACTTGAGAACGTATGCAATAAAAACTAATAATTTGACCCTGACATGGCAGTCTCCTTAAAATCCTAATTATTTGCATACTTTACTGCACACTCAAAGTTTTGTAAGGGTTTCTGAAGAAATTTTAGTAGTTTTGCTATGTTGGAACTGGGTCAACTACAGTAGTTTCTAACAAAGAATATTTACGGTAGCTTCTTATAATGTATGAAAACAGTAACAGATCATGACAACGTGAAACTGAAGATGTTTATAACACAAGTACCAGAGTTTCAGTTCCCAAAACAGTCCTGGAAAACATCCTATCTCAGGTGGTCCCTCTAATGTTTCATAATCCTAGTCACACATGAAAGGAAATTTCTGCCCATGTTTTTCGTACAAAAGTTTGCTTATGAGGGCTAAGAGTTTTTCATGCCCTTGTTTTTTTGTTTTTCAGGTGCAAGAATTGTGACAGAGTTTCTGAGTGCCATGGATACCATTCTTGACACAAGAAATAAAATTTACCAAGAGAAGAACAATTGGGTATGGACAGAGAATTAAACCCAAGCCCTTAATGGCATCTTTGCCACAATACCTTGTGCTTAGAGTTTCTCAAACTTTGTGAAACCAATTCATATGAAAGGCATGTACAGTATGGTAAAAATATGTACTAAGTAGTGTCCTGAATTGAATCTCTTGCATTAAGATTAAAATCAGGGTATTTTGGAACAAAATTCTATCCTTCCTTCTGACAACATCTGGAAAATGTTGAGTAACACCAACATAAAACATAAGGATGCGATTTTGAAAATTTCCTGTTGAAAATTCATGTGAAAACAAATATTTTCACTAAAGTATGCCTCAAACTTGATGTTATGCAAGACTTGCATTTTTGCCAAATTGCTCATGCAAAGGAATTCATTTCTCTCTTATTTGTAGGCATTTTCCCACAACATTTAATGTGAGACAGACGATAGTTAAAATATGATATGAATCTTGCAACTCTCTAAAGTAACTTGTCTAGCCCCAAATTACTCAGGTTTACCTCAGTCAATCCATAGATCGTGCATATACAGGCCCGTCGGAACGAAATTGATATTGGGGGGGGCTTAAATGAAGTGCGAGCGAAGCGAGCCAAAATGGGGGTCCGGGGGCTTGCCCCCGGGAAAATTTTTCATGACCACGCCCTTTAGATCGTTGGAAAATGCCCCATTTTTGGAAAATGTGCCATTGACGGAGGCAAAGGATCACAACTAATGAGGGTCTTTCCATGAAAGTTTTGAAATTTTTGACTTGTATGATATCAAAAGATATTGCATTTTGGATAGATTCTGGTAGCTTCCTCGAATATATACGAGTTTGAATCTTCATTCTTAGGACCTTGGCTTTTACAGCCTTTTTCACTTACAAAATTATCAAACTTCTGCAAATTATTGGGGGGGCTGAAGCCCCCCCAGCCCCCCCGCTTCCGACGGGCCTGATATACCAAGTTCACTGATTTTTTATTAAAACCAGTTTTTTTAGCTGATGTCTCTAGCTCCCTTTACCTTCTTGAATGACTCTATCTCCATAAACTTCACCGTAGGTGAAGAGTCTTAGGGTGAAATATTTTTCTGCAACACATTTGGTCAACCACCTCTCATGATCCTCTTCAAATGCAACTTCATTGAGCCTTGGTGGGTGTGACTCAAACAGATCTTGACTGGCTCTGTTTTCTCCCCAAAAATACTTAACTACTTCTAGAATCATCCTTTTCTTTATTTGTTTTTTTGGCAGTAATCTCTTTAAATTTCTCTTTGCAGACATGAACCTTGAAAACCTTTTCTGCACATGCAACCACTTTGAATACAGATGGTGAGGGTATTGTCAAGCCACCATTATCGACAAAGGATGTGAATACTGCTGGGCCATGAACTTCATCATAACCAGAACAGTATGTGTGGTCAGATCTAGCAACATCACCAAGAATACCTTCCTTACAAGATTGACACTTAATCTTTTTGATCAACTTTGCCACAATGAATCCAGATATATAGTAAAGGATGTTCCCTATATACAAGGTGTGCTGCATTTTGTCTAGTTGTCTTACTATGTTCTCAGTTTCCATCTCTGACTGCACTTCAAGATTTGCAATTGTAGGTGA
This sequence comes from Aurelia sp. 3 sensu Dawson et al. (2005), assembly GCA_964020215.1. NCBI lineage: Eukaryota > Metazoa > Cnidaria > Scyphozoa > Semaeostomeae > Ulmaridae > Aurelia > Aurelia sp. 3 sensu Dawson et al. (2005). The sequence goes on from OZ026577.1 coordinate 7,227,509, forward strand.
ATTTTCTGATGAATCACCACTGAAAACAGGAATGACTGCATTTTGTTCAAACGCGTGACAGTTAGCACTGTTTGATGCTGTGATTTTATTTGGCAGAAGCATACTTCGGAGAGCGTACTTGAACTGTAAGACATTTGGGTTATCGTTCCATCCACCCTTGCTTCGAATGCAGGAAAACAATAATTCAATGTGATCTTGAGAAAATTTATATGTTAGCAGAAACCTGAACGGATTTAATGGGCATTGCAACAAAGAATTTGCAAGCACTATTGTTGACTTGCTGGTCGTCACAAAACCAAGATCAAATGTTTTTCTGCGATGCAGCCTCAGTAGCTGGCCATTAGATGCTTTGAGAGCAAGGAGGTACTCAGCAGTGCTTTTGAGCACTGCTGTCCATCTCTCTTGCGTTGCTAGGCGCAGTGGTTGCTTGAAACCACGAGCTACTGGGCTTCGTGAGTTCAAAATGTCAAACAAGCGATCAATAAGTCTGACAAACTTGACAGTAGGTGCACATGATGCAAACTGTTCCATTCTAAGACCATCTCGGAGAAATTCAAATGCATCAGCAACTGAGCTACTCAGTGTTTGGGCAGCTAAAGAAACCTTCATCTTTAACCCAACTTGTTTGCAAGTTTCAATCCTTGATTTTCTTGCAAATCATGAAGGTGTTTGAAATACTTCCACTCAATCTTTGTACCATCAGGATCCAAGAAGCAAGAAAGGTCTGCCAGGGAGTTCCTGGCAAGCTTCAGCATATGACATGGATCCAGTATGGCAGAAACATCATATTGCTCAGTTGGATGCTTAAATGTTGTCTTCATGGTATCAGATGTGCAACCAAAGCTACATCCAAGACCTTCAAACATACTGATATTGGTTGTTGTGCCATCACATGTCACACTGTGTACTCTTAATCCAGCTTCAGCTGCTTTTGTAAGGGCTATGCGTACTAGTTGCTTTTGAACATTAGCAGACATTTTATTAATCAGAAAATACCCTATTGGACATTTCCAATGGCCACGCAAACCAACAAGCAAAAATGCCAAAGCCTCTGAGGCAAGCTTTTCACTTGGCTCCACAACTGCACCACCATAGTTGATGAAGCCAACATACTGATCTTTTTTTGGATCATATATGACTTGTTTTCTGATTGCCATGCCATGCAACATTAGTGTACAGTCCTTCTTTTCAGGGGAACTTTCAATGATTTTGGCCAAAGAATGGAAGGCTTCACTGATAAAGCCTGGTTCACAATCAATGGATGCTGACCACTTCCTTATCATTGATGGGTGTGGTAAGCATAGAAGGCCCCCCACAAAGTTATATGCCCTTGGAAAGTAAAAAATACAATGTAATCGCACATACCAAAACGAGTAACGAGCCAAAACCAGCCACAACCACCCACAACCAGCCACAACCACCCACAACCAGCCAAAATTTCCCAAACTTCAGACCCATAACCATCAAAATTGTTAAAATTTAGTATCAGACCCAAAAGCTCCTGGGTTGAGAAACGTAGGGAAATAGGGTTCTTTCCCACGTAAAAATAGCTTCAAATTGAATGCTCCATTGCTTTCTGAGTTAGTAGTATTGCATCAATGAACCTAATTTTACAAAAGAACAATTTTTCTGCTTATTAGAATAGGACTGTTCACTATCGATAAACGGATAAACATGTAGAGATTCTTACGGAATATCCTGATAGTTTCTTAAAATCAACAGTTTATTGATAGGAGATTGATAGGTTTCGATAATGGATCTCCTGTGTCTCAGTGAATCATTAGAGCCTGTTTAGTGATACTAATCGCGCTGTTAGTTGTACATTCCTCCATTCATACTAACTTGGCACAACAACAAGTCGAAGTATGCTCCAGGTGTAAAAAAAGCTTCAGACGCAGTAAAAAGCATTTCGCTAGCGTGCGCTGTATTATTCTTCTATTTTCTTAAGTCTGATCTGCGAAATTGTTAGAGTTGCTACAAGCCCCTCACGGAAAAAACTGGAAAAACTGAGAAAAAGGAAAAGGCGTGTTTTAACATTCTACATTCTCTGGATTTTCCACGAGAGAGATTTGTAGCGAGTCCACAAATTAGTTGTGAACAGTGTCAGACAAAATGAATGCAATCCCATCCACTATTTGCAAAGTGATTTATTTTCAGGAAAAATCCCTGATACCCCCCTTTCGGAAATATTTAGTATTTTGGATGGTTTTGGGTCATTATGATGTGGTTGTGGGTCTTTGTGGATCGTTGCAGTAGTCCAGCAGAATGGTGAAATAATTGTGGGTTTTGAGGTAAAAGCATGCAATTTGGCACACTTATAGAACTCGATATGCTGATTCTTTTAAAACTCAGACCCACTTTGAAAACTCGATGTTATGACGTCACGATGACGTCACAGTTAGATGGATTCATGATCCAGTTTTTGCTAGTTTCCCTTTGAAAGCATCAGGTTTTCTGAATAAGAAAATCTTCAGCCATCTTTCAGGACGATGTATGAATGAATTTATATCAATGGGACAAATCTATGGCCATAATTATGGTGTGATGACGTCACAGTGACGCCATGATGACGTCACAATAGAGATGTTGGTGGATGTTCAAATTCTGAGGTGTAGCATAGACTAGTAATGAAGCTTACAGGAATAGGATGATAGACATAGCCATAACTCACAACTCACCGTAGCCTTTTTAAGTAACAATGGCAGTAACGGTCATGATCAATCACAAAAAGCTACAACTTATCTGCAAAGCGCTCTAGATTTGAGCTGAGCTTTTAAGACATATACATCAACCAAAACAGCCTCCCCTTTTGGGATACCATCCACAGTTCTCTGCATGCTACAAATGCATTTGGTAGGGTCATTCTGAAGGGTGCAAGCTTCCTAGCTGATTACTTCAACCATCCCCAATTGTATGTACATGGAAGCCCAGGATTCGCAAAAAGTGACTGGCCCTAGAAATACCCAGCCTGAATGACTTGGAACTCTTTAAACTATCGTTTTATGCCACACAGCCGCTACGTACGTTTCCCCAGTTTTGTTAGCTGTTTATGATATTGTGAACCAACCCCTGACCTGACAGCATTGCAATGTGAAGCGCGTTGGGGACTGTGGAGGGGGTTGGGTGGCTGCAGCAGTTGCTTTCACTGTTGTTCTCCCATCCGAGGCCCTATCCGAGGCTCCCATTTTTCATGCCTTTATGTTAATGGCCACAGGGTAGTTATTGTCTCTTGCTCTTTTTGGTCACGTCCATGTGGTGTTGTATAGTTGTACCGGACGTCCCAAAAATATTTCCCAATGTGAACTGTTATTTCAGTAAAAGTGCGTATTTGATAAAAACTATAAAAGAAATTAGTTATTTGATACAAACTATAAAAGAAATCTATTAATACAATGCCCAATTTAGATCTGACTGGATTTGCGCCGATTGATTTTCCCATCATAGTTATTTTCCTGAAGAACAGAATACTTGAAATGCTAGAGAAAAAGCTAAAACACATGATCAATAAAATCGTTGAACCTGCATCTCACAATCCACGGAAATTCTACTTTTTAACTGAATTCTAATAGTATCGAGCTTGAATCCCATAAAGGGATGCAAGAAGAATCTCATTTGTCTATTTGGTCCGTTTGTAACAGAGTACGAGCTTTCTCGATTTTCGAAAAAAGTATACTAAACAAGCTAAGATCCTGGGTCGCACTTTAGCGTATCGTCGAGTTCACATACCATTTTGTGAAACTGACAAGCGGTTGCATGGTTTCACGTCTGTGATGTAAGGCAAAGAAAGAATGGAGCATATCTCTATCGCTAGACTTTTCACATTTTCAAGGGTTTCTTGAGTAAAAGATTTTTCGAAAATCATAATTTGGAGGTCTTTGTTGAGCAAAATATCGGAAAAAATCAAATGGATCCAAGTTAGCCTTTCAGAGGGAGATTGCCGTTTAGATCGTTAAAAAGAGACAATGGCAGTTTTTCTTGAACCGTTCAAGTAGGGAAACTTTTTTCGGGACACCCAGTATAGTAATTAGAACGTATAGTAGAATGTAGATGTAGCATGTATTGTAACTCTTTATAAAGGGTGTTGCAGAAAAAACGCAACTCAACTATAACCTAAAATCTCAAAAAATTGACAAAATTTAAGTAGATGTATTGTATACCATTTGAAAGTACAATCCTTTTTCTTTCTAGTGATACGCAGTATGGATACATTAATCGAAATTTTTATCATTAAATTAATATTGGCCAATTTCAAATGCAGCATGCTGCAAAAGCAAAATCAACCCATTATTTCCGGCAAAAAATTATGAAAATAATTTTGTGAAAGTATTTCAAGTCTAAAGCAGTTGAGGTGATGCCTTTAGAAGCAAAATAGGCAATTTCATCCTCATTGGATGAAGTTGAAGATAGTGCAAAATAAGCTCTCCCAAAGGTGGATTATCGTCTATATAAATGCCCTATCACTTTCGGGCATTTAAAATTGACCATACTTACGAAAACGAAAACGTCGATTAAGCAATAAAAAATGCACTTGACTTTGATATCATCGGAAAGAAGATAGAATGTACTTTCAGATGGTATGCGTCAAATTTATTCAAATCTTATTATTTCCTGAAGAATCTCGAATGAAAGTGGGTTGCGTTTTTCTGAAACACCCTGACAGATATAAATAAGACCCAGCCTGGCAACTAGCTCAGTCGCAGTGCCAGCTCTAAAAATTCCGAAAGAAGTGGGCGGGGGGGGGGGGGGACTCTGACGTCATTTTCAGTCGGAAGGTGTACCCAACTCATTTTATCTCAGTTTTCTTTGACAATTTTTGCTGACTTTCGGAAATTAGGGGGGGGGGGATGTACCTCTTCGTTCACCAGCTCTTGATCTTGAATTTTTTCTCGCATCTCACTACCTTAAGCAACTCGCTGGGGCTCCTCCCTTGAAAGTAAAATGCCAACCATACGGTCCACGGAGCTGAAAGATAGCCTCCTCGCGTCCTCATTCTCCTCGGACTGCTCTTGTGCCCTCGTTGAATGGACGCTCAACATGTGTAGTGCATGTGTGTTATGGCTAAAACAACGATTGACAAGGATGAAGATTTCTTCAGATATATAAGTGCCTTTTACAGGTGAGGGTTGTCACTGAATTGGCACTCAACATGCGTAGTACGTGTGTGTTAGGGCTAAAAACAACGATTGAGAAGGATGAAGATTTCTTCAGATAAGTGGTTTTTGCAAGTGAGGGATTCTAAACTTGAGACAGAACGATGTTTAAAGGGAAATTGGTTAATACTCGGGAAAAGTTTTCTATCATGATCAAAAGTAATTAATTTATTCTCAAATGCTACACCAAGTTTAGCCTCAGTAATACAGAGTGCAAACATTTCTTCATTTAGCACATATAAGAGGCAATGATGTTTTGATGATGTCATATTGACGCCATAAAATGATATTTTGAGATGGGTCTGAGTTTCAAAATAAACAGTATGTCAAGTATTATCAGTGTGCAAAGAAGGATATAATACATTTAACCTCAATGATACAAAAGTGCAAGCATTCCTTCTTTTAGTGCATTAAGAGGCAATAAAATTTTGATGACGTCATAATGACGTCATAAAATGAGATTTGAAATGGGCCTGAGTTTCAAAATAAACAGTATGTCAAGTATTATCAGTGTGCAAGGAAGGATATAATACATTTAACCTCAATGATACAAAAGTGCAAGCATTCCTTCTTTTAGTGCATTAAGAGGCAATAAAATTTTGATGACGTCATAATGACGTCATAAAATGAGATTTGAAATGGGCCTCAGTTTCAAAAATAAACAGTATGTCAAGTATTATCAGTGTGCAAGGAAGGATATAATACATTTAACCTCAATGATACAAAAGTGCAAGCATTCCTTCTTTTAGTGCATTAAGAGGCAATAAAATTTTGATGACGTCATAATGACGTCATAAAATGAGATTTGAAATGGGCCTCAGTTTCAAAAATAAACAGTATGTCAAGTATTATCAGTGTGCAAGGAAGGATATAATACATTTAACCTCAATGATACAAAAGTGCAAGCATTCCTTCTTTTAGTGCATTAAGAGGCAATAAAATTTTGATGACGTCATAATGACGTCATAAAATGAGATTTGAAATGGGCCTCAGTTTCAAAAATAAACAGTATGTCAAGTATTATCAGTGTGCAAGGAAGGATATAATACATTTAACCTCAATGATACAAAAGTGCAAGCATTCCTTCTTTTAGTGCATTAAGAGGCAATAAAATTTTGATGACGTCATAATGACGTCATAAAATGAGATTTGAAATGGGCCTCAGTTTCAAAAATAAACAGTATGTCAAGTATTATCAGTGTGCAAGGAAGGACATAATACATTTAACCTCAATGATACAAAAGTGCAAGCATTCCTTCTTTTAGTGCATTAAGAGGCAATAAAATTTTGATGACGTCATAATGACGTCATAAAATGAGATTTGAAATGGGCCTCAGTTTCAAAAATAAACAGTATGTCAAGTATTATCAGTGTGCAAGGAAGGATATAATACATTTAACCTCAATGATACAAAAGTGCAAGCATTCCTTCTTTTAGTGCATTAAGAGGCAATAAAATTTTGATGACGTCATAATGACGTCATAAAATGAGATTTGAAATGGGCCTGAGTTTCAAAAATAAACAGTATGTCAAGTATTATCAGTGTGCAAGGAAGGATATAATACATTTAACCTCAATGATACAAAAGTGCAAGCATTCCTTCTTTTAGTGCATTAAGAGGCAATAAAATTTTGATGACGTCATAATGACGTCATAAAATGAGATTTGAAATGGGCCTCAGTTTCAAAAATAAACAGTATGTCAAGTATTATCAGTGTGCAAGGAAGGATATAATACATTTAACCTCAATGATACAAAAGTGCAAGCATTCCTTCTTTTAGTGCATTAAGAGGCAATAAAATTTTGATGACGTCATAATGACGTCATAAAATGAGATTTGAAATGGGCCTCAGTTTCAAAATAAACAGTATGTCAAGCATTATCAGTGTGCAAGGAAGGATATAATACATTTAACCTCAATGATTCAAAAGTGCAAGCATTCCATCATTTATTGCATTAAGAGGCGACAAAATTTTGATGACGTCATAATGACGTCATAAAATGAGATTTTGAGATGGGTCTGAGTTTCAAAATAATCAGCATGTCGAGTTCTATCAGTGTGCCAAGTTTCATGCTTTTACCTCAAAACCCACAATTCTGCCATTATTTTACACCATTCTGCTGGACTACAGGTGGTTTTGGGTGGTTGTGGGTGTTTTAGGCTGGTTTTGGGTGGTTGTGGGTTGTTGTGGGTGGCTTAGACTGGTTGCGATGGTTTTGGCTGGGGTGGTTGCGGGTGGTTATGGCTGGTTTTGGGTGGTTGTGGGTCGTTGTGGGTTGCTGTGGGTGGTTTTGGCTCGTTCCTCGTTTTAGTATGTACGACAAACTCTTTGACTGCTTCTGTGTATCTTTTACCCTGTTTTTGCCTTTGTGCATTCTGTAGTGTGTTTCTGAACATTGATAGTTGCAAGCCATCAAAATCATTGTGGAGTAACGAAGCCTCCTCAGTTTTAATCAATAGTATATCTCTCAGTTTGTCAATTAGCTGTGTCATGTTTTTAATTTTCATATTCCTTCTTCTGACCTTTTGTTGCAAAGTTGTTACTTTTCTTTTCAACATTGCATTTTTCAAAGCAAGCTTTTCAGTGTGCACCCTTTGCTCTTCATCTTTGACCATACCTTCATTGTGTCCCTTGTGCCCATCATAGACAGGAAATATTGTCTAACAATCTAACAATCATGCTAACCTTTGATTTTGTGCGCTGTTTCTACCAAATCGACCATGGAGATCAAGAATTCACTTGGTACCTTTTTTATTTTTGACCGGAAGTGTCATTTTTGGTGACGTCAATTGCTGACATTTTTAGAGGAAATATGACGATAGCTTTTCACGGCTATCTTTAATCAACTTTTAAATAACACAGTTGAATTCAGCTTGATTAGAGCTTTCAATTGACGTATAATTTTTTGTATTTTGATGAAGTTTTAAAAATAATCATGACGTCATCAGTCCTATGATGTCATAATTGACATTTTCTTACAATTATGTAAACTGAAATTTTTTTGTTGAATTTTACTAAATCGATCATGCTGATTCCGAAGCTGCAGTTGTTGAACATACATTGCATAAGGAAATGCCTTTTTGACACATGTCAGTTCCTCCAAATGTTTTAGACAATGGGAAAATGACATAGGTCACACACAACAGAATTCCTTTGTGCAGCCTGTGAGCCCTTGTCCCTCGTAGTGACCTGCCGCAATGACCTGCAAAATTTTGACGTGCATTTTACACCAGCCGTTTGAAAAATGAGTAAACAAATACAGAGGCTAGGAAATTCTGTATCTTCCTAATTACTTTGTCATAGTTAAGCATATTAAGAATTTCATTGCTATTTACAAATGATCACTTTGGTGCAATATGTAAAGGCAAGTGGATGATTGATACCTGAGATGGAAATCATAATACAAGTCTCACGTCATGCTTTGTTTGAATATTTGGACCTGCTCTGTTACTAAGTTATCTCCATCCAACATGCAGCAACATCAATGGAATCCAAATTCATGAAGATCGAATCTGAATACAATTTTTCGCGCTTCATTTGCATTTGCTTCCATTTTGCCTTTTCCACCACAAGGCTAGGCCATTATAAATTTACTTTTGCTAGCCTCTCATTCATAGCGAAATCGAGGCTAGTAAACACATTGAGCTAAATCGAAAAATAAGTGGCGGGAAAAGAAGAAAGATGTCTGCCTGTCTCTGTCTTTAAAGCATATTAGCAATCAAAGATGCGAGTTGACTTGATGGATTATTCTCACATTACTCTGTTAATCATTAAGTTATTTCCTACTTCAGTTTCTAGCATGGTAACTTTGAGCAGAGCCTGATCTACAGTAAGGTTCAATCACCTAAAAAGAAACATTCTGGAGGAAAAAGGCTGGCTTAAGTGCCAAGTTTCTGTTTTGCTAGTAACACACAAGATATTAAGTAAGATAGCATTGACAAAACCAGAAAACAAGTTTTCTAGTGAGATGAGATCACCATTTGGAACAATTCTCATAAGAAAAAAGATAATGCAAGCACACACAGCACAACGGTATGAATGATCATACTGGGTGTCTCAAAAAAAGTACCCCCTTTTGACTGGAAATAGGAACGCAACAATGAGACATCATTACTCTCCGAGTGGACAGCTAAATTTATCAATCTTCAACTTAGATCCACATACCTTACATTCAAAAATTGGCCACCAAGCACTGGAGATAGATTTGAGTACTCATCAAAGTGGCTTCTATACAGGGTGTCCCAGGAAATTTGCACCCCGTTTGCCTGAAGATTAAGACAAAGCGGCAAAAGGTTCTCGCCATGCTTTTACATGATGTTTCTCTTGAGATGTCCAATTAAAATTTGCCACTGTCCCCGTGAAAATCTGTTGAAAAATGATGGAGCTATGACGTTCAGAACAGCAAACTTCTCTGATGACTGAAACCACTTGTTGCTAGATCGCTGAATTGCTCACCTCTCTGATTGGTCAATTAAACAAAAGGAAATTGAAACAATAGAAGCTAGAACAAGGTCATGGGTGGAATCGAGGTTTACAGCCGCTTTCGACAAGCGGCCAAGCGGCTAACTGTTTTAACCACAGTGGCGAAAAACGTGCCGCACGGTGACTGACTGTTGCGTGGTAAATACAACAAGTTGTTTTTGTGAAGCAATGTATTTACGGTAACTACCATTATCTACCATTAATCACTCTTTGCTCCAATGTTTTAAACATTTTGAATTGATTCAATCTGGGGGAAAACGTAAATACAACAAGTTGTTTTTGTGAAGCAATGTATTTACGGTAACTACCATTGTCTACCATTATTCACTCTTTGCCCCAATGTTTTAAACGTTTTGAATTGATTCAATCTGGGGGAAAACGAATGACGGAGTTCTCTTCCATAAAACCATGAACATCATAGTTTTGGGCTGGGTTTTTGGGTCCATCGTTTATATTTCTGAAATGATTTGTTTTAAACAGGCCCACAGCAAACAGTTCCAGCCAGTGAAGATGGGTGGTTGCGTTTTGCTTAAACAACTGCCGAACTAATCATCATGACAACGATACAACATGACTTTTCTAAGTTTAATAAAGGAAATCTCCTGAATGATTTTGAAAACCTTGATCTAGCATTTTTAAATGAAAGTTGTTTGGACATAAATGCTAAGTTCAACAGATTTTTATCCATCCTTGATGAATCAGTTGAAACTCGTGCTCCTTTGAGAAGGCTAACCAAGGGAGACATTAAATTTAGAAACAAACCATGGATAAATAGCAAAATACAAAAAATGATGCGCATCAGAGATAGGTTACTTGAAAAGTTGAAAAAAAATAATGATCAATCTCTCAAAGATCTATACAAAAAGTTTAGAAATCGAGTTTCCGATTCCTTGCGAGAAAGCAAAACCAGCTATTTTTACAATTATTTTCATAAAAACAGTAACAGCATGAAACAATTATGGTCAGGAATTAAATCAGTTATAAATATTAGGCAATCAAGTAATATTAATGTTATAAGTAAGCTTAAGGACTCAAATGGTAACATTTCATCAGATCCAGCAGTTGTTGCTAATATCTTCAATAAGTTTTTTGTAAATGTTTCTCATAATATCACTAAAACTATACCAAGATTTAATAAGTCACCTGTGGATTTCATGGGTGACAGAACTGGTAATTCTTTCTTTACTGCACCCTCTGTTGCTAATGAAATATCTGAGATAATCTCTCTCCTTAAAACTGGAAAATCTCCAGAACCAAACAGCATTCCTATGAAAATCTTAAAAGCCCTTTCTCCACTAATATCTTCACCTCTTTCTCAACTTATAAATGAATCATTTCAGTCTGGGATATTCCCAGACAAGATGAAGTTTGCCAAAGTAATTCCTCTGTTTAAGAAAGGCTGTCCACTGGTTGCATCCAACTATAGACCTATTTCTCTTCTTTCTGTCTTCAGCAAAATCACTGAAAAAGTCATGTATGAACGTCTTTATAAATATCTAGAAAAGCAAGAAATACTATACACTTTACAATTTGGATTTCGCGCTAGTCATTCTATTAACCATGCCCTGGTTAGTTTAACAGAAGCCATCAAGAACTCATTGGACAATAGGAAATTTGGTTGTGGAATTTTTATTGATCTACAAAAAGCATTTGATACAGTAAATCATGAAGTTCTTCTGACAAAGCTTGAACACTATGGAATTCGTGGAACCGTCTTAGACTGGTTTAAACCTTATCTCACAGATAGAAAACAATACGTATCAGTAAATGGATCAAACTCTAGTTATCTCAATGTTACGTGTTGGGTACCACAGGGTTCAGTCCTTGGTCCTCTCCTTTTTCTAATTTACATTAATGATTTGCCATACTCATCCTCAAAACTAATCTTCTACTTATTTGCAGATGATACCAATATTTATTGTGAAGCTGAAAATCTTGATTTGCTTCAAAGAACGGTTAATAATGAATTGAAAAAAGTTAAAATTTGGCTTGATGTTAACAAATTGTCATTGAATATTGATAAGACCAACTTTATAATCTTTAAATCCCCCCAGCATTCCTCCTCTCAAATAATCAATGTCAAAATTGGAAACCTTCCTATCAAAAAGACTTGCTATGTTAAATTTCTTGGAGTTCTCTTGGATGAAAATCTTTCATGGAAGTATCATTTGACTGAGCTGTCTAAAAAACTGGCAAGAACTTGTGTTATGTTCTTCAAAGTAAGACATTTCTTACCAATAAATGTTCTAATATGTCTTTATAATTCTTTATTTTCACCTTTTCTCCAATATGGAATTTTAGTTTGGGGTCTTACGTATGAAACTCATATCAATCCAGTGTTCCTATTACAGAAACGGGTTATAAGGGCAATTGCATTTGAGAACTTTACTTCGCACTCAACTCCTATCTTCTCAGATTTAAAAATCTTAAAACTGCATGATCTCTTTCAACTTAAACTTCTAACCTTTGTGTATGAATCTGTTCATAAAATCTCCCCTACTTGTTTCCACAACTTCTTTAAATCTGTGGCACTCGTTCATCAATATGGTACACGACAGGCTAGCAAGGATGATATACTTTTAACTCAGAAAAATACCAATCAATATGGCCTCAGATCTATACATTACCATGGATCAAAGTGCTGGAATGACATTTCTGTAGAAATAAAACGGTCACCATCTGTCAATATCTTTCGTCAGAGACTCAAAGCCTTCCTTTTTGAAAACAATTATTAACCCTATTACTGTAGGGTCACACGGTAGCTCACATTCCTGTAGGGGGGGGAATTTTTTCCCCACCGTGAATAATGCCTCTAATTCAATAAATGTTTGGATTATTACGAAGTTATTGATGAAATACGTCACATATAGTTGAAATATTAGTACTATGTGGACTTTATCTCATTTTTAACCACATTTTTCGCATGTTTTCAATGACGTCATGATTCAGTCACACATGACAAAAACGGTCTTAACTCACATAAAAACAGCTGCTGAGGCTAAATTTTTAGCTTGTCTTAGTCATCTTTCTATTAGCTTTCGAATGCTATACCACACAACAGAATTAAACAAAAATTTATTTTTCCAAAAATTGGGTCAGATGATTGATGACGTCATAGTTATGTCACGTGTCAAAAAAATTTTTTCTTCTAACCATAATAATGAGGACCGATGAATTTTAGTCACATACCTATGAGGATTTATCAATAAAAAATTGCCTTGTATATCAAAAATTTAAAAGTTTTGAGGGTGGGGAAAGATTCCCCCCCCCCCCCCTACAGGAATAGGGTTAAAGCAGATTATAGGTAGTCATCAACACTATTTTGCCAACAATTTATATTCATTAATTCAAATTCTCCAAAAAGAGGGTGCTCTCTCCTCGATTTGCTTTGCTACTGAGGGGGCTCCTCCTTAAGAATTCCTCTTCATACAAATTTCCTATTTTTTCTGTAGTTATGTTTAATCTCTATACTTGTATTTGTAATTTGTAGCCTGTAGTTTATGTTTAGTATTGTTTAATGTTTTTATGAAATTTGTATGTAGTGGAATTTAAAATAAAATGAACTGAAATGAACTGAACTGAACAATCAATTGTCATTGAAGCATGCAAACATTTTCTTTATCTAAAGGCTACTTCTAACAATGAAGGATGCTGAATCCTAACAAATCAATTCAAAAGATCTCGCTCAAAACGTTCCTCTTTGTTAATTAATCTATCATTTGTCAATGAAACAATTGAGAAACAATATAATGACATCATTCCGAAAGAGAACCAAAAAGAAGGAACATCACTGTCAAAAATTGAAAAGGTCAATACAATAGTGTCTATCCCAAAGAAAAGGATGAAGGAAGTGACTGGGTGTGGGAATTCTGGCATTGGAATTCTGAAGTTTCTTATTGTGCTCCGTTTGATACCCTTTTGATTTTCAATTTTCTTTCAGAGACAGTCTGGTACCCAGGGTATCCTTTTGATGGAAAATTTTCCACCATCACATGGAATACAACAGGTATTTCAATCCCAGAAAAAGATCTCGTACGCATTTGGCAAAAATGCATTTGTTTTCAAGAAAGAATATCAGCGAAAAACTCTCTTTCTGAAAAATCTTGTACTTCTCCATGAATGAGTGAAACGCCCCTTCGATTCGATGGAAAACTTTTCCGAATTCGAGACGGATCTTTGTCTGAATAAAATTTTTAGAACGCTAAAAGAAAGACATGCTGCTGCTGGAGAACACTGGAATTTTATGAGTGAAGCAACATGAATGACTTCTTTCCTTTCCGTCTCTTCTGCTTGTCATAGGCATCATACTGTCACATACCTCCACCTTGCAACGTTTCTCCGCTTTTCAAATTTCTAAGTTGACCGTGGCTGTAAACCTCGATTTCACCCGTGACCTCGAACTACCTTTCTTTGTTTTTGCCTGCCTTCGTTCAATTGACCAATCAGAGAGGTGAGCAATTCAGTGATCTAGCAACAAGTGTAGGCGGCCCTATCCACGACATGTCTAGGATAGATTCATGATTTAAATCTTTGCAAACAGGCTGAATTTAGTCCTGGGATTTTATGCAATTATTCATTTATAGTTTGTAGAGCCATTCCATTTTCTTAGATTCGAAATCCTGCGGAGTAGCTTTTGCACTATTGGAAAACAAAAAAGGCGGACATTTTATATTTGTGGACTTTGAGTCTGCAGTTTAGGTTTTGCTTTATTAAAAACCGATAACACACAGACCCTCACATCGGTGGACGGAAATTCTGGAGTTTACGTTCTGGCCTATTTGAAACCTAAAATGTGGACTGCGGACCATTGCCCTGGGGGTCTGCAAAGTCTGTGTGGTCCTTTTTTATTCTTTGTGTATTGTCTTAAGTATTGATTGTTGTATAGTTAAATATTAGAGTAGTTGTATGTAGGGGAATTTAAAATTTACATGAATGAATGAATGAATGAATGAATGAATGAAAGAATGAGCCTGATAAACCCCACCAGTACCCTTATAATTAAAACGGTCAGGTTGAAAACTCGAACATCTTGGACAGTTGTGTTCATTATTCAATGTTGATTGTCAGTTGTGTTCAATGTTTGACGTGGGAAAATGAAAACTACCAATAACAAGATTTTTTACATTTCTTAATTCAGGTAGGGTAGATTCTTAGATTGTGAATAAAGAAATTCAGGAAACGTTAATATCACTGAATTCTTTAAGAATTTTAGGAGCAAAAATGAAAAACTTTTGATTAAATAGGCACGGAAAAAGAATGCCTGAGAGAGCTTCACAAGCTACAAAAGGCACTTGATGTGGTTGAGTGCAGCAGTGCTCAAACCCCACATGGTGAAAATGATGATGATTGCAGTCAGGTGGTCATAGAAGGTGGGTCGGAAGATGACAATGATTTAACTATGCTTTCTGAAGCTATTTTTAGTGTCATTTATTGCAGCTTGATTTGGTGATTGGCAATATCCATTTTTTCAAAAGTTTTACCGTAAAAGCTCTATTAAGCCCCCAAGGGGGCTTAATTAATTTTGGACCTTCCAGAGAGGGACTTAATAGAGGGGGGCTTATAAGAGAGGGGGGGCTTATTCACAAAATCAAGTGACAAGGATATATTTGGTAGCTTTTCAGTTCTTTTATCCTATATTTTGCGGAATCAAGGTACAACTTTATGGCTTAAATACGTAAATTTGACACAGTTTTTATTCCAAAACATGCCAAAATTAACATGCAAGGTTGTGTAGCTAAATTAATGAAAGATATCTGGTAAATTCTAGACTTTTGTATCGGGGGGGGGCTTAAAAGAGAGGGGGGCTTATTTCAAAGTTTGACACAGAGGGGAGGAGCTTATTACAGAGGGGGGGGCTTAATAGAGAGGGGGGCTTAATAGAGCTTTTACGGTATTCAATATTTTTGAGATTTCAGTTTTGGAGTTTAAGACACTGATGCCTATATTGATTGATGCATATGGATATACAGGGTTTTCCACAAAAAGCTGTGCCCCTTCGTGTGGCTGCTGTGGCGGGCCTGTAGATCCAACTATCTTGGCTTTACACAGTTGCATATCTGTACTGTATGTTACTTAGCTATTAACTCACTAATGAGTATATACGCTAAGCACTTGATGTTGATTCCTGATTTCCACTGAAGGCCTCTATTCAAGCAGAGCTGTCTCGACCTTCAGCATGACCATAATTACAAAATTTTGCAGCAAAATGAAGTTTGGCCATTTGCAAGAAGTTTCATTCACAAAATTAAATTTGCAGCTTAATGATGAAGGTAGCACGTGCCACAGGAGTTGCAAAAACATTTGCTTATCGGCATCACTTTGTAATCACAGTCGCTTGACATAAAAGGTCCACGTGGTAAAATCAGGCTTCAGACTACTTTCAGAAAATTTGTCAATGCAGCTTTAAAGTCCTCATTGCCCTCATGTAGAACCACTGAGTCAGGCACAATGTTCCAGTCACTTATGGTTCTTGGCACAAATGAGTTCTTATGCATGTCTGTATGAGTTCGCATGCATGTCTGTATTAACATAGAAGCATAAACAGTATCAACTTTGTGCACGTCAGTTGGCAAGAAGTCTTTTGGGAAAATTCTTCACCCATAAGACTAAATCTATCCTAACAGCAAGTTTTACGTTTGGAAACTGTATTAATGCCTGCCAGGCCTATAATGATTTTAGTCTGACCCAAAGTTTTGAAACCACTTGGTGTTCGAATATTTTTGCCCCAAATATTAATTTCTATGGACTGAGCATTGAACCTAATATGAATAGATCATTTGAAAATGTATTGGCTGATATTCATAAATTTATGTATTATTTTGAAGTTTTGTGGTCTTCTATATCTTTTCAAATTTTCCAGTTTGCAATGACGGAATTATAGCATGTCATTTCAACAGACAGAAGTATGTAAATAGTTTCAGTTTCAGTTTTCATTTAACAAATATACCTAAGTACATTTCAATACAATAACTAACATTACCTGAATTAAAATAAATAAGACAATAATGCATACTACACAACAACAAGAACATGGACAACCACTAAATAAATTAACGTAATAGGAAAACATTACTTAACATCATGTACATAGATATATTAGTCTAAGGAGCTCTCTAGTAGATAAACTAATCGAGAGAGAGCCCCCCCCCCATCTAAAAACCAAAAAAGAAAAACAAAATTTTTTTCACAAAAAAAAAAACGGAAGAAAAGAAAACCAGAATAGCTCCAAAGGATGATTTACTCTTTATTGAGGTAGGAGTTAGAGGTCATAGCCATTGATGAGGAATTCTTTCAATTTTGACTTGAAGATATTAAAAGAAACTGACATTTTGATAAAAGTTGGAATACCATTTCAGAGTTTGGCACCAAGATATTTTATTGATCTAAGACCATACAGAAATGTATTTCTTATGGACTGAAAGATGTCACCCCCAGCTGCCTGACGAGTTTCATGGCTATGTACAGTGTAACTGAACTGGAAATAGTTCTGAAAATGAGAGGGTGAGAGACCATTTAGAGATTTGTAAACAAACTTGAGAATTTCATCACTGATCATATCATTTAGTTTCAGAATTTTCAGGGAATGGAAGATTGGTGTCGAGGAAGAGAGGAGAGGCTGAAAAGAGATAGACCTTAGTACTTTCTTCTGCAATAAGAAAAGAGGTGCAAGATATGTATCATAGGAGAGTCCCCAAGTTGATGAACCATAACTTAGAAAAGAAGAGAATATGGAATAGAAGAGATTTTTCAGAATGTCAAGTGGAAGGTAGTGTCTGATCTTAAAGAAGATCCCAGTTGTCCTTGAAAGTTTCTTAGTTAGTGCAGTAATATGAAATTTCCAAGAGAGATGCTCATCCATCAGGACACCTAAAAATTGAACATACCTAGCTCTAGCAACTGGTTTTTTGCCAAATCTAATTTGGATATCATTAGGCAATTTCCTCCTAGATGAGTGAAATACAACAAAATTTGTTTTCTCAATGTTTAGAGCTAGCTTATTTATCTCCAGCCATGACTTTACTTTCAGCAGCTCTTTGTTTATTTTATCCTTAAGCTTTATTATGTTTTCAGATTCATAGTAGATATTTGTATCATCAACAAACAAGAAGAATGAGAGAACTTTGGATACATTAGGAAGGTAATTGATATAAATTAGAAAAAGCAACGGGCCAAGTACAAAACCTTGAGGGACACCACATGTAATGCCCCCTAGTTGAGAAGAATGATTGTTGACCGAAACATACTGCTGTCTACCTGTCAGGTAGGATTGAAACCAAAGGAGTGAGGTGCCTCTGATCCCATAGTGATCCCATAGTGACTCAGTTTTTGTAGTAAGATGGTATGGTTAACAGTATCAAAGGCTTTTTGCAGGTCAATGAAGATTCCACAGCCCACTCTGTTTGAGTCAAGTGTATACTTTATTCTTTCACTTAAACTTATCATTGCATGATCAGTAGAGTGTCCATTACGGAATCCAAATTGCATTTGAAACAGAATTTCATGAAGTTCTAAGAAATTGTACAAGCGTTGGTGCATAAGCTTTTCAAAGATCTTACTGAAAATTGATAGTAATGATATGGGTCTATAATTTGAGTTCTTTGAAGCATCACCTTTCTTAAATATAGGGATAACCTTAGCAATCTTTAACTTTTCAGGAAAGGTACCATTTTGAAATGAGTCATTGATGATCTGAGAGAGTTGTACAGAGATGTGAGGGTCAAGAATTTTCAATAATTTAACTGGAATGCTGTTAGGCCCAGTAGACTTGTTTTTCTTGAGTGACTGGATTATAGAAGACACCTCATCTGGGACAGTGGGAGATATAAAAATGCTGTTATTGTTGGGGGTGTTTAGATACTTAAGAGCAGAATTTGGATTTCTTGGGATTTTACTTGTGATTTTATTGGCAACATTGAGAAAATGGTTATTGAAGTTACTAGCAATCATATCAGGATCAGGAGTCTGCTAAATCGAGAGGGTAGCGAGGGTCGAGAGGGTAGCGAGGGTCGAGAGGGTGGCGAGGGTCGAGAGGGTAGCGAGGGTCGAGAGGGTAGCGAGGGTCGAGAGGGTGGCGAGGGTCGAGAGGGTAGCGAGGGTCGAGAGGGTGGCGAGGGTCGAGAGTGTGGCGAGGGTTGAGAGGGTGGCGAGGGTAGAGAGGGTCGAGAGTGTGGCGAGGGTCGAGAGTGTGGCGAGGGTCGAGAGTGTGGTGAGGGTAGGTGATGGTGTACCCTGGGTACCAGAGCCTCAAAATTTAAATGAAAGGAAAAGAGAGAAGGAAGAAAAGAGGCGACCAACTTTCTTTCCTTCTTCATTTTTTTCTTTTTATTATTTTTTGGCTCTGGTACCCAGGGTAGTGATGGTGGCGATAGACGAAATGGTAGGTGGATGGTCGCGAGGGTCGAAAGGATAAAGCGAGAGTAGGCGAGGGTAGCCTAGGGTAGGCGCTGAATTTTACCATCTTTTAGGTTTTCAGAAATACATTTGAGAATTTTTTTGCTGTTTCGTACAATTCTTGGTTCAATTCTTGATGAAATGTGCTAAACTATGAATTTCAGCCCTCCAAAGATTAAGCAACTCTACAAGAAACATTTGCTATAAAGATTGGCCTACAATTAAGCAATCGTGGTGGTCAAATTTTACTTTCAAAGTCCTGCTAGTTATCGCTGAGTCTCAGAACAAAAAAGGGTAAAAGGCAGACCTTGTGAGCTCAAAGTCATCTAATGAGACCATATGAAATGTGGAATCCTTGTATTAGATTTAACTGCACTGTCTACGTTGATTAATATGTAAGACTCATTCTGTCGCGTTTTATCGGTCGCATGTCTTGAAAGAAGTCCGCAAGGCAGTTCGAGAAGTGTATGTTCCCATGTCCCAAGGTCTCAGAATTTTGGCACTTTAACCTCTCCACACCTGATGATTCTCTTAATTATCAACTGCTGTATACCATAAGCCAGTTGTCTTTTCAAACAGCAAGCACCAATCTTCTTAACCTTGCTCCCGCTAAGTCCTTTGCTCATCCCCTTGAACTTAGGTTGCTGTCCACATGACTTTAGGGAAAAAGCGAGACTGCTTTCTATGTGTCAAGTCTGTCTTTGTTGACGGCTAGCCCAGCAATTGAATTTACAATATATCCTTTCTAAGGAGCAATGAGAAATTTTGTACCAAGTCACAATGGCAGATCTAAAGTGGACTAAGGGGGCAACTGCTCCCTCAGAGCCTAAATCTCTGCTTAGTACCCGCTTTCTAGCAGGAGCGTACCTCAAAATTGTTAAACTAACACAGTTTTTAACTGCGCTTAACAGAGAGTGCTGGAAAAGCATACGAGACAAGCATCATTTTGCATAAACGTTTGTTCGTATATATACTTCAAACATTTTCTGTTTCACTTCATATTCTGAGCCCCCTCTTCTAGCCGTTTCACGTCGATTGGCAAGGCGTAGCTCTACGAGTGTCATTTTATAAGAAATTGGGTCGTTACAGGGAACCTTCTTAAATTTACCAGATCTTCCCCCCTGAGCATTTCAAGATAAGTTGTTTTGAGGCCTTTCCGAGAAATGTGTCACGGGAAACAACTGCGACTAAAAAAACATGTTGGAATTCTTAATTTTTCAGCCTTCTTACTAAGCGGTTTCGTATAAAAACATGTGTATTAATATGTGCTACTGCTGTACTTCGTCTTTATATTCCCCTGCCCTCTCGACCCTCGCTACCCTCTCGACCCTCGCCACCCTCTCGACCCTCGCTACCCTCTCGACCCTCGCCACCCTCTCGACCCTCGCTACCCTCTCGACCCTCGCTACCCTCTCGACCCTCGCCACCCTCTCGACCCTCGCTACCCTCTCGATTTAGCAGACTCCAGGATCACTTATTTTACACCCATTCTCATCAGTTAAATTGTTGATTGAATGTTCACTATCGTTTGCTTTCATTTTTATAACATTTCTAATTTCTTGCCATAGCAATTTCATGTTCGATTTATTTTCTGTAAAATAGTTTTGAAAGTACTTTGTTTTGCTAGTCTTTAGTTCATTAACAACACGATTTCGAAATTGTTTGTAAAAGGAGTAAGTTTCAAGAGAGTCAGTTTGTTTGAATTGTTGAAAGAGCTTGTCCCTGATTCTCATCATCTGCAGAATTTGACTGTTGATCCAAGGTTTGTTCCTGCGTTTCAGGGTTTTTTGTTTAATTTCTTTTCGGGGCAGTGTTTATTAACTAGATGACTGAGATTTCCTAAAAAAATTCATCAAATTTGCCATCTACATTCTGCTCTGCAGAATCCAAAAATCCAAAATCCATGTTCTGATACTCATTAAGAAACTGGGATTGATTAAAATTTTTATAATCATAAACAAGATGGGAACTATTGGTGAAATCAGGTGCAGAGTTTTTAAGAATAGAAAACTGAGGGAAGTGATCTGAGATTTGGATCAGAATATTTCCACTTGTGACTTTACTTGATACATCATTAGAGAAGATATTGTCAATTAGGGTTGATGTTGAGTCAGTAACTCTTGTTGGTTGGAGTATCAGAGGCTGTAGATGGTTGGTGAAAAAGGTATTTATAAAGTCATTTGTGGGTGTATGATTTTCATAATTAAGTAGATTAATATTAAAGTCACCCATTACAAATACAAGTTTATTTTCATTTTCAATCTTAGTTATGGTTTCTTGCATGTGGTCTTTGAATTCATTAATATCAGAGCTTGGATGTTGATAGACACAACAACATAAGATGTTTTTAGATTTTGTGTTCTGAATTTCAATCCACACAGTCTCAAAATCAGATGTAGAGGTACTCAGATCTAATCTTTTATCAGCTTTTAGATTAGACTTCACGTATGTACCAACCCCACCAGCAGCACTTTGTGAAGGTGTGTTGTGAAATTTATATCCAGGAATATCAGTACTTCTAGAAATAGGAGAATCAACAGTATTGCATAGAGAAAAAACCACGATGGCAGGCTGTGCGTCGGATCTTCCTTGAGCGAAAGATGCTTGCAGCGAAGGACGAGTGAAAATATTAGAAGGCAGGAACACCACAATACGACGCAAAATAAAAGACGACCATTATTTGGATTAAATGTTGATTATATACATTGCATAAAAGAGCTGATATTTCGCCTCGGCATACGAGGCTTCCTCAGAGCTGAACTAACGTAATCACAATTGTACAATGATTTGAATAAAGGTTAACTGTAACATGATTGGCTAAGTTTTGCTGCATCGCAGGGGTAAATGTGGGTGGATGTGGGAAACATGATAATGTGGAGGAGGAAAGTAACATGTTGATGATATAGAGAATACTGGTGGTGTGATGGGATGCGAAATAATAGGATAAGTAGAGGATATATATATACCATATATTCTAATTGTTAGTAGTAAGTTACAAACTAGTAGTATTTGTGTTAGCGGTCAGCAGTATCAGTAATCAACAGTATCTTTGGTTTCAGAGAGACCTATGATTTCAAAGTCAGCACCAGTGTTTGTTATAAGAGTAAAAAATTCATCAAATGTATTTGAAGATTCCTTATGTTCATGTGAAAGAGTGAAATATCCTTAGCAGATGTTTCAATAGACTGAAACTCTTGAACATTGTAGTAGTTACAATCAATGTCGGGCTCAATATTCTCATCTATATCATAGTCAGAAAGGTTTGGAAGATTTTGCAATTTAGACAGAATTTGCAGAGATGGAAGTAAATCAACTATTGATGGTAGATCAGCAACGTTAGTTCCTAGCAGAACATCATCAGTTTCTAGGGTGAAGGGAAAAATCTGGGAATATCTCTGTATTGTACAAGGGATACAGGTCCAATTGGTAGTTGCCATTAGGGATTCATATTCAGCAGGTGAAATGTCATTGCATTTGATGTGAATGTAGTTTCTACATTGACAGCAAAGAAGAGCTTTTTGGTTCTTATGAACACTTTTGATACAAATACTACATCGGTTATTACTAGGAACTGTGTTTGCATCTTTGAGTCTTTCAACAATTAACTCAATTAAATTCTCATTTGAGACCATCTGGTTTAAATTGTTAAAAGAATAAGTGAAAATATAAATAGCAATTCAATTGCAAAAGCGTTGCTGACTAACACAACAATGCTGAGGACACCTTAACCTTGAGTGCGCCTGAACGTAGATGGGACATAAATAATTAACTAAGACCATTAACGTAACTCTCAGTCTCTGAAGCAATAGAATCTGTGATATGAAGCTTTCTATAGTCCTTCATTGTACTTGACTTGTACATGATGTCAGCAGGGTATCTCACATATATTTTCCAATGGGTGTTTATAAAACGAAGACCGAAGACCGAAGACCGAAGATAGAAAACGAAGACGAAGACGCATACAACAATAATTCAATACAGAGTAAATTTTCAACATCCAGTGCAAATAGACCTTTCTGCGGCAAGTTGTTTGATGAACAAACGTAAATCAAGGAAATTAAGTGCTAAAGTTTTTTGGTCTTCGTTTTGCAGAATGACCCACTCAATCTGCAAAACGAAGACAGACTCAAAACTGCTACGAATTTGTTCAAACTCAACAAGGATGGTTAACAGTCGCTGTGTTTCTTCAAATGGGCACAAGGAAATGATTATTGCACTGCACGGACCGTATAATGGTCATTTAGAATATGTCTTCGTTTTGCAGAATGACCCCCTCAATCTGCAAAGCGAAGACAGGCTTCAAAATGCTGCAAAAGTGTTTCAATTCAACCCAGATGCTAAAAAGTCGTTGTGTTTCCTCAAATAGGCACCAGGAAACAATTATTGCACTGCACCGAGCGTACAACATGCCTTCGTTTTGCAGAATGACCCCCTCAATCTGCAAAACGAAGACCGTCTTGAAAATGCTACGAAAGTGTTTCAATTCAGCCCAGATGGTTAACAGTCGCTGTGTTTCTTCAAATAGGCACCAGGAAATGATTACTGCACTGCACGGACCGTATAATGGTCATTTAGAATATGTCTTCGTTTTGCAGAATGACCCCCCTCAACCTGCAAAACGAAGACAGCCTCCGAAATGCTGCAAAGATGTGTCAATTCAACCCAGATGCTAAAAAGTCGTTGTGTTTCCTCAAATAGGCACCAGGAAACAATTATTGCACTGCACCGAACGTACAATGGCCATTTGAAACATGTCTTCGTTTTGCAGAATGACCTCCTCAATCTGTAAAGCGAAGACAGGCTTCAAAATGCTGCAAAAGTGTTTCAATTCAACCCAGATGGTTAACAGTCGCTGTGTTTCTTCAAATAGGCACCAGGAAATGATTACCGCACTGCACGGACCGTATAATGGTCATTTAGAATATGTCTTCGTTTTGCAGAATGACCCCCCTCAATCTGCAAAACGAAGACCGACTTGAAAATGCTGCAAAAGTGTTTCAATTGAACCCAGATGAAAAAGAGTCGTTGTGTTTCCTCAAATAGGCACCAGGAAATGATTACTGCCCTGCACGGACCGTATAATGGTCATTTAGAATATGTCTTCGTTTTGCAGAATGACCCCCTCAATCTGCAAAGCGAAGACAGGCTTCAAAATGCTGCAAAAGTGTTTCAATTCAACCCAGATAATAAACAGTCGTTGTGTTTCCTCAAATAGGCACCAGGAAACAATTATTGCACTGCACCGAACGTACAATGGCCATTTGAAATATGTCTTCGTTTTGCAGAATGACCCCCTCAATCTGCAAAGCGAAGACAGGCTTCAAAATGCTGCAAAAGTGTTTCAATTCAACCCAGATGCTAAAAAGTCGTTGTGTTTCCTCAAATAGGCACCAGGAAACAATTATTGCACTGCACCGAGCGTACAATGGCCATTTGAAACATGCCTTCGTTTTGCAGAATGACCCCCTCAATCTGCAAAACGAAGACCGTCTTGAAAATGCTACGAAAGTGTTTCAATTCAACCCAGATGGTTAACAGTCGCTGTGTTTCTTCAAATAGGCACCAGGAAATGATTACTGCACTGCACGGACCGTATAATGGTCATTTAGAATATGTCTTCGTTTTGCAGAATGACCCCCTCAATCTGGAAAACGAAGACAGGCTTCAAAATTCTACCGAAATGCTACTCAACCAAGACTGTAGAACGTTCTGTTTTATAGTGTTGTTTTGAGTTAGATTTCTGTCAACACTTGTATTGATATCCTACTTACCAGGTATTTTCAAAGTCCGATTTCAAAGAATGATTGTTTCTGATTCAAACAACTAAAGAAAGTCCCGGGGGGTGCACTTGACCAGATTTTGGTCGGGGACGTGCCATCGAGGCTTCAAAGACATACCCGTTCCTTATACCAATTTTTGGAAAAGGTATACCCGACCTTATACCAATTTTTCGTATAAAGTATATCAAAACCTTAAATGTTACACTGGAATCTTGAAGTTGGTACCGTTCCTTATACCAAACTTATAAAAATCGATACCGTTGCATATACCAATATGTGGAAAATCGATACCCTTCCCGATGGCACGTCCCCGTACCCAAAATAGGCTGTTTTAGCAGCAAGACGCGGACGTCCTTGAAAACGTTGATGCTTGTAAGTTTTTGGAGCATCGAAACCTTTTAGGTGTTTCCTTCCTAGAAAGCTGCTCATAGACAGACAAAATCCTTAAAACTGGTTTGCATTCTTGCATTTCCATCGCTTAGGAATATGCTCACATAGTATTCAGCTTCTGTTCTCGACGTTCTTTTCCTGATAGGCGGCCTTCAAAAGTACTCTTTTCAGGTTGTCAATTTCAGAAATAGAACGTACGCGAAGTCTCCCAAGACTTGCAAAAGTTTTGAAATTGATTTCGTTTTGTATCTAACAAAAGAATTACGCTGGCGTCTTCTTGACTGACGTCTTCTTGCTAAAACAGCCTAATATATGTAGTGCACCCCCCGGGAAGAAAGTACCAAAAAACTGTTTTTGGAAAAGCTGGCTTGAGCCTCCAATAGACTTATTCAATCTCAGGGACTCCAGAAGGGGTCTTAAAACAAGATAGGGAGATTATCAGAGGGCAGGCTTATTCAAAAAGTCAGATGACAAGACTATGAATGACAGCGTCTTTGCTCTTTTATTTTGCGAAATCAAGATACATCTTTATCGAATCAAATATACCAAATTTCGACACATCGGGGCTGATAGGGAGCAAGGCTTGTTTAAACCTTGGACGGGAGGGGCCCACGTAGAAACGAAGGTTTTATAGAGAAGGGAAGGAAGAGCTGGTAGAGCTTTTCGGCAACCTTGTCTCCAGGGCTTATGTGACAAAACGCCCCGTGGATGAGGTTGGAAAAATGGTACGTGGTTTATGGAAGGAAAATTACTTCTAAACTCACTCTTTAGGACTGTTATGTTGTCCAGGGCTGGCAGGAAGTTTCAGGAAGTTTGCTACATTCAAGGATACTTTTGCTGCCAAAAGTCTCTTATTTCTCGTATTTTCAATTCTCGAAGTCTAGAAGTTTATTAACCTTTGCTATACGGTCCCTCAAATTACTTCGTTAGACTCATCACTTAGATAAGGAAGAGCATAATTAACACTCAAACAATTTTTGAACAGTTGCTATCACTGTGCAGCGTTAAAACAGTTTTGAGTGGCCTGAGAAAATTATTTTCTCAACCAATGGTAATGCCAATGGTACTTGTAACTTTTGCAAAGCTAAAATACTGAAGGGGCTTGGCTAAAGATTTCATCAGTTTGCAAGACCCCCATATAAGGTCTTACCAAGGAAATCCTTTTTTTAGAAAATGCATCATTGTTGGGAAAACCCACATGCTTGCTATTACAAACATTGCAAGTCGGTTAGCAACTAAAATTAGTACATCATTTGCCAGTAATTTTTATGTTCATTAATTCGAACGGCAACTTTATTTGTTCACTTTATGAGTCAAAGTATTTTCTTACCATTGTTGTAACTTACTTACATGCGTAAGAGCCTCGGCTTGGAACTGAGATTCGGAAACTGACTAAGGATACAATACCTTTAATGGCTAGGTGTAACGTCAAACTATTGTATTTAGAGATAAGTCACTTTTCCTGTTATTGTCAATTCTGATTGGCTAGAAAGTTTTATGAGTTCCTTATTGGGTAGATACGGATGATTTGTATGAACTGATTGAGTCTCGTTGAGTATTGAGTTGACTATGTTACATGAGACATGATGTCTGTAAGAATGATGGTAACATGATGTACGAAAAAACCAAGATTGCCTTTTTCATCAGGGTCATTCTGTGAATTTGAAAGTTAGCCTAGAACTAGCGAGGAGAGTGTGATATTCTCCACAATCATGTAACCCCGATATCAACTGGGAAGGGTGTAGATCTTAGACTTTTCGCTGTATAGAAAAATTTAAATCACGCAATTAGATGGGTTTAATGTGCCATCATAGTCCGCCAAATGCCCTCTACGTTTTTCCACTGATCCGGTACTTGCTAGAATAATTTGATTTATTCCTTGACTTTAAGGCATTGGCTGCAAGAGCAATTTTCAGCTGTAACTGATGGCCGAAATTTTCAAACTTTTGAACATGGTTGAAGTTGCTGCACAAGATCCATGCAAAATTTATTCAATCAAAGTTATTCAAAAATGTCACTTCCTTTCAAGAGGGTGCACAATAGGTTTGGCGGGATGGCGGGATCGGCCGTTTATGACGGGCGGGATACGGGATACATGATTCCTGGTAAGCGGGATACGGGATAGCCAAGTGGAAGCGGGATCGGGATTTGAAAATATAGCCTTACGGGATACGGGATTCAGCATTTCGTTGGGCGGGATGCGGGATTAAAAAGAAATCAAATCGTATGCTGCTGCTGACTTTATTTGGTCTTCGCGACGCCTGCAAGCCTGCAAATAAAGCATCATAGCCGCCAGCCTCGTTTTACAGTTCTGCAGGCACGAGGCTCAAAGCGTGAGGCGCCAAAATCATTGCATGCCTCATCATCTCTTTGTCAACAAGCAAGAAGATGGAAGCGGAAGAAGTCCATACTGTTTGTGACATAATTAATTGCGTCTCGATATTCTACGAGAAGGGTAAAAGTGGTGGCAGCTTTCTTCGGAAAGAAAGATTTAGGGCTGAAGTTCCTAGGAACAGGAAGACCTTGAAGGAATTTCGTGATATGGTAAGGTACGTACGTGTTACACAGTTGAGCATATAATAGAGGTTGATGGCCAACCTATTATAATAGGCCTAGCCTTACCACTTTCTTCAGTTTCAATTATTTATCAAATCAATCAATCTTAAATACAATTCTACAATCATAACCATACAACTACAAATTTACAAGATAACATACAAAACTAAAGAAATTACACCCTACAAAGAACTTAACATAATTACATTACAATACAATTGCTCTATGATATGAATAAAAAAGAGAAAACAACAATACCCAGATTGGAAAGTTTGCAGAATGCGTGGGGGATCTCTCCTTCATCCAAATTGCTTGCGCGGCTGGATTTGTTTCACTAAACAATGACGTTTTCTTTTGTTGTTGCATGAAAATTGTGCAACCATCATGGCTGAAAAGTTGTGCGCAGCAGAGAGATCACAGCCACGCAAGGCCAACTTTCCAATCTGGAGCAGCACTAAAGAGAAGACACTATACAACAATAAAGAACTGAAGGTTAACGAATCAAGAGAGAGCCCCCCCCCCATAAAAACAAAGAAACTAAAATCTTTATAAAAACAATAACCAGAGCCAGATGTGCATTAGAAATGATGGTTGGTGTACGAAGAAACTAAAGTTGGTGTAAGAAGTAAAATCCTAACTTATAATACACATTTTTTTTATAAGAAACTAGGATCAGGCCATAGTACTAAAAGTTTCTTAATCTAACAAGGAATTTGTCCGGCACTTGCAATAAGCTTGAAAGACAAAAGGGGAGAAGATGGGCATGTTGTGTATTTTCCCAATTTGACATAAGCTGGATGAAAGCGAAACAGTAAGCTCAGATTCAAACATTTGGTGCTTATATATGATCAGATGATAGGGCTTTGCCTTTGTCCAGGAACCCCAAATGTTGGTAATGTTGATAGTCTAGAAAAAGGGACAATCTGTAGACCTGCGGACATGTTGGTCATATCATAAAGTATAACTTCCAAGTTTCATTTATGACAGAGAAAATTAGGCCATGTTTGTCTTCTTAGTACTGTTTTTGGACTTTACGTGAAGGCAACACAACACTATTTGTACACAAAGGGTCTAAGCAATGTTGGTTAATCTGCATTGAAATATTCAGCAATATTTCCATCACTGATTGTGTAAATTACTCTGATTGAATCAATAACAACAATAAGCATAACAATCATCGAAATCCGTTTAATTTTGCCCAGCTGAACGGAACGAAATTGCTTCGTATTCACCCTAGCGAATAGCCAAATGTTTGTTTTGATTCCATGCATGCCCGCAAAGGCTCTATCTTGCACAGGCCCCTTTAAGAGGGCTAGGATATCCAGGGATCCAGCAGCCAAAACATTATTTCTTAGTTAGTCCAGGCAGCTGGCCGGCACTGCTTTTCTAAATTCCTAAAGGAATGAACCAATTTGATTATTAGTTGTAATAATGTGTCAACCTTGAGTCAATACTCTTTTTGCAGACCTTGTTTGTTTGTGTCTGCCCCTTGGAAACCCTTTTTGTGTTTCTTCTCTGGCACTTTAGGTTCTAAGCCATCTCCTCTTGCATAATTAGCCATTTTCCCGAGTTCTGAATTTTTACTTAAGATGGCAACTTGTCATTTTAAAATACTTAAAAAGTATCTAACACCTTTTGGTAAAATCAAAGAAACCAAATTGCTAGCCTATAACATGCATTTGCAAGATAAGTAATTATGCTTAATTTTCTCATTACAAAGCAACTTTGGAGGTGTTCATGACGTGGCAAAACAAATTGGTCTTGGTGAATGTCTAGACATTAAGCTTGCAAGACTCCAAAAATCAGACAGAGGGCCTACTTGCTATGCAATTAACACTGATTCCCAGCTGCAACTTGAATTGCCAAGCATCCAAAATGGTGATGACACACTTCAATGTAAGTATATATTCATGTTGGCTTAATTTGTTTAAGTTGGTACACAGAACACAGATTTGTTTAAGTTGGTACTTTTTTGAAGCTATTCAGAGAGGATCCCTGTTTTGACTCAGTTGAGTGGCTATGGTGCTGAAATACTTTAAAGATAGATGCCAGAATGTTGTAGCCAGCTCAGTTGAAGGAGAAAAGTCAGGTTGCTCACACACAATGCATTTGCAATATACTGTATATAAACTGGGTTAATTTTTGATGCTAAGTTTTTTATTTATTTGCAGTGACCATTTATCCTGTTGAAATTGCCTTTGCAAAGTCTTGCCCAAGAATTGTTGTAAGTGTGGCTGGATCTAGCAAACCAATCTTAAAAGAGTTGCCAAAGAAAAATGAAGAAATTGTTCTCACAGAAAGCGGGAGAACAGAGTTGGAAGCAGGTAACTGAAATAAAAAGTATTATCATGTCGCATTGCAGCTCTGCAGATGACTACTAGGACTAATGATAAATTCAGTTTGTGGTATACTCAATTATTCTTTTGACATTTACAAGTTTGCATTTTTTGAAGATTTGGATTTTTACAGGAAACTCCAAAGAAACTGTTGCAAAATGGCTTGGTGCAAAATTCAAACTCTTTACAAACAACTCCTAAACTCTTCAATCTGAAATGTACTTACAGTAAAATAAAATTGCAACAAACTATATACAAATCTGTTGCAAATTAGATGCAAACTAAAACAAACTCTAAGTTTATGGTTAATGTATAGAATCACAGCAATATGCATTTCTTGTAAGATGATCCTTTAACTTCTTGTTTTGTAGAACTGATCAATCTTGGTCAAAGCAAACTTGCTAAAGGATCAGCAGTGACTGTGCAAGCAAAAAAGAGAACTGGTTCATGGCCATGGAAAATTGTTTGTGGATTGTGTAATACAGAGCTACAATTGAGAGCAGATGCCTCTACCAAGGGAAGACTGACATATTTCAAAAAACGTATGCAACATTTTTATGACATATTTTCATTTGCATGATAAAAATGAGCAGATTTTGTGCTGAGTCAGTGGTTGGTCCTTTTGGTGTACTCATAAAATTTCTCTCAATGAAGCTGAGAGGTGTAGAGGCACTTCTGCTGTTTACTCTGTTTTTATAGTAGCAAAGGTGTGATCCTCTGAATTAGGATACATAAAAATCATTTACACAATGGTTACCTTTCTTGCATTTTACCCCACATCATGTTTTGGCACTATCTTCCAATGCAAATGATCAGTAAGAATTATTTCTCTGTGTTGTCTAAGTCATCTTCTTTATCTTACCTTAAACACTGTAAGATTACCTGTAAATAGGAACAAAACCAGACTCTAGCCAACACTTATTCTTTCTTTCAAGAGAGGCTGTTCAAAGAGTATGAACATTTTGTCTGTAATTGCCCGCGCCGGAGCGCGCGAGAGCGCGCGAAGCAAGGGCTTCTAACTGGCTGCAGGCACGTGATTTTGTCAGGAGGTCAATTTTGATTTTGGCATGCTGAGACAGCAAGATTTTTCAACAATGGGAAACAATGGGAGTCTGGAACCGAAGAAGACTGGAGCCAAGGGAAGACTGGAGCCGAGGAAGACTTCAAGCTCGTGTGCCACACTTGACACATTCTTTGGCAGCGTGTTCCAGAGGTGAGAAGGCGTAGGTAAGTGGAGTCTTCCTTTCAACTTTACGAGTACTTGGTCTCACAATTAATTGTAAGTGTCAGCCCAAGCAGACGGGGTTGGCCTACGTTTTGATCAAAGTGTTGAAATATTTAACCCGGGATAGTGCTTTACTTAGGGCTAAAGTGTAATCCAGCTCCGTCCCCAAACAAGAATAGTTCTCGCCCCGCGTAGGCCCTTGCCAGAATCTTCCTTTCAACTACGAGTACTTGGCTGGACTCACAATTAATTGTAAGTGTAAGCCCAAGCAGACAGGGTTGGCCTACATACGTTTTCATCAAAGTCTTGAAATATTTAACCCGGGATAGTGGTTTACTTTGGGCTAAAGTGTAATCCAGCTCCGTCCCCAAACAACAATAGTTCTCGTGGTAGGTGGGCGTACCGCCTAGGCCCTTGTTGCCAGTAGCATAGATTTGCTTTCAACCACTTGAAAACTGAACCAGCCTGGAATAAATGGTAGTATCATTGTACAGACAAGTTGACCCATGTAGCATAGAGTGCATGGCTAGAGCCTCCATCACAAAAAACTTTCAAGTACCTACGTTGCGATTAATTAGGTGTGCCTGAAGGAAGTTGGGGTGGCAAGGATCGAAAACTTATTCAATCATGCGTGTCTAAATACTGAAAGGGGGTTGGGTGAGGAATCAAAAGTTGCAGGGAAAGGAGAATGCGCAGTATGTTGAGAAGAAAGAACTTGATTTAAGTCAAAGACTGGCTTGAATGTTATAAGACAAAACCAAGTTAACGAAGTTTTGAAATAGAAGAATGTGATAAGACTCAAAAAGTTTGAGAAGTTACTCGTATTTTGTTGCATTGCATGCATGTTGCATAATAAGTTGCGTTCCTTGCCACAGACTCGTAATGACAAATAACATAGATAGGATTCATTTTATGAATTCTTCAAGGGATCATCCTGGGATATATTCATGTGCCATAGATGCATTTCTAGAAGTAAGCCATGCTGTTTTATATCCACTGCTTCTTGAATTAGACACTGGTTATTTTCTAGATTGTCTTTATCATTCATGTGATTTGTATGAGAGTGTTCTAAACAATGCAGTAGTCCAGTTTTCAAATCATGTCAGTCACCTCTCTGATATCAGAGAAATTGTTTGGTCTGTTTTAAGAGAAAGGTGCCCCTCCTTTACTGCCCAAGATGCTAATGCTCAGTTTTCAGAAATATTCCAAGAAAGGGTATTTGACTACTTCACTACTGATGAAAGACATTTATTAGTATCAAAGTTCATTCACAGGGCCTTTTGTTCAACATGTCAACTTCACTTTATCAAAGTTTCAGAAATATTTGTGCACTATGTAACATTGAATAATGTTACGTTGTCTTGCTTGAATTTATCACAATATATAGCTGATAATAATTTCAATCTGCAGAATTTGTGTTGTACAACATGTAATGTATCAACAAATGAAATAATATCACATGAATTTTTACCATGTAAAATTTTACCTGTTGAGTTATCAAATGATGTCATAAATCGATTAGTCTTTGCAGATCAATTACTTATCTCTGATTTTGTGTATGACCTCAAGGCAATAGTACGTTGTAATAGTGGTCATTTTACATGTGCAATAAAGTGCAATGCAAGCTGGTACTTCATTGACGATTTTTCTGATTCAGTAAAATGCTATGAGGATTTAACAACTTTGTATTTGAGTCATCAGCGTGGTTGGTTTTTTGCCCTTTTTGTACTAAATGACAATGAAGTTCAAATGAATCTTGACATGGGCAGGGGTATTGCTGACCATTCCTGTTCATCACCTTCAACAATTGTTGATAAGGACACGGAAAATTTTGCTTCTCCTCCTGCAAGTAATCTTCACAGCAATCTTGATCACAACCACAAGAATAACACCATTCCCAAGAAGAGATATTTCTTTGAATATGATGACGTTACAGTGGCAAAAAAGATCAACATGAATAGTAACTGTACAAACCAAGATGATTTACCCACAAGTGAAGCTGTACCAGCTTCAAGGGAATTTGTACCTTCTTCTTCAAGAGCACAATATCACAAGCAATACTACCAAGAAAGAAAAATGAAGCCCCAAAAACATTCTCCAAAGACCATTACCATTCAGATTGATGATGAAAATGAAAATATGTCACAGAATGTTGAGGGAGAAAAACATGGTCTTCATCCATCTTCAACTGCAAAGAAACAACATCAACATATAAACTATTCTCCTCCTCATTTTGCAACACCATCCAAAGCTGCGCAGGCCAATATGAAGAAATTTCATGCTTCAAATGAAATGGTTATTTTCCAATGTAGTATTTGCAGGGAAGCTTGGCCTTTCAATCATTATGGAAAGAATAAACCAAAGGAAAATACTAAAGTATGTTCTCGCTGCAAAAAAGATAAAACATTTCCAAAAAAATTTAGCAAAGAAAACAACATGATCCCATCACCTGTCCCACCAGAGTTGCAAGACCTTACACAATTTGAGGAGATGCTTATTGCAAGAGCTTTCCCAATTATACAGGTTTATACAAAGCCCAAAGGTGGTCAGTTTGCATACAAAGGTCATGTGTTGACATTCCCACAAAATGTTCAGCAATTAGCAAATGTTTTGCCAAGGTGTCCAAAAGATCTTCCTGTCATTTTATTCCAAATATGTGGAGAAAATTATCATTCAAAGGAGTTCACAGTGCGAAGACAAAAGGTAGACACTGCCCTCCATTGGTTAGTAGCTAACATTTCATTGTACACAACTGTTACTATAGATTATTCAAGGATAGATAACCTACCAGAAAATGGATCATTACAGGATATTGCAGCCATTAACATTCCAACTCAGACTGATTCAATGCCTCCTGATCAAGGTCCTCAAGATACTTCCCATCTTCACGGCACATCCACGCAATACACTGAAATAAGTAGCTTTTTGCCCATATCTGAAGGACAACGGAAACAAAAGGATTTGATTTGAGACCAGCTTTCAGTTCAGCAACCCTACCCATGGAACATTGAAAGAACACCACTCAATGAATACTACACCAACAACCTTGCCACTATGGCATTTCCAACACTATTCCCAGATGGAAAAGGTGACCCAACCAGTAATGACACTGTTCGAGACATTGCACGCAGTTCTACAGAGTCATTTGCTCACAAATTTAAACATTTAATTATGTTTGCAGAAAGGGTTAAAGGTACATGGGTGTATAGGTTTGCATCACACCCAAGATTTGCTTATTGGGCGTACAATATTCTTTATCGCAAAAGGCTTTTAAGTCAAGGGAACATATTCATTCGCCAAAATCCACAGGAAGCAGCATTGGAAAATCAGGATTTCATTGCTATGCTCAATAATAATGATTATTCTTCCTTCATGTCAAAACTTATGCATTATGCCAAAAATGTTACAGGCACTAATGCATACTGGAATAAAGCAAAAAACAATTTAAAAGCTATCATAATGCAAGAAGGCCCACCAACTGTTTTTTGGACTTTATCATGTGCTGAATTTCATTGGCCAGAATTTCATTCATTATTTTCAGATCACGGCGAAGTAAAAACACTTAGAGACAATGTTATACAGAACCCCCATGTACTTATTTGGCTTTTCACAAAGCGTACTGAAAGCTTTGTAAAATGGTGGCTTTATAAAACATTGAAAGCCACATGGCATTGGTACAGATATGAATTTGCTGTTCAGCGAGGTTCAATACATTGCCATGGTGTAGCTAAGTTGGATGATGACCCAGGTTTGTGTAATTTGACAAAAATAGCTTTATGTGGCCACCTTTCACAGAAGAAAATAGAAAGTGCAGCAACAGAAAATCCTCCTCATGATGAAAATTTGAACGAACTACAACAAAATGTCCTAGATGGCAAACAAGCTGAGCAAATTATATGTGAATATGTTGACAAGCTCCTGTCAACATGGAACCCTGAGCCCCCAGATGAATTAAACTGGAAGAAGCCACCTGTTCACCCATGCGCAAAAAAATTCTGTGAAATATCAGAACAAAGCTGGGACACTGATTATGTTGATTTATTGAACACTGTGCAAAGGCATTCAATATGTAATTCAGCATATTGCTTAAAAGAAAAAGATGGCAACCAGTATTGCAGATTCAAGTATCCATTTGATAAATGTGACAAAACTAACCTTCAATTTGAGAAAATTCATACCAAAGATGGTAGTGTAAAGTACAAAGCAACCGTTGTTACAGCAAGGAATGATACTAGACTTAATCGCCACCAAAGACTGCAGCTGCAAAGTTGGAGAGCAAACTGTGATATTAACATTGTTATTGATTATCATTCGTGCATTGAATACCTTGCCAAATATGCTTCAAAAGCAGAAAGAATTTCCACTGTAGCAAAAAGTGCATTTCTCTTAGTAATGGGGAATATGCATCCTTCAGGTACGCACAGTGCATTGAAAAAGTTGATGATTAAAGCAGTGGGTGAAAGGGATATGAGTATTCAGGAAGTTATGCACCATATATTGTCCCTGAAAATGCTAAGCTCCACTTTTCAAGTAATATCTCTTTCATTGGATGGGTCCCGGAAAGTGGAAGTTGATGATGAAGGTCTTATCACAACAAAGAAATCTCTTCTTGATAATTATGCAATGCGGAATCAGTTTCAAGAAAAACATCCCAACGTTATGCAATTAAATCTCATTCAGTCTCTTTCACAATATGAAGTAAAAAATGACACATCCTGTGAATATCGGAAGAAAAAGATTGTTCTCAAAACATATCCAAATTACTCAAATTTGCCAAGTAACCCTAATTATGGACTATTTTGCAAATACCAGTTACTGAAATACAAGCCTTGGTCACAAACACTGTCACATGCATGGAATTATGAACCAGAAACGGATGATGTGTTCATATCATATTGGGATGAATTTCTGCATTCACAAGATGCAGAGACCTTTGTTCCAAATTGGGAAAGTGAGCTGCAAAATGTATCAACATATTATTTATCAAATGATGACACACAGGATGAGGGACAGCAACTTCAAACTGGTGACTATGAAGACTGGATGCTCCTCTCTAATCTCCATTCATCATATATGGCCAATAATGATGGTGAAGATGAGAATGCACAAACTGGCATAGAATATTGGTCTACTAATACCACACACTATTCACCTGAACAAATTGGTGACATGCCGCAATGGATCCAAATGCAAAAAGAAATATACATTGATACACTTCATGATTCAAGCATTCCAGTTGATGTCTCTACATTAAATGCAGATCAACACAAGGCGTATACCCTTATATTTAATCATTTCCATTCCGAGTCCGAAGAGCAGTTGTTATTAATCATCACCGGTATGGCTGGGTCTGGGAAGAGTTATCTTATAAGTGCCATAAAAGACCTTCTTGGAAATAAATGCAAAATTGCTGCATTTTTTGGAGTTGCTGCATTTAATGTGAAAGGACAAACTTTACACAGTTTGCTACAGCTCCCTATACGTGGTAAAAGAGCTTATGAATTAAATGGGGATGCACTACAGAGACTGCAAGCAGCCTTTGAAAACATTGCATACCTTTTGATTGATGAATTTTCAGTTATTGGGCAGAGCATGTTGGGATGGATAAGTAAGCGTCTCAAACAAGCAACTGGCAAGACACAGTTGCCATTTGGTGGAATTTCAGTAATTCTCATTGGAGACATAGCACAGTTGCCACCCGTCTCTGATAAAGTATTATACCATGATAATCCATCAAATGAAGTATCAACAGAAGGATTTTATGTATACAATCTTTTCAATTGTGTTGTTTTGCTATCTATAAACCAAAGAGTTGCTGGTATTAATCAGCAACAGTCACAATTTCGTGACTTGTTGCTTAATCTAAGAAATGGCACTGTAACAATAGAACAGTGGAAACTCTTACTACAAAGGACACCTCAATCAGTAAACAATTTATCAGAATTTTCAGACAAGGCAATAAAATTAGCTTTCACTAATGAGAAAGTTGCAACACACAACTACAACTCTATTCAATCATTAAAAGAACCAATTGCTCTTGTTAAAGCTAAGCACAATAACTGTACTGCCTCCAAATTAAGCGCTGATGATATGGGAGGTCTTCAACCAAAACCTTTGATATGCAAGGGTGCAAGGGTTATGTTGATTAGGAATCTGTGGACAGAGATTGGTTTGTGTAATGGTTCAATGGGTACAGTTATAGATATTATATACAAGGAAGGCCAATGCCCACCATCTTTACCTATATGTGTGATTTTTAAATTTGACACTGGTTACTCAGGCCCATCCTTCATAGCAGAGACCCCTAATACAGTTCCTATACCACCTGTAGTAAGTGTTTCCGACTCAATGGGCTCAACTTACGAAAGACAGCAACTACCATTGAAATTAGCATGGGCCATTACTATCCATAAGTCCCAAGGCCTCACACTGGATAGAGCATGGGTAGATTTAGGAGAAACAGAGGCTACAGCAGGTCTTACTTACGTTGCAATTTCTAGAGTTAGGACCTTGCAACATCTTGTGATTGAACAAATGACACTGGAACGTTTGAAAGCTGTTAGAAATTGTTTGGGATATAGATACAGGGTAAGGGAAGAAAACAGGTTGGCATCTTTGGCACAGTGTACTCATGTTACAACTATTCATCAATGATTTATCAGACAGGTGGTACAACAAAATTGGTCACAGCCTTGTACAATATTCATTCAATTTAAAATAAATTACTTATGATTAAGATATTAAATGTAGATACAATAAGGTGCCTTTTATTCCTTTCCAGAAGTCATCATGTCCGGAATCATGTCTTCCCCAGAAGATTCACCAGTTTCTCCGAAGAGGCCTCGTTTTTCCAGCAATTACCCATCCACTCCTCCATCTCCTGATTCTCCACGAATCACAGGTAAGTCATTCATTTACTTCCCAATTTCCTTTCTTTTTCTGTGTTTCCTTTATCTTTTATTTTCCTCATTTTTTCATTTCTTTTTGTTTCCCTTCCTCCATATTCAATGACTCTGAAAAAGTTGACATGTTTTCTTCACTGCAGAGTACCAGGAATATAATGAATTCAAACTAAAATGTTCATTTATCAGTCAGACACTCGATTATATCTGAAATTTTTATTGGTAAAATCACTCATCTTGCACCCAAAAGTTCCTTAATTGCTCTTATTACAATGGTGTGACCTTTCATCTTCATGAAGCCTGGGACATTCTTCCATGGAGTCGTCTTCTGCATGTTTTCAAATTTGGTTGAAATATATTCTATTTTTTCCAGATTTCACCGGTTACATAACCAGAGTGACTAAGCAAGCTGTGAGTGACAGTGGGAGTCCATATTTTGATTTATGGCTGAAAACATCTCCAAATGAACACATTGTCATCAAAATCATGATGCAAAGGAATCAGGGAATACACCGACAAATTTTCATCGACAAAAAGTTGTCTGGAGAAGCGGTAACCTTCCATAGATTGACAAGAGGCAATAGAGGTATATTCTTTTATAATTCTACCCTGGGGAGCTCCATGCAAGATGGCGTGAGTGCCATTCGATTTAAACTAGCAGACACTGACACACTTAAAATTAAAGACTTGTGTGAAAAATCCTCGGGAAGGTACACAGTTAATGGTGCCATAAAATGGCTTGAGCAAACCAAAGATATCACAAACAGCAATACAGCATCACCATCAAAGAGACAACCAAAAGTACTTCTGGTAAGAAATGGTCTCATTGCTGATGAGACTGGTGAGATGATAATTTCTGTGTGGGGTGAACACATCGATGAAATTGAAGAATACCAGTGGTACACTTTAACTGATGTCAATATCAAACATTTTTATGGCAAGAAATTAACAACAAACATGGAAACATCTATTCGCAAGTTTGAAACATCCCT
This sequence comes from Aurelia sp. 3 sensu Dawson et al. (2005), assembly GCA_964020215.1. Classification (NCBI taxonomy): domain Eukaryota; kingdom Metazoa; phylum Cnidaria; class Scyphozoa; order Semaeostomeae; family Ulmaridae; genus Aurelia; species Aurelia sp. 3 sensu Dawson et al. (2005). Next base: position 7,266,714 of record OZ026577.1, read on the forward strand.
GTCAATTGACTGGGACACAATTGATGTTACGATGTATGCTAAAAGGGAAGAAACGGCACTTCAAGAAGCCAACCCAATCATTTGCTGCCCTGAAATTGATTCTGCAGAAGTCAATATATATCCAGTCTGTAAGAATCAGAGCTGTTTGAGTAAGGTTGAATTTCAACCTGGTGACCAGTTTGTTAAATGTGTCAAATGTTCCCGAAGAATGCTTCTGGAAAAATGCCTTTCTGGATTCACTGCCACTTTGGATCTATCCAAAGACAATGCCGTCAAAACATTAACAGTTCAACCAGATGTCTTGTCATCCTTTTTTGGAGTTGATGTGCTCAAAGACTTCAAGCACAATGCCACTGATCTTGAAGAAAAACTTCTTCTTTCTACATCAGTTGATTTCACACACAATGCAAAGAATGTCATCACTGAAATGAAGAGACATGTCAAGGAGGATCTTTCCTAAATTACACTATGTATATATGTTACTTACACTGTGTGTCTCAAAATACTGCCCCCCTCTCCAAAAGATCATTGCAGCAAATTTACTTGCACTGTAATCAACCAAACTGATTTTTACATTTTTGCATATTAAAATATTTTACTTTTTGGATAATTTTCAAATCACTTGACCTTCACTGTGAAGTTCAAAGATTCACTAATGAGTATTCCATAACATCCAGAAAATGGTCTAAAGTACACCACAAAACACCAATTTTTACTTTATATACTATTTCCAATGCTCCATTTTGCAAGACCAATGAATAAGATGCCTTTCTCACTTTCCATCTCAACAATTCATTTCATTGCTCGTGCTGATTTCCACAACATCGTAAATAGATTTCAAATAACGTGCAAGGTTTCATCCTCACACCATTTTATGCCCCTAATGAAAGATTAGTTTATATGATTTTGAATTTGACAGAACACCACAACTTTCAAAATTACCAAAAACTGCATGAAATACTTAAATTATTTACTTTCTAATCATTGTGCAACTATTTCTCCTGCAATTATTTTCCAATCAGAGGGACATTGTTTGAGTCACCCAGCATTTTGCTGTTGTTCTGTTCCAATTTGCTAAAAACTTATTTCCACTCAGTAAAATTTTCCAGCTGAACTGCAAACCACTTCGCAGTTCATAAAAATCACTTTGAATTTTAATACGAGTTTACATATTACAAATATTCTGTCATGTAAAATTCCATACACTTGAGAAATTCTGCTGAGTGGGAAACATTCTTAACACATTACATATGAACATTTTACAATAGTTTTGTTCCATTTTAAATACTGTTGTAGGGATGTACTGGGTATCCATAGCTTCCAGGGTAATCTAAGCAGAGTTTGTCATTGTAGAAATCCAACTCCAGCTGCACCGCAAATAGATTTCCCAGATTTATGTTCAACTTTTTTACGCAAGGCTACCCTCAAGAAACTCACCGAATACAACCTACAATGATTTGATTCCGTACACAATGACCATAATTTTTTCAATAATGATTATGAACACATATCAGAAGTACATAATTCGTTGATCATTGGCCACATCAAATCCGTAGATACTGTAACATAGAATCGATGGAAACAAATGAACTATAACTATTTTTGCCACACCAGATTCTTCCTTTCATACCATTTTCCGATACTCTACTGCTTTCCTCGCGGAAGGATTATACAACCGTTTCCAAACTGTACACAAATCTTACCAGATTTCGACAATTTTGAGATTCTCAAAAGCGTGATCCAGTACACCCCTACACATTTAGCTGTAATTCTGTTCTGTTTGATGAAAATATAGCCATATTTTCATCCCAGGGGGGATGCTCATACATATTTATCACAGCGGCGCTCAGACTGGGGTACGAACCAACAACCCATAAAATTATTTCCAGCATAGAAATTGACCCAAAAAAATAAATTTCCTTGCCTTGCACTCCCAAAAAAATAACAAAAAACTCTGTTTCATAGATACAGATACGATGGGGAGATCATATAACAGAAGCAATTATAATAATTATCAAAGATACACAATGTACATCATCATGTAGTTTCACTTTTGTATTTTGGTTGCAAACCTTTCAAATTTCCAAATTTTCGAGTGTTAACCATATTTTTCTCTTTCTTAAAGTGTTCTCATAGTCAAGACCCAAAAAAATAATTCGGCATTTCATCAGTAATTGTATAATTGGCTGACCCAAAAAAATAACTTTCGCTCAAATTTTACACCCAAAAAAGTAACCTGAGCACCCCTGTCATAAACATATATGAGTACCCTCCCTGGGATTTTCATATCATTTACCTATTGTTTTGTTCCATTCCAGGTGTTAATTTTCTGAATAGACACAACCATGTGCATGCTGTTTGTGTATATCTCATTCTTCCTTCCACAAACTAAGTTTCAAATCATAAATTTGCCATTTTACTTAAAGACCCATTGTCAACCAACAAGCTTTCCCCTTGTGTATCAACATTGCCCCTACGCAATTACATGTTTTTTAGCCTGCGCACAGCCTCAATGTTTTTCTGTGTCAGAAAATTAAAGTTGTGCAGCAGGGTGCAGCTACATAGATACTTGCAACATGCTGAAATAACCAACAAAAGACCTGGCTTCTGAATAAGTACCCAGCTTTTATGCTGTACTTTGTGTCGAGAATAAAGGGAATCAGATCGTTATCACCCTCGTCAATTTCAGTGTACGGCGAAGTTACTGAAGCCTTCTAATTCTGTTCTTTTATAACAAAATGGCGACTGAATGTTTATCACACAAAAACGTCACTGTTTGTAAACACTATTTTCATAACACTGGTTTTGTTGCTTGACAATGGGTCTTCAAAGTTGTTCAGTTTATGCACGAGACTCTGCAATATTCATGAATAAATGTTAATTTCTTAGACTACGAAAATACTTACACCCATCGGAGCTTCAGATCAGTTTGAAATATGTCGGCCAATATTCCTCCCCCTCACATGAATATTTTCAGACCAGTTTGAGAACATAAAGCAATACGTGAGTTACTTCAGCAATCATAACAATTTGGATTGTGTTGTGGAAGATATTGGCATCACTTCATAACAATCAGATACAACTGGCGGACTTTCAATGACGTCTTCTCAAGGAACACAGGGAATGGCTATCACAATTGTTTTGAAAGCTCCTTTCGCCTCGAAATTGAACATGTGCTACTCATATGGAAATTTCACGTCCACTTGAAACTCAAACCGAACTGAGAAACCGAAATGAGTTTCAAGTCCACCCGAGTTTCATCTCGCCTGCATCATGTGAGCGCTCCAACGGCCTCCACCGTCGGGTCCACCGTACACCAAAATGAGTTTCAAACCGATCTGAAACTGCACCGTTCGTTGTGAGTTTGCTCATATGAAAACATTCTATAACACCCATTAACAACCGGTATTTAAGTACATCAACAATACTACAATGCAATTCTTCACTACACGTATTTTTCTATAAGGAACTAAGAATTTGGGTGAAAATTTCATAACAATCTTCATGTCCATTTGCTGCACTCGCCTGAAATTTCAAACAATGTTTTTTGACAACTTTCCCATGTTTACACATCACTCAAGTACATTCCGAGCAATATGATACAAGAACCAAGTGACATTAAGTAAAATATGTTAAGCATTTCCTTTGTTAAAAATGAATAGTTTCTTCAGTCAACCATATGTTTACCTTTGATGCCTTTCCCCAACTTTCTCATTCCTTCCACGGCGTGGGCACTTAGCGGCAGCTATTACTAGGTAGTAAGGATAGCTGAAACAATTTGCGAAGTTGCCTTTATGACTCCTTACATTTTGAATTTTGTAGATCATTTTGATGACTGTCAGAGGAGAGGCAACAAGCGGAAGTCTTCTTCACAGTCTACGATTACAGAAACGTTTGCAAAGAATGCTGAGAAAGCAAAGAAACAAAAGCCACATGACCCTGCATATGACTCAGACATTGAGATTTCAGACAATGACTGTGACTTTGAAACTTTGTAAGTAATACCCTATTCACTCTGCAAGTTAAACCAGTTTAAACTAAACCAGGTTACCGAATTGAGCCTGGGCAATGCAAAAAAGCTAATGCATTTGATTGGTTGAAATTCAACCTGGTTTGGGTAAAGCTGGTTTAACTGTGTCAGTATGAAAGCGGTATAATGCAGCAAAGAGCTCTTATACTTCTGTGAATTTGGCATTTATTACTTATTTTCTTGTTTTGTAGTTTACATATTTTTATGCTGCAAAGGATTTGTCGCTTGAATGAGCAAGTCACGAGTTTATTTGTTTTCTTGATTAAACTGTTTTTCCTTGTACGTTAATTTTTTGAGAGTACACATTGATCATCCCTTCTTTATCAACACCAAACAATGAAGAGTATCCAGATCTTTCAGAGTTCCCAGATTAATTCATGATAAATTAAAAATCAAATGAAATGTATTACATGCTGGGTATACATATATGTTAAAACGTTGACTTGCAAGGTGAGGTCAAACAATTGTCCCAAGAAAGTTTGAACTATTGCCTCTTTTCTTGCATCTTGCAGCTCCGATATCGATTGTATCTCTGACTACCAGTCATCACTGACCGATGAATGTGATGACCCAACCAGTGAGGAGGACGTTGTTGATGATGACTGTTTTCAAGAGATGGAAGAAGATTCAAATGATATATCGCAAATAACTGATAGCGATTGGAGATTAGTTGCAGTCGGTGTGGAAAATGCTGATCTTCTGTGTGTCAGATTAAACGAACTTATTCGGAGGGGTAAAGTCAAAAAGGAAATGATTTTCTATAAGTATCTCAACGATGTTGTTGAATTCATGTACGATCCAAAGCATCAGTATGACAGGGAAGTTGTTGAATTTTTTAACACGATTTCTTACCTTGGTGGACGTCGCACTGTGAACATGATTCGAGGTCCGATGTTTAGAGGAATGGGTCATGGATCAGGACACAATACGTCTTACTGCAGAATGAATTTGGGTGGGCCTTCCTTAGAAACTTGTAGGAAGAGTCAAGCTGCATATACAAATGATTCAGGTGTTCACCGCAATCTTGTTTCTAGTTTTCAGAAGCTGGCATTATCGAATGGTTCTGAATGCAGTTTTCTCATCGATAACGAAAAACTCCGTGTTGTACCATGCGCATTAGCCAATGATGGGACCGCCCTAAAGCCGGCACTGCAGTTTGACACAAGAACTAAGAAGAATGTCAAACTTGACTGTGAAGTTGACGTTTCATTTGTCAAAGAGAACAAAGAGCCCTCACCAGAATTTCTGAGCAACCACATTATTACAGAAGTACTTGTTTCCTCTATAACATCTCTTGATAATTGTAGCAGTCTACCTTGTGCCGTGGACTACGTTCCAAAGAAGGGTAAAACAGGCAATGACATGAAGTCTTTCTTTGAGCATCACTGCAGCCTAATCCAAACCTGCCAGTATTGTCAATCATTATCAAGTTTGAGTGATAATATTGTGAGAGAAGAATGTCAAACAAGGTGTGACAGTATTTGTACAAAATGCATTGATGAAGGTAATGTCTGCTGTGACTGTAAAAGAGAAGGTCAGGTCAACATATTACCAAACCTCAGAGCATGCAGGCCATGTCTGGAAGCTGGTATTAAGTGCTGCAAAATTGCAGTTCTTGTTTTAACGGTAGATTGTGAGGAAGGAAACAAGCAGGCAATGATTTCCATGAATAACATTGAAAATCCACATCTGCAGTTGTTGGCCACTCTACCAGATAGCGTACACGTAGGGAAAAGTCTTAAAGCTAGCTTTGCCAATTGGTATTTAAAACTTGGGAATGAACGAGGAAACTTAGCAATCCTCGGAATGCTGCGCAACAGAGGAAGCCAAGAGGTTAAGAAAAACATGAAGAAGTTCTTGCCAAGTAATGATCATGTGAGGAACAAAGACCGTCAAGATCCCAAAGCTGTAATCAAGCTCACTGAAAGAAATTTGACTGAGTATCTTTCCACTCTTGGCTTCGTTGGGCACACGATAATTCCTGAAACTGATTGCTTTACCGAAAGCAATAAAGTAGGCATGTATCCTTGTCCAATCAGCATTGCAACTGGGCAGTTTGGTTATTTGCTATTTCTTACTCAGAATAGCCAATCCAAGAGATCAAGTCTATACATTGCTCAGCTGCATAATCCAGTTCAAAAGATAACCATGCTTCTTAAGGACATAGAGGCAACCAAGGTTCATTGCCAAGAGAACGTTGTATTCTTAGTGAGCATGAGAGGACCAATTGTTATCTACGAGCTTGAAAATGGAGCAGTAACTTTGAATCTTGCTAAAGTTAGAAAAAAGGAGGAAATTGCTGAGCTCATGAAAGAGCACAACTTGTCAAGTCATGGCACAGTTAAGGACATGAAGGAACGTCTCAGAGATCATATCAAAAGCTTGGAAGATGAATATAACCGTAAAGGATACGTTCGAGATCACATCAACTTTTGGGAACACGAAAACCAACCGGAATTCGAAGCAATACATGTTATCGATAGTGGTATCATGTATGGGGCTAGTGCTAGTGATAAGTGCTTATTTACAATCAAGATGTCAAAAGATTGCTATGGTCTTCGTGGGGCTGCTGAGCATTTGATCTCATACGGTATTCAGTGGGGCTCAGTAACATCGATGGCAGTTCATAAAGAAAGCTTATATGTGGCCCATCTTCAGGGCATAGTGGCGATGTCTCTCACTTCTGGCGAAGGTTGCCTTGTGGTTCCTCGGGGTCAATATTACCATTCCCCAAGTCCATCGGTTCAGTCCTACAAGAGTGGTATCCTGTATGTCAACCCTAAATCTCACGTCGTTCGATTTTGGGATAGAGACAGGAAAGAGAATGAGATTTTTGCAGGTTCCACAAGTGAAGGTAACAAAGACGGGTTATCGAAAGAATGCCAGTTCCATCAGCCAACTGGTCTTTCCATTGAGTTCGACAACGTTGTCTACGTTTGCGACTCACAAACAAGTTGCATAAAAGTATTCACGAGTCTTGCAAAGACCGCAGAGTTTTTGGATGCATTAGGGAAGATCTATAAGGCATTTTCCGTTCACGAGAAACGCCAGAAGTACATCAAATGCAGTTTGCAGGATGCAATTTTGCTGTTGAATGAATGCCTACAATATCTTCGACAAAATGAGCTATTGATCAGAGAAGAAATGAAACTGAACACAAATGTATTAAAAGGCCCTCAAGGGAACGTGGCATCAAAAACGATTGATTCAGTTGCAATGCTAAAGGATGGCCTCATAAAGCTAGAGCGGACATTGCAGCAGTTTGATTATGATGCAGTCAACTTGCTCAGCTGCATGACCATGGATGTCGAAAACATGCACTCGATTGTGCACCACAAGTCTGCAATCTGCACTGCACTGGAATATGCCCGAAATTTTGGAAACGCCGTAAAAGAGGGACTAAAAAGAACAGCCTCTTGGGCTGCTTATTATTACACCAATTCTAGGTCATGGTATCCTCTACCAGACCGTGCAATGACATTGTCTGACATAGATCTTGCCATTCCTAGTCAACCAGCATCTTTGAGCAAAGAAGATACATGTTTAATGAAGGAGTGGGCACATGCTTACGGTGCTTGTGTGCGTCAGCGCACAGTAAGACAAGAAACTACAATGGCAAAGGCTGGAACTTTACCTAGCTACTAGTATCAACGGCAGATTCTACCAGAGCAGAGAGTAGCATTCTTAGATGGGGTATTCGAAGATGGGGCACTGTCAGAGTATGATTCAAGCAGCGAGGAAGAGATAAACGAGGAAGATGAGGTAAATGATGACATAGATGACATTGGCGTTGAAGCAAATTTCTTGATTGGAACGAAATCAAGGTTTGGTCGGACGATTCGGTACAATAACAGATTCATTTCATAAAACAAAGCAGGTAAGAAATATTCCATTGCTTAATCATTTTGTTTTTCTTTCACATACACAGCAGCAACATAAATAACCTGTTTAGTGATTTATCGATAGAACTCTAAACAGCGAATAAACGCTTTCTCAGTCATGAAATCATCGGACAAGATAAGAAAGGCTGGTGCCCTGATTCTAAATTATCCAATCAGATAACGCACTTAAACTTTTGTTTGAAGGCTAAATTTCAGCATTTAAATTTGATTTGTTCTCTGGTTGGCTCATTTTGAAGTAGTGCACTTTCTTCAATCTTGTTTATTAGCTGTTGCTTCCACTTACAATCAGTGGCCAAATCTAACACCATAAAGTTAAATTTTGATTCAACTGGAGATATGCATCCCAAAATAGGCAATTATAGAATAGTTGAAAATATCAGAAATTATCACGCTGTCGATGATTCATACCCTTCAAGAAAACGTACGGTCATGCGTGATAAGCTTTGCGTTTTCCTTTGCCTTTTGCCGTCTTTTTCCATAAGATCTGTCAAGATTTCTGTCACGCGAGCAGTCTACCAACGTTGAATATGGGCTCCTGTAGGTCATGCCCTGTTCCATACTTTTGTCTGGGCGGGATCGGGATTTGCAAAAATGCAGCGGCGGGATACGGGATATGCGAGAAAACAGGGGCGGGATGGCGGGATGAGGGTACCCTATTGTGCACCCTCTTTCAAATTTCATAGTACCTTTCAAATTTAAAGGAAGAAATAGTTGTTAGTTCAAATTTTCACCAACATATTGTTAGTTTTGTTAAATTATAAGATTTGTAAAATTTTGCAAATCTGATGGAAGAATTGGTAGTTTGTTCGAATTTGCGCTAAAAATTTGTTAGTTTTGTTGAATCAAATATCGAAAAAGAAAGTTATCTACTTGAGTCCTCACTGTAACACAACGACTTTTTACCTTTTGGGTTGAGTTTAAACACATTCCTCGCATTTTTGAGTCTGTCTTCGTTTTGCAGATGGAGGGGGTCATTCTGCAAAACGAAGACATGTTTCAAATGGCCATTGTACGTTCGGTGCAGTGCAATAATTGTTTCCTGGTGCCTATTTGAGGAAACACAACGACTTTTTATCATCTGGGTTGAAATGAAACACTTTTGCAGCATTTCGGAGGCTGTCTTCGTTTTCCAGATTGAGGGGGTCATTCTGCAAAACGAAGACATATTCTAAATGACCATTATACGGTCCGTGCAGTGCAGTAATCATTTCCTGGTGCCTATTTGAAGAAACACAGCGACTGTTAACCATCTGGGTTGAACTGAAACACTTTCGTAGCATTTTCAAGACGGTCTTCGTTTTGCAGATTGAGGGGGTCATTCTGCAAAACGAAGGCATGTTTCAAATGGCCATTGTACGGTCGGTGCAGTGCAATAATTGTTTCCTGGTGCCTATTTGAGGAAACACAACGACTTTTTAGCATCTGGGTTGAATTGAAACACTTTTGCAGCATTTTGAAGCCTGTCTTCGCTTTGCAGATTGAGGGGGTCATTCTGCAAAACGAAGACATATTTCAAATGGCAATTGTACGTTCGATGCAGTGCAATAATTGTTTCCTGGTGCCTATTTGAGGAAACACAACGACTTTTTATCATCTGGGTTGAATTGAAACACTTTTGTAGCATTTTGAAGCCTGTCTTCGCTTTGCAGATTGAGGGGGTCATTCTGCAAAACGAAGACATATTTCAAATGGCCATTGTACGTTCGGTGCAGTGCAATAATTGTTTCCTGATGCCTATTTGAGGAAACACAGCGACTTTTTATCATTTGAGTTTAATTGAAACACTTTTGCAGCATTTCGGAGGCTGTCTTCGTTTTGCAGATTGAGTGGGTCATTCTGCAAAACGAAGACCAAAAAACTTTAGCACTTAATTTCCTTGATTTACGTTTGTTCATCAAACAACTTGCCGCAGAAAGGTCTATTTGCACTGGATGTTGAAAATTTACTCTGTATTGAATTATTGTTGTATGCGTCTTCGTCTTCGTTTTCTATCTTCTGTCTTCGGTCTTCGGTCTTCGTTTTATAAACACCCATTTTCCAATCTTGGTGAACTGAGCGAAGATATTTTCTGATCTTCATGGAGCTGTTCTGCATTTCTCTTATTTTCGGTGTCACCATTTGATCAATAAATATTGGAACTTTCTTACCTCCCATTATGCATGGTGATTTGATTAAGGCTGTAGTCCCTGATTGGAGAACTGCATTTGCATCAGGCCATCGAAGAAACTGAGCATAGATGGGTCTCGGCTTAGCTGACCCATTAGTTTGACTTTTCTTCGATCCACGATGGGCTCTTTCAATTTCAACGGCAACATTGAGATCAAGCTTTAGGTCAGTTATAAATGTTGTTAAGAAAGATTTGCAATTATCCCAAGAGTCCTGACCCTCACATCCTTCGGGAAAACCTCTAAACACGGGAAAACCTCTAAACACGTCACACTGTCATAATCATCGAGAGGTCATGGAACATGACCGAATATATTTGTCTAAACTGAAGGTATTTGCAAGCCAGCTAAGACTTGCTTCAAGCAAGAAAACAGTCTGTTCTCATATGCCCCTCTGGAATTACGTACTATTACATCCCAAACCCAAACATCCCCAATACAGTGCAAAAGCCATTCACAAAACTGTGATAGGCCTACACACTGCATGTCGTTTATGGTGAACTTGGCCTCCCAGCCCATCTGTACTTTACATGAAAGCCGGTTTAATTTTTCCTTCTGTGAACTCTCAGGTTTTCATGAAAACATTGACCATGATGAAAATTGCTAAATATCCTATTAACAAATCATGCTGTGTTTCCTGACACACTGTCTGCCCCTCCTTACTTTGTATTCATAAAAGTACAACACAAGGCTTCTTATTGTCTTAAGAAAGTGTAGACTTTCTTGACAACTGAGTTCTAAGGCTGAACATCTTCTTTTCTGTAGATTTAAGTTCAAGAAATCAAAAATTGTTGCAAGAGGAGACAATTGAAAGGAATGCAAAGGTATGTGTTTTTCTTTTACCTGACACTGTATCTGCTAGTGGATAAGATTGGTAGTTACAGGAAGGCACACCATTTGAAATTTTCGAAAGAATTAACTTCCCCTTGAATGGGAAGTAAATGTTGATATTTCAAAGTAGATATGGATTCACCGCGCTGGGTGTGCTGCCTGAACCTCCCTCCCTGCCTAAGAATGCTTCCAGAACCCTAACTTCCAAAACACATTTGTTTGCAGATTTGAATTCTGTCTTAAGTTATATGAATAAGGAAAAATCAGTTCATGTGTTATGTGAGTTTGAATGAGAATTAATAAGGAGGAAACTTGAATACCATTCACAGTTGCAATTTGACAGTGTATGAACAAAGCATAGGCTGAATTCTGTTAGTGTGAATGACACAGAAGGGAATTGGAATAGAGCTCCTTTTGTTTACTTTCTTCTGCTTACTTTTTGAATGGTTTACTTTTTTAGGACAGCAAGTTATGTCAGTGCCATCAAAGACCAGAAGCCTCCAACAATAAAGAAGTCAAATTTAACAAGTCACTCCAGTGCTGATAAGACAAATGAACAAAAAATGAAATTTGTACGTTGATATTGAAAACATTTCAGTTATGTATAGAATATTTAAAAAGGATTTCATCAAATTTGCCAGACAGTGCATATATTTATCTTCCTGTTTGAATAGCAAGGCTGTAGGAAGCAGCTGCTGATTGGGGGGGGGGGGGGGGTGATTGTTCTTCAAACAATACTGAACAGTGAATCTAATTAATGCTTGTGATGTAGTACTTTGTTTTCAAAATTATTGGGGCTTTGAGCCTCCACTGCCCCCTGCTTCCTACAGACCAGTTGAACATAAGGCCTATAGCCTAGAGGCTCTCATCCTTGAACGAGTGATATGGGCAAATAAGGGGCAGTGAATTATTCAACATGCCCACCTTTTCAACCAAAAAATAACTCAGTTTCACATCTTGGCATAAGATTTTTAGCAGAGAAGCAATGAAAAACACTCATAATGATCACATAGCTTTTTCTCAATGAATGAATGGCCAAAGGGGCCATTCAGCACATACACAAAAAGGGGGGTCCATCCAAGAAATTTTCTAGCAACCCAAAATATCAGTTCAGCTTCACTGCAACTCAAACATATCCAGCTAATTTTATACTGTGACACTTGTAAACAAACATAAAAGTCCAGAAACAATGCGAATTGAGGCCAGGATTGCCCAGAAACATTGGACTTACCTCCCAGTATGTGCATGTGCTGAGTGCCCCCTCCCCTCCCATGGGAAGAGAGCAATTTGCTTTTTCAATAATTCACATGAGCCACTTTACAGCCCTCAGCCTACATAGGGGGAGCAATGACCAGGCCTGACGTTCTTTCCCAAATCAAACTTTTCATCATTACTTGATACCCCTTCCTTTCCCTGCACTGTGAGAGACCAGTATGTCATGATTTAGGCCCATAATTTTATGTAAGATGCTACAGGCTCTTCTCCGGAAGACGGGGTTTCACTCTCATCGTTCATTTCACTGGAATCAAGTTGTTTGTCTTCGTCAAGACTAACAACATCGATTAAAGTTCATCCATGACAAATAAGAAACCGAAGAACCAATAATCGCATCAATTTCAATCTGCCTCAAACTTCGAAGCTGTGTGATCACAGTCCGTCATTGATCTTTGGTCTCGTTTGATACGAAATGCGCATTGTCCCGCAAATCAGTTTGCTTACAAAAATCCGATACAGCGCCTTCAACTATCAAAGAATGTCTTGGAAACGATTTCGGATTGGTTCGATATAAAATCTCGTCGCTAGGCCTGACCAAATTTGTTACCTTTTTTTGGGACATCCGGTATAGTTTAAACAAGGAACAAAAATTAGCAAGCACTTTATACGTGAAACCCACATACATTTGCTCCCTGCTACACAAACAATCATTTCACCCAGCAACTTGCAAACAAAGCGTCATTTACAGCCAAGCGCTTAGATATCCCCGCATCATAACCAACAATGCTTTCCAAACAAATTTGCTTTCCAGGCTTTTGAGTTTTCAGAGGTATGGGATGAAATCAACCACCTTAATACAACCAAGAAAACTAGTGGAGATATTCCTACTCACATATTAAAAATGACCTCAGATCTTTCTTTCAACAAGGTAACTAACATTGGCAACTCGATGGTCAAATCATGCACCTTTCCTGACCCCTTAAAACTAGCTGATGTCTCACCAGGATTCAAAAATGGAATTAGCACTACGAAAAAGAACTATAGACCTATCAGTGTATTATCTTCTTTCTCAAAAGCGTTTGAACGACTCTTAAAAAAGCAAATGGTGCCGTTTATGGAATCAAAGCTCTCCGATATCCTTTGTGGATTTAGAGAGGGACGCAGCACCCAACATGCTCTTTTTAGGGTCGTTGAAACAATTCGTAGGTGTATTGATCAGTCTGGTGTATGTGGAATGGTGCTGATGGACCTCTCAAAGGCATATGACTGTCTGCCACATGACCTCCTTCTTGCTAAGATAGACGCCTATGGGTTCAGTACAGAGAGTCTAAAACTCATACACAGCTACCTTGTTGGGAGGAAACAACGAGTAAGAATAGGTTCTACTTTTAGCAGCTGGCAGGAAATCAAATCAGGTGTTCCACAGGGGTCTGTTTTGGGACCCTTCCTATTTAATTTATTCATAAATGATTTCTTCTACAACATACAGCACTCTCAGGTATGCAATTTTGCGGATGACAATACGATCTATGCATGTGGGCAAAGTCTAGATTCCGTCGTTTCAAACATCGAGAAGGACATGAAAATTGCTATAGTTTGGTACCAAGACAACGAGATGGTTGCAAATCCTGAGAAATTTCAACTAATGTTCCTTGGCCTAAAAGGTGATCTCAAACTGTGTATTGACATAAATGGAAATGTCGTTCAAATGACTGACAGTGTGAAACTATTGGGCATTACAATTGACTCCAAATTAAACTTCAAGGAGCATGTAAAGTCAATATGCAAAAAGACGTCAAACAAAGTCAGAGCCTTTACTAGGATTGCTCCAAATCTTGAATATGAGAAGAGCACCATATTATACAATTCTTTTATACTGTCCAATTTCAATTACTGCCCATTGATCTGGATGTTCTGTTGGAAAACATCAAACGATGATATAAACAGACTTCATAAACGTGCCCTGAGAGTGCTGTTAGATGACTATGAGTGTACGTTTGAGGAACTCCTTCATAAGAGAGGTGAATGCACGATACATACAAGAAACTTGCAAAAGCTAATGCTGGAGGTCTACAAGTGCTTAACCTCTGGCAATCCCACCTTCTTGTGGGACTTCTTCAAACGTAAACCCGTAAAGTATAATCTCAGAGTAAAGGATCTCGTCCAACTTCCAGATACGAGGACTTTGAGATACGGGAATGATTCATTGGCATTTAGAGGAAGCATACTTTGGAACACACTCCCTGACAAAATAAAATCTGCAAATAGCGTCAGTCATTTGAAAAATAATATCAAAGACTGGACGGGATCCAAATGTAATTGTTTGATATGTAGATGAAAAAAATTGTAAATAGGTACGACCAGTTGGCATTTATTAGTTTGTTTAACTATTCCTTTTTTAGCCAACTATAAATAAATGTATTATTATTATTATTTTTATTAATGAAACTTTGAGAACAACGTTAGAAAAACTAAAAACTAACCTCATCAAAAGAGGTTACCCAATCCAAGAAATAAATCAACAATTCCAAAAGTACAACAACTTTCACAAACAGATGCCCTCTATGGAAATTTCCAACCAAAAGAGCAAGGGAGAATACTCCCCTTCATAATGCCTTATGACAAAAACACTGTACTAATCAACAAAATACTGAAAAAGCATTGGAAAATAATCCATGAAAACAATATCCTGAAAACCATCTGGCCAAACAAGCCCTTCCTGGCGCTGCAGGGGAACAAAAACATTTGGGACATACTTGTACTCACAGATCTGAAAAACGAATGAGAGGTATGATACACTTTTACCTCCTTGGCTACATATGAGATACAAGGTGACCTTTGGCCAAGGTTGCTGGGGATAAGCCGTGAACAACAGAGTGTACTGACCTTAACCCTATCAGGCCTAGGGTATTTGATGCTCTAGGAAGCCTAGGGGGGGCTGATTCGGCCCCCCTAATTTACTTCTGTTCTGGAGAACCTAGAGCCTTGAAACTTTGCATGTGTATAGAACAACTTATGATGAACCCAAAAATGAAATCTGTTTTTAGATATGTCACGTGACCTTTCCATGACGTCACATTATTCAATTTTCAAAGTCAATAGGGTTCAGTATTAAAAATTTTCAATCACTGATTGTGAGAAAACAAAAAGCATTAAGGTAGAAACCCCCCAATATGACTAATTTCTCACCTGAATAAGCTATCAAGTTACTTTCAATCACAAATTGACTATTGACCAAAAGTATGAAAATTTGTCATACAAAATGGTAGCTGGTTGCCATAGCAACCAAGAAATACTTCGCACAATGGCAAAAACTGCCAAACTAGGGGAAAAGATACTGCAAGAACCCCTTGCAATATTTACATGATTTTTTCAGCAAATGGTAAGGGATGCCTATTGTGTGATTTGAACCTCTAATATCATCATTTAGACTTCTTATGTACTTTTTGCTGAACTTCCAAGAAAACACTAATTTTCTGCGTTATTTTCAGTTTTTTGAACCTTCAGGGAATGGAAGGAGGTCTTAATAGCATCAGTTTTAAAGGTTTAAATCATAGGATGAACCTCAAACAAGGTACACAGAAAATTTTGGGTCAATATCTCTTGTAGTTCCTGAGATATGTTTTCCCCCGCGGCGTCACTACTGCAAAGATGCAATTTTGAGAAATTCAAGGTTAAAGTTTGACGTCTTCATAAACAAAAAGTTTTAACAGATAACACTCGAATTTCTGTTTCATACAGGTCCTTGTTGGTTTTTGAGATCAGATTGATCATATAGATGGTTGGATTTTATCAAAAGATTTGCAGTCATTGGCTTTGGCATGTTCATTAGAGGACAGAACTTTTGTATTCCACTGTATCCTTGACCGCCAGATCTCATAGAATAAACAACACGCTTATTCACTTCAAAGCCATTCTTTCCAGCAGGCTTTGATGTGTAACTCTTTGAAAAAGCCACAGTCACAGCTTAAGCAAAGACATGATGATATTCTGTTTCTTGAAATTGTCACTTTACTTTTATTGTAGCAGCTTTGTAACTTGGACACAGGAGACACTTGTTGATTATTGCATTCAATGATGTCATATCTACTAGTCTGTAACCAGACATTGGTCTTTTACTCTCTGAGTTTGGGCTTGAGTGTGTAGTGGCTGCCCAATTTGTTGAATCTTTGAGAATGATACACTAAACATATACTCAGCAGAATCTCTGTGGCAGAATCCTCAAGAGACTGCTTGATGGATGATGATATAGGCAGCACAAGACCTACCATCGTCAAGGCTGTTTGCAAATGGCCTAGGCAAAGATGGTGGTGACTCTTCCTCATACTCAGCACTTTTCAGCGTTTCATCTTCCTACAGATTGGCTTCGTGACTGGATTTATGCCTTTTAAAAGCATCTACAAACTGATTACCAGCCAATTTTTGCCGCTTCACATATTTTGTTTGCTGTTTCACTTTCCCTATCTTGACAGTTGTGAATTTGTGTGTGTTTCTCTGCACATCTGCACATATTTGAAATGGTCGAGATGGAGTATGATATCTAACAGAACCTCGTTTGTGTCAAGGTTTCCTCCATTTGGAGGCAGCAAAGAAATGCTGCAGAGAAGGTATGAGGGGCAGAATAAGGGGACACTCTGTGCTCTTTACCGTTGCTACGTGGTTGCTAGGGGCGAAAAAGCAAACTACTCTTACTACAACATTGATTTTTGCATATATTATGAAAGAAACGGTAAAAGAGACATTAGCAAATGATTTTTCAATGATTCGTATGCATTTTAAGCAAAAAAAATTTTTTTGCAAACTTTTTAGAAATATTGGGGGGTTTCTACCTTAAGGACATCAGTCCAATTTCACTGTATTCCATGTCTAAATAGTATTTGCTCTGTGAAGAAAAATCAACAAAAAGTGATGACGTCATCACACAGGAATGCAAAGAATGCACGCATGCGTAGTGCCAAAATCCGCAAAACCATACGTTCAAATAAAAAATTAGCTAATTCATTGGATAGAGCATCAAAAGTAGTATCTATTCTCATCTTTTCATCATTTTATCACATTAGCTGTAGATTTTATTAGGAATTATTCAAAATTTTACACATACATCTCTTGAAAACTGGTCGCGTTTACCCCCTGGAATGAATTTGATTTTTTCAAAAAATTAATTTTACATCGTAGCAAGGATAAAAACTAAAAGTCAGAAAGTTTCAGTGTTGTAAGTGCACTTGGTAAAAATCTACAGACAAAAAACCGCTAGGGGGGCTAATTCAGACCCCCTAGGCTTGATAGGGTTAAAGGTGGGACTTTACTTTATGGATATTTTTGATGAAGATAACAAATTAGAAGAGCAGTTAATAGCGACAGTAGATGAGCGGTGCGAGGATGGCGAATAACTCACACCCTGTGTTTTATTTTCCCTTTCATTCGTTCATCAGTTTGGGTGCCGCAACTTTACATATAATTGTTTCAACCAATCAGGTATACACTGGTTATGATTATCCCACATTCTTTGCTAAAATAAGATATGACAGTTCCTGCACGGCAACCAATTTGGGATCTGGCAGAGTTTGATTCAATACAGATGGTAACGTTTAATTTGTGCTGCATCAACAGAACACCAGACGTTGTGCAGGTGCTACTGGCTGCTAGCACAAAAAATGGAGTGTGCCACATGTAACGTTCCCTGCACTGAGGGTGTTTACCAAAGAGCAGTTGATGGTGTTGTTTTGTGTTGCCCCACTAGGGGAAGTCAACATCCAAAGGGAAAATTACCATTTGCAGCTGTGGCAAATCTTAGCCTTGACGTATCATTGGGCTACCAATGCACCCAGATCACAAGGATTAGCAGTAGATCGGGAAATGGCAAAGCTTGAGATTGGTTCATGCTCAACTATTGTCACTTGGAGCCAATTCTGCATGGATGTCGCAGTACATTGTTTTCTGAACCACCTCAAGCGACTGGGAGGACACGATTCAATTGTAGAAATTGATGAGAGCCTGTTTGCATGGCGCAAATAGAACTAACAGGGGGCATGTTGTAAGAGTGCAGTGGATCATTGGTGGCTATGATGTCAAGAGAAAGATTGGCTTCCTTATTCCAGTTGCAAGACAAGATGCAGCCACTCCTCTTCCAATCATTGTTGAATAGGTGCAGCCTGGGTCGATTGTCTGGTCAGACATGTGGGCTGCATACACCCAATTGGGAAATAATGGATTCCATCATGGCACAGTGAATCATGAACTCCATTTTGTGGATACAGCCACTAGAGTGACGAAAAACAGAGTAGAGGCAATGTGGCAGCGAGCTAAAGCAAAGTTCTACAAAGCGGACTTTATGTGGATGCAGCGCTTCTGTGATCATCCATTCTACCACTTTCGGACCCAGGTAGCAACTGATCTATGTGGTTTTTAAATTGATACATCTTTGCTAATGTAGACAGTCTTATCAATGCAATCAACAAATAGCAGTCAAACAGGTAGCTAGACACCTCAGTGATTTTTCAACATTCATTCCACTGTGAAGGAGAATTCATTCCATTTCTGTAGGAAAGGTATCAAACACTAGCTTGCTCCTTGTAGTAAATGACGTACTTTAGGAGCAGAAAGCTTCGCGGGCAGAAAGTTTCCCGTTTTTCGCATTTTTTTTTGGATTTTTCGTGAAAGTTTCTGCCAAGGCATAATCAAGATTCAAAATTCGCAAAAGTTTTTGCTCGCAAAGTTACATAACGTTCTCGACTCGTGAAAGTTTTTTCTTTCCAATTTTTTTCGTTTCTTCAAGTTTTTGCGTTGCCGTTCCTTAATCACCCCAATCTTTAGTCTCTTGGGATACCAAACCTTGTAAATTGTCACCGTGACTGTGGTTAGTACTGGAAATGAATAGAAAATTGTGTTTTTCTGCTCACTTTTCTTTAGTCGCGAAAATTTTTTCACGCGGTAATGCAGCTCTTTCTCTCGATCGCGAAAGTTTTTGTTATGAAACTTGCTGGAAAAAATGCAATTCGCGAAAGTTAATGCGCTTTATTTCGCGATTTTTCATTCTCGCAAAATTTTCTGCCCGCAAAAGTTTCTGCCCCTAATGTATTCATAAACAGCTGTCAATAATCATTTATTAGCAGTGATACCACTGCAGTGTCTAACAACCCATTTCATAACTTTTGAATCCGTCAGCCACAAATCTG
Organism: Aurelia sp. 3 sensu Dawson et al. (2005); assembly: GCA_964020215.1. Taxonomy (NCBI): domain Eukaryota; kingdom Metazoa; phylum Cnidaria; class Scyphozoa; order Semaeostomeae; family Ulmaridae; genus Aurelia; species Aurelia sp. 3 sensu Dawson et al. (2005). The sequence continues at coordinate 7,286,032 of OZ026577.1, forward strand.
TCACTGGAGTGCCATCTCACTGAAGCAGCCACCCAACGCAGTATCCAAGTTTTTAGGCCTGCTTTTTAAAGATATGGAACAAGTCCAGTGTGTTAATTGGAAAGAAAGTTTGAACAGAGATTGCTTGCTCCTCATGATATCTCACTATCTTGACAAGAAATTTGACAATCCATTTGAAATTTTACAGTAAATGTTTGTAACAGTTAATTACTGTAACGACTTCTGTTCCTTCATCAGTCTGATGTTCTTCAGAATTAGAAGGCTGGGAGGATTGCAAGGTGGCCTCTGGTTGGGAATCATCCATGCTCTCTTCATTATCACTGTCCCTTTCTGACTGAGCATCCTCCTGAGAAAAATGGTCTGAGGATCCACAGAGTTGAGACATCGGTTCAAATGGGCAATCGGTACGGAAATGACCAGCCTTCCCGCAGTTAGTTGAAGCACCAACGTGAATGACAACTGATAGCTTGGTGGCCAGGCTTGTCGCATTTCCTACAGGTGCAAACTTCATTATCATACAAGAAATGGAGAGAGCAAGAACCTATGTGGATTCAGCTCAGTATGTGCGTTTCAATAGTCATGCCGACTGTGATGTATCCATGATAAATGGTTCAATTGCTTGCAATCTTTTGGCGGTAAATACCTATGATTTGGCCATAGTCTGAAAGAATACATAATTCCAAAACAGGGATGGACTAGTTCTTTAATCTGCAAAACTTGATTGTGAGTGAAAGTTGGAAACTCCTTTTTCACATGGAAAATCAACCATTAAACAATTTAGGAGTACATCCAACGTACAACTTTATCAACATGACATTAGACTGTCATGGCAGCCACAGGTATTCGCTGCTGCTAAACGTTTGAGAACAGTGGAGAACAGTGTCATAGCTGCTGTTAAATGGTTTCATTCTTAGCAATGTGAGAGCTGTAAATTGAATTGTAATAGCAACCTCAAACAAATTTGTAGTGACATTTCATTGGAATATGCCAAAAACCAGACGAGGGAGCAAGCTCTTTAGGTGACACCGTGCTTAACTTGATCAACACTGTGAATGACTGATGGAAGATGCTGGAAGAGACAAGTGTTTTGCTTTTCCAGACATTAATTGTCAACATTTTCTGAAGGTAGAAGAGCTCTGCCCTTACTTTCATTCACAAAAATGAAACATCTCCTCGCTGGAATCTATGCATCAATATGACCACTTGGATATGTAAATCTTCAAAATGAAGCCGTATTGCAACTCTTATAGTATAGCCATGATGATTTTCCAAATCCACTGAATCAACAAATTCTTGAGCCTACCCTACATTTTATCCGCAAAACTGGTCGATTTGATAAAAGTTCTATCATTTCTCCTCGTCATAAGCCACCCACTTTTGTAACTTGTCTGTATGAACTGCATGTAGTTTATAGCATTTTTTCTTTCCTTTAATTATCTTGACTTTAATGGCCCCCAGGTAGATGAAGCCTTTTGCCCCCTGAGGTTGATGGTCCTAGTAGTATTGTAAAGTAATTTGTAAGAATGGTGCACAGGCCTATTGTCTGTGTTGTTTTATGAAAATCTATTTTTATGAAAATCCTTTGCAAGGATTCTAGCAACTGCCTTGGCTTGAAATTTAAGCCCTAATGTTTTCAAAAACATAAACCTCAAAGAAGGAGATCTGCTACTAGAAGTGCAAGTTCAATGCCTCTAGACTCATTATAAGGCCCTAGGGCTCGATGCTCGAAATACACAAGGCTCGAAGTCTAAAGGCTCAAGGGCTTAGAGATTAGAAATACTTGCTGCATGGAAAAATCTTATTTTAAGCGTGCTGTATGATATAGACTTTGACATTAATATCTAAGAGTAAAATAAATCGTACCTTGAGCAGAGTTGTTTTAAAAACAACGTTTCGAGCTGAGCCTGTTATCAAGTGAAGTAAGATTAGTAGAACAATGGTTATGAAGGAAGAGTAGATTCAAAAGATAGGATTCAAATGCAAAAGAATAGTAGTGACGCAACAGGGATAAAAAGTGTAAGCACAAGCTTACAAAATAAAATGAAAATAATAGAACAAGGGCTAGATGGAAAAGAAGTGTAATGCTATGAGAAAGCTACTGTAAGTAACTAAATTGTTTTGTTAAGTTCAGCAGGATGAAGTGTGGCAAGTTTGAAATTGATGCGCTTTTCCAATGTTTTGCTTTTAATGCTGTCTGTAGGAGCGAAGAGGAGACCAAGGATCATCTTGCCGTCATCTTGTCGTCATCTTGTTGTACTTGCTGCATAGTATTCAATAAAAATGTTTCATTCAGAAGATTGCAAAGAAAAGAAGGGTAAAAATGTGTTGATCCTGAAGCAAAATGGAATCCATATAGCGTTGCAGCTGAGAAGCAAAGATTTCCTGGGCAAATTTTTTAAGGTGATCATCCAAGAGTGGTTGTTTTTGCAGGATGTGGTGCAAGATTTTGTCATCTTGTTAACGGGAAATCATAGATTGCACCAAATAACATCGTCCTTAGCCAAATGTTCAAAATGGCTAACAAATATTGTCCTAAAGGTTTTTGAGATCCTGATTTTATTTCACGTTGCCCTATGATCATTTCTCAAAATTTTACATTATGCTGTATTTGATGCCATTTTAGGATCATCTGTCAATTGAATTTCATCATAAGATTCAAAATCTGGCTATTTCTCATTAAAGCCAGGTTCGGGCAGCTGTAATAGCTAACATGGATGGCCCTGGCTGTCTCCTCAGCTATCGTTCACTCTACAAAAAGATGGGGAAATTCATGGTTTACGGGTTCCACAGAGACTCGTGTATGCTTCCATGCAAGATGTTAATCCAGCTGGTCTGACTGTAAGAGGTAATGTTGGAAAGCAGAAAAAAGGGCCAAAACATGATGCTCCATTCAGCGCCAAGGTGAGTTGTTAACAGAAAAGAATTATCTCTTACCAGTTGCTAGCCTACTATGCTGACTTTGATATTTGAGAACAACTCTAGATGTCTAGAATAAGAATAGGTCCGAACACTGTGCCTTGTCTTACTATTTTGTCAACCTCTATTTTGTTTGCCATTCCCATAGGTGTTTCAATTTGTATCTTTCTTTGTTTGTTCACTAAATATACTAAATATGCCTCATTTGCTGGAATATTGGTTTTCCATAGTTCTGTAATACAGTCTTTCAACCAGAGCTTATCAAAACACTTCTCTAGGTATCCAAAAAAGATATATAAATCTTTATTGATGACACAATAATAATCTATGATTGCTCTCATTGTAAATAGGTGGTCTACTATTCCTCTATTTTTAATTCCTCCACATTGGTTTGGTGATATGGTCTGTTCTATTCTTTCTCTGTTCCTATTGGCCAGTACTTTTTCAAATAATTTGCCTATAATGTTTGTTAGAAATAATCCTTGTCTGTTTTTCATCTCTGCTCGGTCACCCTCTTTTTGTAAACTGATGTAATTTTGATGCTGTTCCATGATTTTGGGATTTCTTGTTCTCCCATTATCTTATCAAAGATGTTTTTATGCTTTCTATCAGGTCCTTTCCTCCCCATTGCAACATTTCATTTCTAAAATTTTTGTGTCTCCCGCCTTTTTTCTCTTAAGTTGTTTGATCGTTGACCTCAATTCCTGTTGTTACAGGTTTATGTTAGGTATTAGAGACTTTAAGCACGACGAACGATTAACGTTACGACTAACGTTAGGTCATAGAATTTTAGACCCAGCTTTTTAAAGATTTGAAAACTATGCTCATAACAATCCATTATTTTTTGTGGAGTAGCCTTGTAAGATAGGGGAAATTTGCATTGCACATGTGCAGGAATCCCACAGGGGTACAAGGTGAAATTCGAATGCGGGGATGGAAAATTGAGTGGCACTGGCAGCAAGACAGGAAAACAAATCTAGCAAAGGTTGGTCTACCCAGCATACTTATGTCGTTAATCGATATTCTCATGTGATTATTAAATCAGCGCTACTCTCAGTGCTCGTTATTATGAAGGAATGCCAAACATCGATGGCCTACTCTTATTTAGGCCTCTTGTTGACGTTTGTGCTTATTTTTAGTTAGGCCCTTTTTCGTCTTGATCTTTGCATCTCTGTTTTAGACCCAGCAGTATGAAGGAATGCCAAACATCGATGGCCTACTCTTATTTAGGCCTCTTGTTGACGTTTGTGCTTATTTTTAGTTAGGCCCTTTTTCGTCTTGATCTTTGCATCTCTGTTTTAGACCCAGCAGTAAAATTATCTTTTGAGAAAGCAAGCTGAATGTCATTCTTTGAAAGTACAGTTGATCCATAGGCCAGAATGCATATTCAAGCCAAGAGTTATTCAAGTGGTATTAAGTAAAGAAGGAACACTTTAAGTAAGGTCTCAAAACAAATGACCATTGCTTTAGGGCGATGTTTAGTTGGGCAGTAATGATGGAGGAAGGGGGAGGTGGGTATAAAACAAAATCTAGATGTTGTTGGCCCCGAACAGTGTTCGCAAAGGACAAGAGATCCCACACCAATGAATGAAACATGAAGAAACATCGCCAAAACTGAAGAAAATTTCTGATAAATTTAAGAATTTTGTTCCCACTGTTTTTCTTACTGTCCCCTTAATTCAGTTGTAAATTTGAGAGTTCCTTTTTTCAGTTTTCCAGGACCAGTTGTGATTATTCTGAGAAGATGTCTATTGATGGTCCATGTCCAACAAGGAACGTCTCCTACATATTGCACAAGATCAACAATCAACAATCGAGTCTGTGGACATTCCTGTAACTGATGATGTAATGTATCTGTCCACTTGTGGAAGAGGTCCCTTCCACAACGTTGTCAGCCATTAACCCTATCTGACCTGGGGGGGGGCGGATTCCGCCCCCCCCCCTCGTAAATTTTCATTCATACGCCTTTCCGTGTTTGCTGAATGCCTCTGAGATTTAGCAAGTTTAACTTTCTATCATATAGCAATCAAACTGTAACAATTCTGGTGTTCTATTTTTAGCCTTGTCTCCATGGTAACCAAGTTTTCATGCCACACTCTGTGCAAAATATACGTTGTATCTCTCTTAATCCTTTATAATTGGTCCAATTAAGTCCAAACTATGAATTTACATCTATCTTGATCTATATATTTCATTTCGTTGCGAAAAGTAAAGTTTTACGACCTTTTAACACACTTTCATTTTTATGACGTCATATGACATCATAATGTTAATTGTGCTCTAGCAACAACAACAACAATGCTAATTAAACTATTGTTTCAAAAATTCATTGTTTATATAATGAACAACCTTTGTGCCAAATTTGGTTGCCATATCTCAAGCAACAGCAAAGATAAACAGGGGGGCGGAATCCGCCCCCCCCAGGCATTGAGTGTTTCAAATCACCCAGGTCAGATAGGGTTAAAGCAAAAACTCTGGGCATATATACAGTATGACATGTTGAGGTTATGGGCAAGTAAACCCATGTGGGTGGCATCTGGGCCAAAAATGTTGAAAGCAAGGGTCATGTTTGGGCCAGGTCTATAACGCGGACCTCGCGGACCACGCGGACCTCGCGGACCTTCTCGACAAACATGACTTTCAGGTCCGCGAAATGTGGTCCGCGTTTTAGAATTTTCCTATAGAGCTAAATTCTAAAACGCGGACCTTAATTTCGCGGACTTCTTCCAATGTCCACGAGATTTTGTCCGCGTTATAGAATTTCGCTATAGGGTGAAATTCTAAAACGCGGACCTTCATCTCGTGGACTTTCTTGTAGGTCCGCGATATTTGGTCCTCGTTTTAGAATTTTGCTACAGGGCGAAATTCTAAAGCACGGACCTAATTTCGCGGACTCGTTCAGAGCTTTTCTGCTGCATGTTTTAGACGGTTTCCACTATGATTTCTACAAAATCTGTCATCCTTAGTCGATCAACGCCCGTCCAATTTTATGGGCCCATTGGGTTTCGATAGGGGTACAAGACCCGAAATAATCGAAGGGAATGTCGTTTACTTTGATGGGTCTGAAACCGAATGTAGGCTTTCCCACTCACGTAAAAGCTGAGCTGGGACTGAAAATTTCTTGGATGTATCAGACTGTCGCCATTCTGAGTTTCTTGCAGTTTCTTGCACGTTCCATTCCTACCTTCTTTTTCCCTACCCATGCCGTCCTCAACACTTCAAAACAAAGTTTTGAAGCCTTTCCGGTGTTTAGGCATTATTCAAGTACCTTCCGAGAAATATCATGAAGCAGAAAATTGGAAATAAAGTCATTAATTTCTTTTAATAAAGTAGATAGTTTCTCGAGTTATACTTTTCCGGGAGTTTCTAATAACCTGTTCCTTGTGCAAGGACAACCTTTTGTTTTTCTTTATGACTAGTCTGGCTTCTGTTTGTGAATTTAGACTAACAATCTACAATCAGAGATCATGCCATTAAAGTGTGCGAAAAATTCTGACAAGGAATTCTATTGAAAATAAAAAGGGCACTTGAAAGGGCCCCTTGAAAAACAACTTCGGTTGAAGGGCAACCCTCCCTAAACAAATCAAATGTGAAAATATATGAACATATAAAATACATGATACGTCTTTGTTTGTTGCAAAATCTTGGGGAGCACGTGCCCCCAGTGAACTCCCGGTTCCTGTGTCTATGAAAAAGTAGGGATTGGATCTTACCTACCGATACTGGGGAAATCATTGCTTTCATATCAGAGTCCTTTACGAAAAGGATTTCCTGTGTCGGAAGCATTCTGCACAGAGCAATTGCTGCTGTCTCTTGATCCGAACAGGACGACGTAAGATGACGTGACAATAATTTCGTGATTTCAAGTTCAGGTATAATGACATCAATTTGACACGGAGAATTCGTCTCATTGCATAGTGCGGACTGACAAGTTGTCGTGCAATAACTTTGTAAAGGGGACGAGACCAGACGAGACAAGGACAGTTGACATTTTGCAGAAAGTTGCTAAAAATTGCTAAAACAGCAGTATAAACTTCATGGAACGAGATATTTACGTAAGTTTTCTCTACGTTAATGTTTCCCAGGATTCCATTTCTTGTTATGACAAAGAAAGAGCTGTTAAATATCAGTGACTGGTTGAGGGTAAATAGACTAAGTGCAAACCCGAAAAAAACTGAATTTATGGTTATTGGTCATCAACGAAGAATAAATGAAATTGATGACCTCCCTCCACTCGAACTCAACGATTCCGAAATTAAACGTGTGGAGAAAACCAAGTCTTTAGGTGTCATTATCGATGGGAAGGATCAATATAAATCACTGACAGGAAAGTTAGCAGGTGGTTTATCACCTTTAAAAAAACTTAAAGACGTTCTTCCCCAATCAAAGTTATGTGATGTGTATCACGCTCTCTTTGAAAGTTATATACGCTACGGAAACGTTGTATGGGGTAGCATCTCTTCATCTGAACTACAAGCACTTCAACGTCTCCAAAACAGAGCCCTATCAATTATAGAGCGCGCAAGGGTTTAAGGATACGTGGCCTAAAAAATGGCTAAGCGTTGTGAATCTTATTCGCTTTGATCGCTGTGTTATGATTGTAAACAAACAATGCCCTGAAAGCCTGTGGAATATGTTCCAACAGAGATGCTCTATATCACATCATATTACGAGGAATTATAGAGATCTCGATATTCCCAAGCTAAACCTTGAATTAACCAAAAAAGGATTTCATTACTCGGGCATTTAGGCTTGGAATGATATTCCAGTTAACATCAGAGAACTGCCATCACTGCGCCTGTTTAAAACACATCTAAAAAGGCATTTGATGAGCCTTGATAATTAACTCAAGCACCCTCAAGAACGACTCCCTGGAAGATCAGATTAATCAATTAACTATTTTATATTCTTAGTTTTAGATTTTGTAAGTTGTATTTTACTGAAGGGATATCGTTGTTTAAATGAACCATACATATACTTCTAATGGTTCGATTTTAAATGAGATTTTATTTCGAAATGCTAAGTTTCAAAATGTACTACAAAGTCCGCGAAATTAGGTCCGTGCTTTAGAATTTCGCCCTATAGCAAAATTCTAAAACGAGGACCAAATATCGCGGACCTACAAGAAAGTCCACGAGATGAAGGTCCGCGTTTTAGAATTTCACCCTATAGCGAAATTCTATAGCGCGGACAAAATCTCGCGGACGTTGGAAGAAGTCCGCGAAATTAAGGTCCGCGTTTTAGAATTTAGCTTTATAGGAAAATTCTAAAACGCGGACCACATTTCGCGGACCTGAAAGTCATGTTTGTCGAGAAGGTCCGCGAGGTCCGCGTGGTCCACGAGGTCCGCGTTATAGACCTGGCCGTCATGTTTGGCAGATTATTCTTAGAGATGGGTTGGTTTGGCCAAAACTGAAAAAATGATTTCAAAATGGTTTCCACCAAAATTAATTAAATAAGTGGGCACAAAGGCTCATTTTGGCAGTTAGATGTGAGTAGCTTTGGGGTGGTGTATCTCTGTCCATCCACAAGTCATGTACAGTACCTCCGTGTGTAAAAACTACCATGAAACAGGTGGCACCATGGATGGGGGATTAGGGGACTTATCCTCCCAGATCCCAAAGTTTGGCAAAAATTTTCAAAGAACAATTTCATGTTGATAAGTTGGGTGCACCTTCAGACTGAAAAATTATGTCAAAATCCCCTCCCCCACTTTGTTTGGATTTTTCAGAGCTGGCACCACTACTGTCATGAAACAATGAAAATAGGAACATCTAAAGTATACTAACTGTATATAAACATAGGGCTAAAGTTGATACTGCTGCCAGTTGCAAATCATTATGATTTCCAGCGTTATGCACGTTGCTTGATGATCTTACAGTTTTAAGTTATGCTTGATGATTATGCAGTTTTAAATACTGTACAATTTCATTTCAAGATATATGTCATGTCATGTCCTAGCATTTAAGATCAGGCCTGTTTGTAGCACCTAGCTTTGTAGTACCATTGTAGATAATTGTTGATTTCAAAAAGATAAAATATACACTGAATTCAAATTAGAAAGTTGGATTGTTTATGCTGAAAAAATAAAGTTCATTTTGGCACACCTGTTGCTTAAATAGCAACACAATAATGCATAAAATCATGCCTGGACATTGTCAAATGTACTGGCCACGTTTTGCTGTGTAATGAGTACAGTAGGTTGACCACCTTTGTTTATAGTCATCTTTCCTCAAGCAGGGCAGGATTTTATTCATATTTTTCAGGTCAAAATTTTTCAACGTTTTATATTTTATATTTTGCAGTGCATAAGTTTTATGTGACTGATTGTCATTCAGCATGCTCATTTTGAAATTGTTGATCATACTTTGTCATTTATGCTCTATATACAAAATCAGACCATGGATGGATAGCCTGCCATCAAAATATTTGACCCTGTCTTGACTATGGGTCAACTACAAATTTCAAACCCAAACATGATCAAAATCTGGTCATTTTATTGCCAAAACATGGTAAAACATGGTAATTCAGCCATCATCCTTTTTCACAACTGAGCCTGATTTTTATAGAATCAAGTACACATTAGCCTTGCAGTACTGCAAAACCTGATGCAAAGTGATGCAAAAACTGTAAGCCTTGACTCAGAAGGAACCATTAGGAATTACTTATATCTGACAGGGAGGGATCTGACCAGGAGTTGCCAGATCCACCTATTACCCTGGATTCCTCTTAACCAAAATTTCATTTTTCAGGATACTTTTCAATGGGATGTAAATCATGAAATTCTTGCAGAATTCTCAAAAAGCACAATTTTCAAATCCTTGTAACTAGTGAACCGCAATTTTGCCAAAGTACCCCTTTATATCAGATAAAAACCCAGAATTTCCTCTACAAAGCCATGTAAAGGAAGTTGTGCGGCAAGCCTATTTTCTGAACTAAAAATTTATTTTTCAACTAGTTCTCAAAGGGGTCTGGAAATAGGAAATCCTTAGCATTCTTGCAGAATTCTCAAAAAGCACAATTTTCAAATCCTTGTAACTTGTGAACCGCAATTTTGCCACAGTACCCCTTTATATCAGATGAAAGCCCACAATTTCCTCTACAAACCCACATGAAGGAAGTTGTGCGGCAAGCCTATTTTCTGAACTAAAAATTTATTTTTCAACTTGTTCTCAAAGGGGTCTGGAAATAGGAAATTCTTAGCATTCTTGCAGAATTCTCAAAAAGCACAATTTTCAAATCCTTATAACTTGTGAACCGCAATTTTGCAAAAGTACCCCTTTATATCAGATGAAAGCCCAGAATTTCCGCCACAAACCCATATGAGGGAAGTTGTGCAACAAGCCTATTTTCTGAACTAAAAATTTATTTTTCAACTAGTTCTCAGAGGGGTCTGGAAATAGGAGATTCTTAGCATTCTTGCAGAATTCTCAAAAAGCACAATTTACAAATCCTTGTAACTTGTGAACGGCAATTTTGCCAAAGTACCCCTTTATATCAGATGAAAGCCCAGAATTTCCTCTACAAACCCATATGAAGGAAGTTATGCGGCAAGCCTATTTTCTGAACTAAAAATTTATTCTTCAACTAGTTCTCAGAGGGGTCTGGAAATAGGAAATTCTTAGCATTCTTGCAGAATTCTCAAAAAGCACAATTTACAAATCCTTGTAACTTGTGAACCGCAATTTTGCCAAAGTACCCCTTTATATCAGATGAAAGCCCAGAATTTCCTCTACAAACCCATATGAAGGAAGTTATGCGGCAAGCCTATTTTCTGAACTAAAAATTTATTTTTCAACTAGCTCTCAGAGGGGTCTGGAAATAGGAAATTCTTAGCATTCTTGCAGAATTCTCAAAAAGGACAATTTACAAATCCTTGTAACTTGTGAACCGCAATTTTGCCAAAGTACCCCTTTATATCAGATGAAAGCCCATAATTTCCTCTACAAACCCATATGAAAGAAGTTGTGCGGCAAGCCTATTTTCTAAACAAAAAATTTATTTTTCAACTAGTTCTCCAAGGGGTCTGGAAATAGGAAATTCTTAGCATTGTTACAGAATTCTCAAAAAGCACAATTTTCAAATCTTTGTAACTTGTGAGCCGCAATTTTGCCAAAGTACCCCTTTGTATCAGATGAAAGCCCAGAATTTCCTCTACAAACCCATACGAAGGGAGTTGTGCGGCAAGCCTATTTTCTGAACTAAAAATTTATTTTTCAACTAGTTCTCCAAGGGGTCTGGAAATTGGAAATTCTTAGCATTCTTGCAGAATTCTCAAAAAGCACAATTTTCAAATCCTTGTAACTTGTGAATCGCAATTTTGCCAAAGTACCCCTTTGTATCAGATGAAAGCCCAGAATTTCCTTTACAAACCCATATGAAGGAAGTTGTGTGGCAAGATTTGTATTTGACCTAACTTCATGAATTATTGTACTTGCCTTTGTTCATCAACACATGGGCCTAACTTCATTTTCTCCTCAAAAGACATCCACTCAGATTTAAATCTCAACAGTTTTCTGTGACAATCCCAATAGATCTTGATACTGTCATCATTTTTAAGCAATATTGACTTCATATTCCGAGTCATTCTACCTTACCTTGCGATTTATGCCTTGATGTTACGACCCCTTTTCGAAGATTTCCAACCTCATGCAAAATTCGCGGCTAAGTGCACGCGCATTGGATCTGGCGGCCATGACACCTAAATGCAAATTTCCCATATCTTTAGCCTTGTTGTCAAACAATGTACACAACATATCTAGACAAATGTACTTAATGCAAATGTAATACAAATGTACCTAATGCAAAAATGAAATGATGCACATTGTCAAGGTACTGGCAAGTAACAACTTAGCGTTTGAAGTGATAAAATGTAATCAAAAATCGACGGGTGTAACTTACGGAATCCGGAACTACGGAATTTGGGAATCCGGAATCACGGAACTATGGAATTACGGAATTCGGAACTGCGGAATTACGGAACTGCATCATAGGTATAAATTGCAGACCACGATTTCTCTATATAGGTTATGGACCAAAGATTTATGTTAACAGGTATGATTTATGGAGAGATTTGAACCATAAAATTGTACCATACATCTTCAAACACTCTATGTTTTGTTACAATGATTTTGATAAATTGATAAGGTTAAGGAAATCTATGTGGAATCACATCGTAGCATGAACTGAACTGAAAACTAAGCATGCAGCAAAAACATAAACAAAACTTTATACTCAACAACAGAGACATGAGAGGTGTAGGATAAGTGGGAGCACCAATGCGACAGTGAAATGCCACTACTATTCGTTTCTTTACTTATTCGGTTGAGCAGAAGCACGCCTCACGGCTCACTTTCTGGCATTAAGGCCTCGTTGGCAGGTCGATTCCTGCCGAAGACACTAATCTTTAAAGTTTGTTTGCTAATGGCTTTATGCTTGAGCTGGCAAATTCATGTGATAAGGCACATGAAGATATTTAAACCTTTTGCAGTTTTTGTAATGCTATCAATTTCCTCTGAAATAAATCTCTCACAAGAAAAAACTTAACAAACTCTGCAAAGATGGATGTTGTTTACCATAAAAGCTCTATTAAGCACCCCTCTCTATTAAGTCCCCTCTCTAATTAGCCCCTTCCCTTTGACTCAAAATTTGAAATTTGATTATTATCTTCAAACTCCTTAAGAGAAACAGAAATAGAAATTAAGATGCAATGTTGATCTCCACTAATTCTGCCTCCATGTTATTGACGATTCATCAATATTTCAGTTTAATATCACAAAAATATAGTTCCTTAACGTAGAAACCTTACAAAATGATAGGAGGTTACAAATTTTGGAGCTTGGCCATTGCAGTTTCACTTAATAAGGTACCAGAAATTCATGGTCTGCAATTTATACCAATGATGCAATTCCGTAATTCCGCAGTTCCGAATTCCGTAATTCCATAGTTCCGTGATTCCGGATTCCCAAATTCCGTAGTTCCGGATTCCGTAAATTACACCCGTTGATAAAAAATTTCATCAAAGTAATATTCAAAACATGAAGCTTTGCTGTCTTTCGGCCTTGGCGTTTCAGCTTGCTATGACGATTCCTCTTTGCAGTGCTTCCCTTGACTGTATGGTACTTTCTCACTCGAAAATCTAAATGTATAAATGTACGGCCAAGTGGCCAAGCTTGTTTGCAATGGCTTCTTCAACAGGTGTCGCAACCAAAATACAATACAAAGCATCCTGAGATTTTTAAGTAAATAAAAGAAATTTCTGTAGAATTTGCCAAACAGAAACCTGCAGTAGAATAGCTATGCCAAGTTGGATGCCGCAATACCTACTAGCCTTGCATCAGAGCGCTTATTAGCACCATTGACAAAAGATGTCAGAAAATCATATCCAACGCTAATTGAAAATATTGCAAGAGAACTCATTGATGAGAGACAGCAAAATCAATTGTCTTTACTTGTGTAAAATCACAGCACAAAGCAAACTTACCGGATGGTAGCAATGTCTTTGTTTTCCCTTTTCAATTCAGTAAATATTTTCTACTTGTAGTTCACTCCTACCAAATTTTAGACTTTGCTACAGTGCAACAAACTAATTTTTTTCTTGCATCACGCTATCAAATTTACAAAGCGTGGGAAGCAGCCAAATGACCTCCACAGCTTTCTTGTCTGAACATGACTCCATTACTGTGAATAAGGCTTGCATAATCGTTGACATGAATTAGAATGTGTTAACCATGAATTGTCGTGTAGGAACCGGGGTGTCATTTGTGCTGAAAGGTGATCAACTTTGCCCTGGAATCAAGGTTGATCAACTTGAAATTTTCAGGAGAGTTGGATCTCATTGAGCTAATTGTTTTCAATTAATAGATTTTTCAAGAGACTTGCTGGGAAAAAATACCAATTATCATTCACCAAGGTTTTTATCATCTAAGTTGAACTCTGTAATGGAATTTTACATTTTTAAAAAATCCTTCATTCAATTCACTAATAGGCTTGTATTTTATGAAATGACACAAAAAATTTACTTTAATTTTAAGTATCTGAGATGAAATCATTGCTGAAGGCCCTTGCTTCTTACACAGCGGCTGATATATTTGAGACATAGGTTCCAAATTTCTTTCGCAGATACAGCACAAAAAAGGCAAATCAGACTCCCTGACTCTCAAACTCTCAACAAATAACCTTACTTGTAAATTACATGCATTAACCTCTAGTAGACATCAATGGTTATTTGCATCCATCTCATTTAAATAATATGAGAGAAAAGAAGGCGTGTGTAGCGCTTAATCTTTGCTTTCACTCTGTTTTTGAGCTAATGAGTGGTCCTCACGCTCCTTCGGCTTCGCAGCAAGCCATTCCTGATATGTTGACAACTCCGGGTTCTGTGAACAGTATGGTTGCTTGCAGAATTTGCACAAGTAAACTTTCCTCTGTCTGATCTCGAATCCCATTGATAGCCTCTTCTGTTGTCTGTTTGCTGCACTTCAGGACTTAGGCACCATTGGCGTGGATCCACATGCAAAGGACAAACTGTCAGGAGTGTGTGGCATCGTTGTAACTGCAGCTGATGGAGGCATTGGTGCTGGCCTCGCTGGTGGCACAACTACAGGCTTTGTTCATGATTTAGGCATGGGTTTTTGTCGCACCATAGCCATCCCTGTCCGTCTTCAGGATTAGTAAAGATCACTGGTTCTGCGGAGGTAACAAAGACGCTGCACGGGTCTCAGTGCTGGAAGCTCTTCAGCTGCAACTGATAAGTTACCAGGTTTGAAGCATCCTTGAAGGAGTGCGGTAACCTCTTCATGTCTTGTTTTCTCTTTAAACCACCGGCTTATCTGAGTCTCATTCAGATTAAAGAGGGTTAGACCAGTGCCAGCCAGCAATTGCTGGCTGTTGAAAAGCTGTCCCCATATCATCTTGTAAGTAGACAAGATTGAACTCCACCTGTTGTGTGTCACTTTCCTTCCACCATCAGTGTGTACCATTTTCGATGAGGGATATTTATCCAATAAGTGGATACGTATGGCCTCTACAATGCAGCCTCGAGTGGGAGGAAGGGGATGGGAACCAGCGGTAATAAAGCATCTGGAAGGCAATTTGTTTATATTAAAGTCTGTCTCAAAAGTCTGCCTGACACTACCGCATTATATGTTATTTTTATGATACAGTAGTATTATTTTCCCATCATTCTGAAGCAAAAACAGCAAAATCAAGAAAACTTTTCAATTTAAAATTTGCAGATATAGAATTATAAATTTTTAAATAGTAAATGCAACAATGGCTTCTCAAAGTTTGCATTTGATGGTCAATGCTGCTTCAAAACAGTAAGTGCGTAGACTTCAGCATGGATTACATTATCCAGTAAACACTATAAATAAATCAAATGCTCCAAGATTAAAGTAGAAACCCGCATAACAGAAGATAGGAATCAAATGTTTTAGCCAAATTTTGCTCGTGGCCCATGGCCGGAAACCCCAAAAATCTTGTTTTAACAGACCAATAACATGGCGAATAAGTGAGGAAGACAAAGGAAATGTGTGAAAATTTTTCTAAATATTACCTACCTTCATAAAATGCAACCAGGAGAAAAAACTGCTTGAAATTTCCCGAATTTTTCGAAGAAATCTACTCTCCATACGTTTGGGCATTCAAGTTTGGATGCTGGTCCAAATATCTCTCGATTCCAAGGAGTTATGGCACTTCAAACTCATGACCTGTGTTTGTTTTCAGCATTTCTGAGCTTCAACAAAAGTCTCCTAAAACTTACCTGAAACATCAGTAATTCCCACAAAGTCGATACAGTGGGATTGGGGACCTTTTCTTGCATTGCAGATGAGCAAATCTGACATGATTTTTTTGATGTCAGAAATGTGGCCTAGCTCTAAAATGTGCTAAATTGGATTATTGGGTAAGAAATGTCAATGGTACCTAGCCTGCGTGCAGACTCTACTGATTTCTTTTCAGAGAGGTTCTCCTCCAGTAGAGTCTGCGCATCGGCGACCAAATCCTTGTTCTGAGCCACGCGCGATTCCCTCTCTTGAGGAACCAAGTCACTGAATTGGATTTAATAGAGCGACCTATAGAGTGGGAAGGCATAACACCATCATACAATAAGGTTTCATTTGCCAGCTTTGTCCATGGAAGAGCTAATTAAATACCTGCAGACTCGAACAAAGACAGCGACACTCATGAAAGAAAGGGGATATGCGTCAGCCAATCAGGAAAGGTTCCATGTTTCTCATGAACTGACAATAAGGATTTGGTCGCTGATGCGCAGACTCTACAGGAGGAGAACCTGTCTGAAAAGGGATCAGTAGAGTCTGCACGCAGGCTAATGGTACCCACCTCTTTTCATTTGTTTAAGGAATCCTGTAGTTCTGTGTAACTCCCAGACTGTGCTTGGTCTCCATTTCACGATTTTCTGCCACAAATAATGCAGTAAGTTGCAAGATAAACGTTACTTACTGTGTTTCTAGCGGACAACGTGCAGCAGGAAGACAAGGCATAACGGAAAAGAGGACCCAGGACCCTCAGCAGGACTAGGGCCAGGACACGGTTGGTGGTCAAGCGGCTATGAGGAAATTGGCTGTCCAATGCTCGGGGTCAGAAATATTTTCTGAGCAAATACCCCAGGGACATGGTAGGGTAGGAACTGAACGAGTTAATACGGCTCCAGAAGAGTTAACCACTCTAGTTAACACTCCTGTGTCTCAATACTATGTTCAAGCATTGTAAACAACCATCCTTGATATTTATCTTAAGTTTCCTGTGCTTGAGCACAATTGTCATAGCTCATAAGCAAGTATGTCATAGTTCACATTGTGATACATTCCATATCAAGGTATTGATGGCCCAACTCTCCTGGCATTGACAGAAAGGATGGTGGAGAAAACTCCTTCCAGACTTGAAGCGACAAGGAATATTTCTTCGTGAGCTTGACAAGTTAAAAGCCAACAAGTGAGTTTACCCTTTGAGAAATTTTTGAAACAAATGTAGTTTTACGTTGCTAAATTATTTCTAACCAATTTCGGAGTATTCTGAACCAGGCAAACAACTATTAGAGAAAGAATCTTCATGTCTTCTTTTCCGCGCATTTGAGTAAAGACCAATGAAAAACTTGAAAATGCAGAAAGAAAAACATGGAAATTGACATTTTCACTTTTTTCCTGCAAGGTGTTCTCAAATAAAACGAGAAGGCTTTGCGATTCTTCCCGATTCGTCTCTGGATGAATGAACTTAGGGCCAAATCCCCCTTCATCCAAAAATGTAACACTGATGTTAAGAGAAGCACCACTTTCCAAGTCAAATTGAGTTCATATGACCAGATGCTACCTTATTTGAGAGGGTTTTATACGGAAATAAAAAAATTTGAATCGTATTTGCCTTATATACTGGGATTGTTGTTGTAGTTAAGTATACTGGGATTATCGTTGTACTTAAGTATACTGGGTATACGTACAAACTTTTTCCTTCATTTTTGCAACCATGAAATTTTTAGAAAGTTGAATTTACCAATACTTCTAGTGCTCGTAGGACAGCGAGAAAAATCACAAAAATGCTTCAATCTTTCGACTTTTATCTAGAATTTGAATGATTCAAATCTGTGACTTAGTCTTGGTGTTATGAATTTTAAAAAGTGGGAGCTTTTTTCTGGCTCACCTGGTAGGATTAGAGATTTCTATGAATCCAGGTTCCCAGTAGCCTGCGCGCAGACCCATTGACTCATTGTCTGAAGGAGAAAAGGGTCTGCGCAACTACGAGCTGAAGCTTGCCGGGCGTTCTTGAATTCTAGAATTTAATCTATGCAGTATCACAAAAGACTATGTATAATTATGCAACTACGCAAAAACACACTGTGGCCAATTGCCTAGAAATCAAAGTGGCGCATCACAGCGAAGAAGCTCTGGTCAAATTAGAAGATTTTGACGCAGCTATACGGATGTGCTGTTCGTTTCTTGGAATCCAAGAGATGTACTGCGAACAAAGGAAGATACTATGGGAATTTTTTAATGGGAAAAATGTGTATTTCAGTGCTTATACTGGCTATGGCAAATCACTTATTTACCAAGCCATCCTAATCATTTCGGATATTTTGAATGACAACCTTGTTGGTGCGAGTACGGTTTTAGTCATTTCACCATTAACATCACTGATTCAAGACCAAGTTAATCATATTAATAAGAACTTTGGCATATCAGCAGTTGCAATTGTTTCTGGCCAAGATGAAGAGTTGCTTGTCAACATTGAAGATGGGACCTATTCTTTGGTTTATACTTCTCCAGAGTCCTTCTTGAGCAATAAACGTTGGAGATCTCTTGCCACCTCACAAAACTTCAGAGAAGGTTGCGTGGCAATAGTCATTGATGAGGCACACTGTCTCGCACAGTGGTAAGTGCTGCATTCCCGCCAGTGACTAGCCTGTGCGCAAACCTATTGTCTCCTTATAATGGGTCTGCATGCAGGCTAACCTTGTAGACTTTTCTTTAAGCAATTTTGGGAAATTATAGAGAGCCCCTGTTTCATGAACAACAAAACCACATACCAATCTGTATGGTTTGAAGACAGCTGGTAGCACAAGCATTTGTTTTCCAATGAATAAAAACTTTCCAAGAAAACTTGATGAAACAAGGTAACTTGCGGAGTTTTGACAAAAGTTACATCAAATGAAAGGAACTTGATTTTCAGTTTTTCAATGTATTGAAATAACCCAAACCTACAAAGGGAATCAGCACAGTTGAAAGATTTGTCTATTCCCTAAATTTGTTGTTGTATGTCTTGGGGAAGATCATTAACATTTTATTGCAACCTTCAAAGGACCATTTTATCCAAACATTTGTCCAATTCATGCTCTAGATATTGTTTCTTTTTTACCTAGGTGTATGCAATATCTAACTTTGCCTTCTTTAACTCAACAGGGGGAAGTCATCTTCACATGAGGCAGCACCATTCCGACACTGGTATGCAAATATTGTCGAATTGAAATCATTGCTGTTATCCTCAACAAGGTATGCAGTATTTATTGCAACTGCAACAACAGCAACAAAACACGGCAAGTGTAAAACACAGGTTTGCAGGTTGGTAAAACGCAGGCTTGCAGGTTGGTAAAATGCAGGTTTCAGGCCAAAGGGCTGTGGCTAGAGGTTAGGGGCCGGCTATTCAAAAACCACCAGCGCCATAACTTCCTCATCATGTATATGGTGTATTGTAATGGTGGGAACAAAGGAACAGCTTTTGGGGGATTGACCATCTCCTATTGTTCAATATGGATAAGGAACGTTGATAGCGACATTTATGTTGTTTCTTTTCTTGTGCTTTATTCCTTGGAAGGTACTTGGGTGTGTCGAAAGTAGCATTGCCTGAAGAAACTTCGCTGTAAACGATCTTATAAGAGCATAGATGTAAACACTGAGAATTTTATGAAAACCCTATCAAGCTCTTTCGAAGGTTTGAGAACTAATAAAACGAGACTAGAGAAACTTCAGCACTGAGTCAAGGGAGGGGCATTTCATTCATTCAAAGACATGTGCAAGACTTTTTAGGACAAAAGGATTTTTACTGAGTTTTGATGAATTTCTCTTGAAAAAACAAGTCTTTTTGTGGATTTTTGGCAAAGGGAGCACAAGATTTTTGGCAATGAATTGCCCCTCGGAATCAAGTCTCCAGCTTCTTACAAACAGACATAGAGAATGTGTATATCTTTCTAGGAATTATGTCATAAAGAATTAGTTATCTGCTCTCGATTCTGAGGGGAATCTCATTCATTTGCAAAAGCGTACGAGATTTTTTAGAGCAATAGGATCTTTATGGATCTTTGATGGATTTTACTTGAGAACAAGGACTTTTGCCAAAAGCGTACAAGATCCTTGCGGGGTGAAATGCTCCTTCCTGGACGCTTTATTTTTAGTTTGCACATTAATTCATCACTGAAGTGAAATTGCAGTTTTGATGGGTTATGTTTCTTTGATGATGATGAGTGAAAATAGATTGATAAAGGAACGCACATAACACATTTTGCCACGTCATAGTTGCGAATGGGAAGAACTGGTATTTTCTTTTCACCTAAAGACAGTGCATTAGTCACAAACAGATATTCTCATACAAATTTTGACTATGGTTGGTATAACACTTTTCCAAACTGAGTCACATTCTCGTAAAAAAGTTATTTCTGTCAAAGAATTGTTGTTACCAACATTCCTCAATGTGTCACATAGAAGCCGTCAGAATTTTGCAAGGCTAATCAGATTTCTCTTGAAACACGCCTTCTTCGATACACACAATTAGAAAGGCACCACCGCAGTTCGGCAAGCTTGGAAAACTAAAGGCGAAGAAATGCAATGAGCCATCCCATAAAATGCCATGAACTGATACCTTGCAGTGGCCGCTGCAAGCACGTTCTCCTTCAAGCAAAGATACAAATATTTTTTATGAGAAACTAAGAGTTAATGCCAGTACTGAAAGATTCTAAGAATTATCAGGTTTTGAGTATTTAGAGTTTCTTACGAGTCTCTTAACGGTCCTGTAAAAAATATTTGATGTTCACTACCTGTCCCTCATTAACATTTCGAAACACTGTTTTTTGAAGCCTTTCTGAAGTTCAGACATCAGTTACTCAAGCACTTTCCGAATAATATGATACAAGAAAAAAAAAATGAAAATAAAGTAAAAATCTGTTAAGAATTTTGCTTCTTAAGTAATATTTTCCCAGTACTGGAGTTTCTTAATTTTTTTGCGATCTGAGAGTTGAGTTTCTTATAAGCAGTTCCTTGAGGGGTACATGAAAATCGTGCTCGGCAACTATGCCGTTGTACCATTTTATCTTTGTGCAGCGAAGGACTTAGAAAGTAGAACCTTGCCAAATAGACCTTTTAGCTATTCTATGAAAGAGCCTAGATCGAGCGTTATTGTTATACAGTTTTATACGCGAGGTTCGATCGAGTAGCTTTAGAGGTTCTATCATTATTATGCACATTCGAAAATTCTTCAATTCGTATCACAACATTGTTTGATTCAGTTTCTTTCCTAGAATAGCTAAAAGGTCTATTCGGGAATTCATAAGCAGCTCCATAAACATATTGCAGTGTTTCCTCGTTGCAAGGATAAATATGTTCTGGACTCCAGATCAATGTTCTGGACTCAGAAATAATTTTTGTTTCTCGGCCTGACTTTTTTCCTCCTGATTTATCTGATAAGATTTAATATACACGGTCCAGTTTTGACCAGTATAATGCAGGAGATACACTAATTTCTATTCAACCTTAACTTTAAAACGAACGCTCGGCCTAGCACTTCCCTTGTCTGCTAAATCCCTTTCTGCCCTACGTTTTGAAGCATGGGGTGTATCATTTTTCCGAAATGTTTTAAAACAATAGGAATTTTAGGGACTTTGTACAGATCTTGTTAGAAAACAAAAGGATATTCATCAAAGGTGGACAGATTTTTACAGAGTGATATGCTCCTCGTTTTGAAGTCAAACTTTTAAATTGGCTGCCACCTTGCATTTGCTGAAAAACTCGCCAGATCTCCCCTGTTTCCAAGAAAAAACACAACGCCCACCTCAGCCTGTATCGGAATAGACATCAGCTTTCAGCTCCTCAACTATTGTTCTAAAAACTCATGTACACAGGGGGTGGGGCTAAAAAACAAGGCCAATCACCTCTAGCCACAGCCCTTTGGCCTGAAACCTGCGTTTTACCAACCTGCAAGCCTGCGTTTTACCAATCTGCAAACCTGCGTTTTACACTTGCCGAACAAAACATGCAATACTCTCGATGCTGCAGATCAGTGCAAATGAAATATTCTGTATTGAAAAGACGCCATTGAGAAGTAACATAGCCTACCATGTTAAACACATAAGTAATAATATTTCCATGGAATCAGTGTTTCAGTTTCTGATTGATGAGCTTCAGACCGAGAGGGAAAATACCCCAAGGTGCATTATATTTTGTCAGACGCGTAAGCAATGTGCTTTGTTTTACAAAATGTTCACAAGAGTACTTGGAAAATGGTTGTATGCTTTTCAAAAGGAAGCTCCCGAGAACCTTTTGGTAGAAATGTTTCATGCTGGGACTCCTGATACTGTTAAAGGTCATATTCTTCAAGAAATGACCAAGTCCAGTAGCTTACTGCGAGTTCTGATTTGCACCATTGCTTTTGGCATGGGGATAGATTGCAAGAATGTCTATCACAGTGTTCATTTTGGCCCATCTAAAAACATTGAAATGCTAGTCCAAGAGACAGGAAGACTTGGACACAATGGTCAGCAGTGCTACTGCTATGTTCTTTACAATGGCCTCCTGTTAGCTCACTGCAATGATGAGATTGGTTAATTTGTTGATTTGGGATCATGTCGTCGCAGGCATGTTTTGGACATCTTCCCCAAGTGTACCACATATTGCGAAATTCCTCAAGGTTGCCTTTGTTGTGATATTTGCAAGAAAAAGTGTCCCTGTGATACTCATAACAAGCTGGTAACTTTTCAAGACAATGAGCAATCAACAGGTCCAAGGAAAGTAAGATCTATTTCGCACACTCAGAAAACCAGACTGGAAGGTAAATTGAAGGCATACAGAGCAAGTCTCCTGCCAAAAAGAACGAGGGAATTCATTCCAGTTAGTTCAACCAGCATATTATTTGAATTTAATTTCTATCAAATCAAGCAAGTTCTAGAAAATTGCCAGTACTTATTCAACATTACAGATATAATGAAATACATTGACCTTTGGCGTGCAATCCATGCAAACAATGTTTATTTGGCATTGTTCCCAGTTTTTGAAGACATGGAAGAGTCTGCAACACCTCTAATACTAACAGAAAAAGAATTAAAAGATATGGAGTACATTGCAGAAGACTGGGAGAGTGTGATGGAAGATAAATCTTGTTTGCTAGAAATCGAAGGTTCAGATTTTTTGAGCAGCGAATTGGATCATTCCATTGAAAACAGCCAACAAGTTTCATATGAAAGTTTTGTAATCAAAATCTTAATGACATTGTTGGATCGATAATAGCAAATACTAACATGGATACCGAGTAGATATGGTATTGTTACGTTTTAATAAGTTTAAATGAAAGGTACTCCCATTTTACAAAAAAGCTTCCATAAGAACTGCTTCAAGTAATACTGTGTACTTCTAACATGGACACATTGCCTTTAATGCACTCAAGAAATTCTTAACGAGCACACTTCTTCAATAGAATTTTCTTTTGTGTTCATTGATCCACTTGAACATAGATAATGGATCAAATGTTGAAAGTAAACTTTCCTAAAAATGTTTGTAAGATCTGCCATCTTCAAAATAGAATGCTCTTTGGCGTACTAGCTCCATAACAATCTTCTTGAGATCCTCTGTTGTAGAATGGTTGACATGTAAGCCAGACCTCCTCCTGACATTACAGCTGCTATAAAAGTTGTCAATTAGTTGCTTGTTGGTGCCCAGAGCTTTGCAGTAGCCATCAATTGCACTCCTGTTGAGGCCATTTGGTCCAAGATTATGGATAACAGTTTTAATCAATTTGTTGTAGTGCTCTAATGCTAAATCAAGGGGAATGTTGGTGCAGACTTCCATGCAGCTGCTGCAATTTGTTTGAATGTACCTCTGCAAAGCATTTTTCCAAAAGAACTTAATTCTGGATGCAGGTACTTCTTTCTTTTCTCATTAGTCCATTCCACTTCAACACTCACTGGATATTTATTTGGAAGTTTCCTCTTTCTCTTTGACAACAGTATTCCTTCTCCGCTTACAGCTATGCCTGTTACATTGGAGTCTGATCGGATAGGTGTTGAAGCTATGATGTAGTTGTGTTCTCTTTCCAAGCTATTAAAGAAGATAGAAAATTTGGTCTTGATTTCATCATATTCTTACAAGAATTCAATGGTTCTTCATAGTTGGTTAAAACACTGACAAGCCATGCATTATGGTTTGTACTGTGCAGTGAACCAATTATGAAGAATTTGTTAGTCACTGGTTGTACGCAATGAAATCTATGGATAATCTCCAGTCATTGGATGCATGTACGTAGGTAACCTTTCTTCTGGATAGGATATTTGAAAGTAGAAGGATAAATCTCACCTTTGCGTTGCTGATTCGTCGATTTCGCTTCGCAATGTATCTCGAATCGTCGAGTGCATTTCAGTGGCAATCTGACCTTCCATTCTTGACTTTGTTACTTTGTAACAACGGTGAAGTTCGTCTCCCACTTTGGCAAGTTTTTATTTGAGGTCTCTGCGCTTCTTCAGAGTTACGAGGCAGCTCTTACAAATATACTCTGAGCAAAAAAGTACATTGAATGGTAGGTCTTGGATTAACAGGATCGCATTTGGTTTGCCGTGAACAAAATTGCGATCAGTTGGCTTGGTTAACTCCCCGTAACAAAGAACACAGCGATCAACCTGCGGTCTTGTCACCATTTTGAGGCCACAACGCTACATAATTCTTGTTAGTTGATTATGCTTGTAGGAAGGAATGGGCCAAGTAATATTTTATGATCCATTACAAGGCAGCCAGAATAGATTATGAGAACGCCCGGCAAGCTTAAGCTCATAGTTGCGCAGACCCTTTCCTCCTCCGGACAATGGGTTTGTGCGCAGGCTAGGTTCCCAGTTGCTTTGAAGGATAGTTTGGCTCTTCTTCAGCTTCAACACTGCTTTCTGGATGCATCAATGTCTTCATGAAATCAGAGCGTTAAGCAACTGCAGCTTTGTGGTATTCGGCCCCTGCATGGCCATTGATCAATTCAAATCTATGTATCTTTTGGAACGCTGGAGCAACAAATGCCCTCCTCTATGGTTCGTCAAATAAGACAGAAATTTGAAAGACAGTGCCAATCAACTGTCTAAAATTGGTGCTCCTTTCTTCACCTGCGTAGACGAGTTCCACAAGTTGTCCACAACCGATGCAGGATCAAAAAAGCCCAGAATTATCCCATCAAATGATGATGATAACTTGACGGAGAATTCAAATGAGAGAGAAGCTCTGTCAGTCAAATTGCAAGACAATCACCCTGCGAGCTTGCACATCAAGTTGATAGAAAAGAACCCAGCTATGCAGTTGCTACAGTTGTGTGTATCATTCTTCATTATTTACTGTTGTATGTTGTACAGACACAGAGTGAGTGTGTGCCATATTATTTCATTTTGAAGAAAAACTTAAATACATAGCTTCTAAATACATGAAATAAAGGAAGCTAATCAAATTCGAAGATATTTACAATAGAAAATAATGATTAATTTTAAATGACTAATTTAATAACGATTGAGATGCACACTGTTTTGATAATGCTAATTCAAGGGTTTCTCTTTTATTGATTTTGATTGATGTCGTGTTTTTCAAATTGACATGCATTGCAGTTGCATTCAACTTCATCCCATTGTTTTATAAATCTCTTAAAAATGTATATATTTTGAGCAGACTTCATTTCGTTTGGGAGTCCATTCCATATCTTAGGCCCCAAGGCTCTTAGACTATTAGTACCAAAATTCGTTTGATTAGGTCTGTGATGTAGCAAATCGTGTGGATTTCCCTGAGAGCGACTCAAACTAGTAGATGATTTAAAAGAAAATATGTTTTGCATCAAACAAGATTTAGCTGCTTCATAGTTTTGTAGATTTAGATCAAACAGGAATTTAATAAGACAAAGCAAAATGAAAGCAAACTGTCACAATTTGGCATGTTACTGTTTGATGAGACGAAGATAAAGGAACATTTAGTTTTTTATGCTGCAACATGGGAATTATTGGGTTTTACCGATATTGTTGATGACTGTCATTTGCTTTTGACAGATTCAGCCAACAAAACTGAGAAACCAAAGATTGCTATTCATGTGATGCAATTTTTCTTTCAAAGCTTCTTTAACAGGTTTACCTATCCATGTGCCTGTTTCTTAACAAATAGTGTGAGTGCTGTCAAATTGCACCAGATCTTTTGGCAAGGAGAATCAATGCTCAGCTCTTTTGGCTTCAATATACTTCTTACGTGTTGTGATGGAGCATCAGATACTCTGTTTACACGGAACAAAAAATACGGGATCGTGATCCCACAAGGATCGAGATCGCGATTCGAGTTGCGTTTACACGGGCATTAAACGAAAATGGATCAGGATGGCGATCCACTCGCACATGCGTACTGTGCATAGTTACGGAGCCTACAAACACTACAAAGACAATAGCGCTTGTATTTACTGTGCATGATTAGTAAATTTGGATCAGGATCGCGATCCGAGAAGCGTTTACACGGCACATTTCTTCAGGATCGGGATTGCGATCCGGATCGCGATCCACCTCTGAAGTGGGATCGAATTTTAGGGGATCGCGATCGCGATCAAGTGTTTACACGGCAACTTTTATTCAGGATCGGGATTGCGATCTGGATCGCGATCCCGTATTTTTGCTCCGTGTAAACGGGGTAAGAGAATCAAAAATTTGCAAGAATGAATGTTGGCCACAATGATTCCAAATGTGATGGTTTTAATGTTTATTCTGGTATGCCACTGTTTTTCATGTCTGACCTGCCTCATCTAATGAAAAAATTAAGCAATAATCTCAATAAGAGTTGAGATAAATCAGAAAGTAAGAGGTTTACAAGGAAGCTGATGAGAAATGATAAGACAATACTTTGGAAGCACATACTGTCTCTGTATGTGTAGCCCTCAGCATTTATTGGTATTCACCTCAAGCGCAGGTTCGATATGAGGTCATAAAAATACTCAAACTTTGGTGCAAAGCCCTTCTTCACTTCACTTCAAAATCCACCTTTGTACACGATTGCGAGCTCTAACAATGATTTTCGACTCTGAAACTGTTTGATAATGCATGTCCATTTCGCTCTAAGATTGTCATCTTTTAGCAACGGCTTGGTTATAAAGAGGATGGGAATTGTGCATCTTATGAAGAAAACAAGAAAATTGGTATACCTACCGACTTTGATACGCTGAAAATGATAAGATACAGACCCCAACTGTAAAATGCCCCCAAATGCTATTTTTAGACAGGATACTCGGGTCCAGTCCCATCAATGTTTTACTACTCTAAATCATTAACAAATGACGATGAAATTCCAAAATCAACTAATTTGGCACAATTTGATATGCCGAAACAATAGCTATGATAATTCTTTGAAAAATTGCCCCCAAACTCCATTTTTACATTGGAAACTCGGACCCAGCTCTCTTTTTGCGTGATTTTGCTATAACTCACTAATAAGACACGATATAATCCTGTAATCAACTAATTTGTCTTTATTTGACACGCTGAACACGATGGTCGGCACTAGATCATAGTCTCTCGAATCACATTACATCATGGTGGAGCCTCGTAGTCACTTAGCCTAAATGTTGGTTGCTATCTAAATTTAGAGATGGATGATGTAGGTATGATTTTGCTTTAGATAACGATATTGTGTAAGCTAATAAGTTTTCATTCTGTGAAGTGATTTTGAAGGACAAAGACTTCTTTGTTGATTTTAGATTTCAAAGATTCTTTGTCATTGTATTTTTAGAGGGTGGACAAAGCTGTGTAGCTTGGCTATGCAAACATCTACTTGGATAATTGTCTTCTATATAACATTGATCGGCCAGGTAAAAACCTCGGAGATGTCAGAGATGTCGGAGATGTCGCAGCGAAACTTCTCCGACGTTTCTCATGTCCGACTTTTTTACCTGGTCCTATGTGCTCTACTAAAAAAGTTGGAGGTATCATATCTCCTACGTTTCTCAACTCTGACTTTTTAGCCTGGCCCTATATGCTCTACTAAAAAAGTTGGAGACTTTTTTGCCTAGCCGCTTTTTTACTTGGGGTCTTGATATTTTTTACTTGGGGTACTGTACAAGTGAACTTTGGAAAAATTTTCAAAAATTACTTCGAAACTTCCGTCTGGTGGTTTCACTGTTCAGGGCAATATATACTATTCCATGCTTTCTACTTTTTTGCTGTTTGGTCTGATACTTGGCTACATACACGTAATTTTTTATAAGAAACTGCTTATAATAAACTCAACTAGCAGATCACCAAATAATAAGAAACTTTAGTAATAAGAAAATGTAACTTAAGAGACTATTCAGTTTGATAAGGAAAATCTTGTGACATCATTACTTTATTTTCACTTGTTTCCTGTATCATATTATTCACAAAGTATAATTTACAATAACATCATGCCTATGGAGATAGATGTAAATAATGAAGATAACGATTCAGTTTAATTGTTTCAGACAAAGATAGAAAATTGATAAACTCTAGAGGCAGTGCACGACTGAGAAACTTCTGAAATTTTAGTTGTCAGTCGAAACGAGTTTCAAACAAAATGTACAGATCTACGCTGTACAGATCTACAGTACTGGGGATGGCGTAACCCCAGGACACTGGAGTGTGACAAGTATGTCAACGTAAATCCTGAGATCTGACTAGAATTGACTATAATATGACTAAGTATTCTTTACGTATCATCATTTTATTTGTTCAAAGAGCTACATTTACCGTCCATTATGAATAGTGATTAACTATGACATCTAATTTTACTAATATCTAGATCCAACCAAAGTGAAGGAACAGCCAAGTCAAAACTTCCAATAAGATACCTCTGACTTTTTTAGTAGAGCATTTATGGCCAGGTAAAAATGTCAGAGTTGAGAAACGTCAAAGATATGATGTCTCCAACTTTTTTAGTAGAGCACATAGGGCCAGGTATGAAAGTTGGAGATGGGTAACGTTGGAGAATTTTTGCTTCGACATCTCCAACATCTCCGACATCTCCAAGTTTTTTACCTGGCCAATATTGATCTTTCAAAAGGAATCCAGTGAAAGAGTACCATTGTTTTTCATTCCTGTGATTTAATTAAATGCAGAATTAGGCAACATTGCTGCTTTAGGGGTTGTTGTTCATAAGCAGACAGGTGTAACCAAAGATTGTAGACTGCAACCAAGTGTGTTACAACTTTCATTAAAATAACAGGGGCTTGCTGGTGAATATGATTCTTTGTTGGAAACAAAAGGAGTTTGCAAAAAGCAGCAAAAAGTGTATGAGAATTTTCAGGAGTAAAAAGCCCCTCAGAACTGAAAAACATGTCAGATAGGTTATTGACTCGCTTACTCTCTTTGGTAAGACCTGCTGACAAAATGAATGGAACTGAAGCTAACGCTAATGAAATTGCTAACTAAGGCTCTGTTTACATGGAGAAAATAGCCTCGGCTACCCGAGGTTATTTTCCAAGCCGAGATATCGGCATCCTATACAAAACTAATGTAATTTTCATTTTGCGTTTATATGAGTATTGAGTATCACCCAGGTGAGGTTATTTTTGACTGCTGATATCTCACCTGAGGGAGCCGATATATCTGCTTGGTGAGGCTATTTTGTCTCATATAAACACAAGCAAGAATAGCCTCACTTCACTGACGCAAAATTGCAGATACTGCGCAAGCACAGACCATCATTTTCATTGTCATATTGTCAAATTTGGTGCCAAATTAAGATAGCCCAAGCATGCCGAGGCCATTTTCCTCCCACATAAACAGAAGCTGAAAATAGCCTCACCAAAAAATAGCCTCGGGTAGCCAAGGCTATTTTCTCCATGTGAACGTGATCAGAGACAGGTGACCCAGAAGCTTTGTGCAAATATATTTGAAGTCCAATCTTTTGACTCGAGGCTAAGTGACAACGAGGCACACATATCAAATGACTTAATGTGATTTGGGAGAGCATGATCTAGTGCCGACCGAACACGATTGTGAAAATTCCATTTTCTCAAAGTGCCCCTTACAGCTATTTTTAGAAAAGGGTCTCTCGGACCCAGACCTCTCTCACGCGTTACTCTGTAAAAGGTCACTAGTAAAAGGTGACATTGATCCAAAATCAACTAATCAGGCATTTTCTCATATGCTGAAAGTGATAGTGAGCAGACCTCATTGTCAAAATGCTCGCAAGTGCTATTTTTGGACAGAGGCACTTGGACCCAGTCCTCCTTATGTGTGATTTCGCTTAAATTTACTGACAAGACAGAATATAGTTGGAAAATCAACTAACTTGCCCTAATTTGACGCGCTGAACAAGATAGTGACCAGGTCCATTTAATGAATTGCCCTAAATGCTATTTTTAGACAGAGTGTGCTCGTACCCAGTCCTCTTTCTTATGTTACCCTGTTATCATTCATGCAATTAATTGATATGTTTCTAAAAGCAGTTGACGTTGGGAAGATTCCAACCAAAGATTTTAAATTCAATGAAACAATTCCATACTTCATAACAAAGCGCCATTCTACTTAAAGGCGCTGTATTGCGGGAAAATGCGCATGGTACAAATTTGGTTGACGTGAAAGTTGTTTGGATGAAACACCAAAGGATTGTATTGTAAAATTGTGCTTCGAAACATACGCTTGCATCGGCCACAGACAGGAACTCCTTGACGTTGTTTTTGTTGCAAGTTTTACAGAAAGAGTTTATTTATGAATAAATACCAGTATTTTGGACAAGCAAGGATGGAATTTCCTGTAAAAAAGAGAAAGGTTTTGACGACTGCCGCTGCCAACAAACATAGGTTCGCAGTAAAGGTTTGGTGAAGATCTCATCAAAGGATGTACCTAACACGCAAAATTTACGAGCAGTGGCGCTCTTTAAGTTTGATTCCGCAACGTTCCGCAATGATTCTAATTTGGCATCATTTCTGATCTCACTGGAATTGATCAGGGAAGAGGTGTTTGTTATCCATTTTAGGCCTTTAGGCCCCAGGCTAAAATGCCAACGTAAAGGAGTTGGAGTTGTTTGATTTGGGCCTGTTCCTAACCGGGACGGAAATCCGGATGCGGAAAGCAGGTAATAAAAAAACAGCACTTTAAGATGAATTCAGCAGATACTGTATTTGTCTGAACTTTATCAACATGCCCATATTGCACAAGCAGGAGGTATTGTCCATAGCCTATCCCATACGAAAATACAGGGCCTTGCATGGCCAAAACTTGGAGGGCACTACGTTTATTTTGATGGGGGGGCCTACCATCTGGAAGGGTATCAGTTTTCACAATTTTGGTATGAGGAACAGCATCGATTTTCCCAATTTGACTTTCAAGAATGAATAAATATGCCCTCTTATGCAAAGATATAATGTAAAAATACTTTTTGGGAAAATTGGTTTAAGGAACAGAGTATGCTTTTGAAGCTTGCACCTCCCCAAATGATCTGCATCTGGTAAAGTGCACCCCCACCCGCAAAATTCACCTTGATTGCCTGTCTGTTGTGGTGAATTTTGGTTGCTACATGTTTTCAGTGTTGTGAATCAAGGGTTTTTTGCAAAATTGCGACCCAGATTCCTCTCTTACCTCGATTTACATAGGGTACTGTCTGAGATGTAAGTCTTTTTTCTATAGATTTAACTTGAAGAAACCAAGAAAAATATCAGAAGAGGAGAAAACTAGAACATGAGAAAAAGGTACATTTTTCTCTTCTCTTCATATGTTGGAGCCACTTACAATTACAATACTTACAATTTCTGATTTTCTTGTCATCTCCCTTGCATACTTGTGACCTATATGATCAGGAACATATTTTTTGAGCCAATCTAGTTCTGGCACATGTTCCTTGAGAGTACGACCCAATAGTATTTTAAATTAATCTCTCAGATGCTTGTTATCCTCCACATTTGGTAGATACGTTGAACCCTACACTTTTCTGCATTGCACCAAAACGGCATGTAATTAAACCAACAAACTTTGTGACTTTTAGTCAAATTTAATTGGCAATTAAATTTTTAACATTTCATTGTTCTAAATGTGATCGCATGACCACAGCAATACCACGTTTGGAGAGTAGTCAACAAAATAATTCTTAACCCTATTAGTACTGGGCGATGTTTTACTCACTTTGTACTGGGGGGCGTTTTTCGCCCCCCTCTTTTTCTCCGAAACTACAAGGGATATAACAATAAGACTTACTCCTATTGTTCTTTAGACAATTGGCTATTGAAGTATAACAATGACAATTAATTAGTCACGTGTTTCAATGCCTTCAAAGTTCATCGAAAATCAGACTCAAAAAGAAACCATTTTCTTTCAGGACATAGTCATGAACCCATGAAGACTGACCAGACAACGGCACAGTCGTGAAATCTTCGGGACACATGCAGAAACTACCAACAAACAAACGAGACATTCGTTGCTGTTGCATTTTGAGGATCATACACTTGAAAACTCACACACTTAGCAAAGACATTAGGCCTATTCTAAAAATGTTTGGCCAAGGTTGTCAAAGTAGTTGAAACCGTCTCCGTATCTTGAAATAAGTGATGAAAGTAGGAGCTTGGAATAAATTTGAAACCATCAAGGTCGTCAATAGTTCTCTAATAATTTTAGCGTATGCAACAGATGACAACAAATAGAATCCAGTCAAAGAGAGGAATGAAACTTTTTTCCATCTGATGATACTATGACAAAAAGAAATGTCTATAATGTTCTGTAAGTGTTGCACATCCACCAGGAAATTCCTTGTAGCCAACCTTCGCCATTTTTATCGCATTTTGATATGCAAACTTCTACAGTTTCATCAATGTTCGGAGTCTGGGATAGCTTTGAGCGTTCTAAGGAATAGGAATGAAAATGATATTTTTATAAGTAAGTTACACATAATTTATTTCGGTTGCCTAATGTGTTTGAAGGCAACGTTATATTGATGAAAATGATGTTTTGCAAACTGTTGTCTCTTTCCTCACATAATTCTACCTGTCTCCTGTGGATCATCAAACTTCGAAATAACAACTTTTCTCAGTCTTTTCTCGTGGGAAAACTTAGGCCTAGGTCAAACGTCGAGCCCGTCATGTGCCGAACCTAATGCAGTTAGGTTCGACTCTGGCACGGCTGTGGAGCGACTTTGAATCAAACGTCGGACTTAATAGGTCGCGCCAAATGCAAAATAGGTTAAAATGTATATGTCATATGTAACCTAGCAACAAAATCTGTTAAGCAAGGTTCGCGGTTGTTATCCTTTATTCCAAAGACAAAAGAGAACAAACAAAAATTAGACTTTTGATTGTGCAGACAATATCACCGTGAAAAAGGTAAACATGACAGATTTAAGGCTAAAAGGCCAAGCAAAACAAATCCAGAAACTTCTCCAGGGATAACATACAATGTTTCATCAAGTTCCCAAATGAAAAGAAACCCTTCCTAATAAACCCTAACAAGCTCTAAAATTTGTTCAGTAATCATAATGCTGCAGTCTCGCCCGCAAGCTGGGGTTCTGTGGCGATCAGAAAACATTTTAAACATGGCAAGCGGTTTAGTTGCGTGCGATAACTATGGTACCACAAACAGTCTTCAGTTTCTTCAAACCTCCAGCCATTTTATCGTGACACGAAGCCATTGATTTCATGATCAACTCACGATCAGTTTTCTCCAACCTCCATCGCGACACACAACTTTTTGAAATATTGTTTCACGTTTCACGATCAACTTTCAACGGGTATTCCCTAATTCGGACCTCAGCGCATGCCTCGCCTCGCTTTGAGACAGAAAATTGGGACGAATAATTTATGCATTTGGTTCGGCACATGAGCAGCGCGGCGTTTGATTTGACGTCGTGCCACAGTCGTGCTACTCGACTGGATCAGTCGAGCCAATTGATTTGGGTCGACCCAAATGTTTTTTCATGTGCTTAATCAAATCAAACGTCGTGTCCCTCATGTGCTTAATTCATGTATTTGGTTCGGCACATGACAGGCTCGACGTTTGACCTAGGCCTTATGCGATTACACGGTTTAAATCAAGAAACTAAAGGTGATAATAGCCTAATTTTAGCCTTATCCTTCGCTGCAACATGAACAAGGAAACATTCCCAGAAGAACTGAGTAGCAACGGAAGTCTTTCAGGACGAGAGGTGTTTACAAATCGACTGTCTCATGCAAATAACTGTGTTGCGTCCATCGCGAGTTGCAGAAACTCTTATGACCTCGCGTAATGCGAAGGAAAAATATTGGGCAATTCTACATTAGTTGGATGACAGTCTCATTCACTGTTCTATATCTTAGCAATCAAACTATGCACTAAGATAAACTTACCCTTTGCTAAGGTTCTGCAAGCAACTCACTTCGACATTTTGTTCACATTGGCCTGTAGGTGTTGTTACGACCAGGCACTTCAATGGATGAATATCCAGTTAATGAAGCCAATAGCTCATATTAAGACCCTAAAGCCAACCATCAAGAGTCGAAGGCAATTCTTCCATAAAGTACCATTGTCTGGATACTCTTGATGTCGAAAATTTGCCTCTGAAAGCCTCAGAAAACTTCTTGAGAACGTCAAAGTGCAACAGGCCATCGACTGGCAATGCTGCGGAATGCCTTTGTTTCGCAATTTGCCTTTGTGGACTGTCAAACCTATTACGTCAAAACGCAATGCCCCGCCCAGACCCCCAAACCACCTGAATCGGACTTTCGAGGGGTAATTACGTCGCTTTAAAGATGTTTCTTGAAGATTTCATCGCTATATTCGTGATCAGCGACATCGAATTTACTAAAGTAGAGAATAAAAATTTTTGCTTCATATGCACTTTAAAGGTTCCATAACAGTTTTCCTCTTCACTACATGTGCCCCCATGAATATGTCAAAACAAAGATTTTTGAAGCCTTTCCTATGTCTAGACATTTATCAAGTACTTCCACAGTAATATGACACAGGAAAACAAGTAATTATAATGCAAAATTATGGCAAGGATGTCCTTTATCAAAATAAATAGTATCCTCAGGTATATTTCCCAGTACTGGAATTTCTTAAAATTTTGGCAATCCGAGAGTTGACTTCTTATATTAGCAGTTTCTTATAGAAAATATGTGGATCAATGCATCCCCGTTTATATTCTTTGTAACACACAGTAGGCCTAGCTACCTCACGTTTAAGTACTTGATATACAGTACTGTAAAATCACAGAAAAAACATTCACGGATACAAGTTTCTTATAATGTTCAACAGGTAATTAACTCAAAGTTACCGTCACCGAGAATGGTTCTCCAACAGATCGTTGATTGGGATGAGTGTTTCATTTCATTGTGGATTTTTTGCAATTTTTGCTGGACTGTCATTGGTAGCCAGACGTTGTTTTTTCCTCTGTTTCCCTGGACTAAAATCCATTCTTTTAATCTTGTTTAGAACAAACTTTTTGCTTGTCACAATGCTTTCGCTGAAAAGTTTCCTACATTTGACAAGGGCCTCTTGCCCATCTTTTATGCTTCTGTAGCAATTCCTGCAGATTTCAGGCAGATCCAACTTTCGAAGCTTGATATCAGTGTACTTCTGCACAGTTTCACCTGCAGGTGTGAGAACAAGGCCTTTGTCTACCTCTTTCGAGTGATACCACCAATTTTGGTTGGCATCCTTTGGATTTCCTGGTATTGTCCGAAAATCTTTATAGCACGAAGTACAGTAATTTGACGCACTTGGTGACAGAAATTGGACCACTTTCACACTGGATTCAGTTTTCTCCAGTGCTTTAAATGTTTTGTCCACATTTTCACGCACGTTTATCATGCTTACAGTCTCAACATTGTAAACGAGGTTATCAAACATGACCCCCGTGATTCATAAGGGTTTCCCAGAACTCAGGCCTCCTCATTAATTATTCATGATTCAAGCAACGATACAAGTCTCTCCCGCTTTCCTTTTCCCTCTCCTTCGCAGAGGCATTTGTGGGCTTTAACAATGTGGGATTAACACGGGTGTGGGTTTTAACACGGGAGAGACTTGGGCAAGTCCAAGTCAGAGGACGAAGATTCAAGACCCAGGACCTCTCATCAAATGTCATCCTTTTCAATGCGACGTATTGAGGGCTATGCTAGGATGTCATCTGTAGAAGACCCAGAGGAGATCTTTGCAAAGATAAGAGCAATTTTTGCAGATGGGCCAGTTGATTTATTGAGGCATTAGTGGCATAAGTGACACCTCTGAACAGGCGATTGAGAAAATACTTGACAACCAAGATGTAACACTGAAATCTTTTTTGGAGGATCTAACAAAACGCGTAGATTCTCATCACGTTACAAATATCACCATGTCCAGGGAAAGAATATGGCGGGATTGCTTGGCTTTTGTACAAAGTTTCCTCTGTTGATAAATCAAGGCTGTTCAGAGAGCTTAAGGTAGAGTTTGCTGGTGAGGATGGGGTAGATTGCGATGCACTGAAGTTGGAATTCTTCCAGGTTTCATTGGATGCTGCAAAAAGTCACTGCCAGAAGAAGCCAAAGATTGCATGATTCCAAAGAAGACATCAACAAGCCACTCAGCATACAAGGTTTTTGGTGCACTGATTGGGCATTCCATTCTCCAAAGCGGTCCAGGCATATGTTGCTTCCCAGACTGGTGCTATCACTACTTATGCACAGGAGACTTCCAGTCAACTGCCGAATTGCTGTATTCCGAGGAACAAGTTCCTCTCAATGCTGGAACTGCCTTGCTGCACACACTCGTTAACCCTAATCCATATGGGCTTTTTTCAAGCTACCATTTATGAGGGGGTTCTTTCCACCCCCCTCTGAAAACTGCCTTAGACTCAACAGAATTCAATACAACTTGGCACCGTTACAGATCAAGTCGCTTCTAGCAAGTAGCACAATTTGGGTGTGGCTGCCACACCTTATGATGTCACAGTTATGTCATGAAGTTGAAAATCAGTGACAATCAGGTTTCCAAACTAAATTTGAATTTAAAGAAGGTTTTGCACAAACATATTGCAGTTTTTTGGTCCTAATTAGCCACAAATTTGATGTGAAAACATAATTTCATCAAAATAAATAACTTTGGAGTGGCGTTTAGGCAGAAATTAGCCAATTGGAATGACGTCATTGGTGCAATTAATTTGTTTTCTGTAATACAAGACAAAAAGAAGCTGCAAAGTGGTAATACTCCATTACAAACGTATCATTGGAGTCTTTCCAATCGAAAAATTTCGAAAAAAGTGAAGAAATTTGCTAATTAGCCCAAAATGGCGGCCATTATGATGTCATTATCAAAAAATGCAGACATCATCAAATTCCAGAAATTCCGGTATCAAATCAAAGCTCTTCATCTACTGATTCATTTGGTGTATAATACTTCATGATATTATCAATTTTTTCCATTGAAATCATCAAAAACAATGATTTGTTTGCTACCTGCTTCCAAATATGGGCATGTCACGTGACCTGTGACCTCGATTGTTTGAAAATTTTTTGGTCAAAATGTGGCTAATAGATAATTAGTAAAAGTCAGGTAGGTTTGGGGGACATAGCTGATGTCTTTGAAAAACGCGGCGAGAAAAACCTTGGGGGGGGGGGGTGGAAAACACGTGTGGATGTGGATTAGGGTTAAAGAAACATGCAAAGCTGACACTGAAGAAAAACTAGATCTCCTCTCAGATGAAACAGCATCCACAGGTCAAGTCAATACACAAATTGTGAACAGCACATAACAGAACATGGGACATGGGACATAACAGAAGTGGGATGGACTGTTGATAAAAAGGATGGACTGATATCTGAGCTAATCATTGATGAGTTGTTGCGAAAGTGTGTCACCCAGCTAAATGCAATAAGAGATGGCCTGGAAGTTGTTGGTGTGCAGCGGCATTTGCGGTTATACCCTGAATTGATGAAAGCGAGTGTTTCTAAAATTGCACTGTTGTCAGCATTAGCCCTCAAAGAGGGTCCAAATGGGTGTATCAACTGGACCACCATGAGTACGGAATGGACTGAGCAGCATCAGTGGATCTAGGGGATAGCGCAGCTTGCAAATTTTCTGTTTCTTTGGAAAGCAAAGTAAGAAACAAGCAAGCTCATCAATTTTTTCCTCTGTATCCTTGTTTCGCATAAATGTGTAAGTAGAAGATGGAATAAGTCCTCTTTGCACAGCCAATAGCAAAAAGGGCATACATGAAAAAATTTATCGTTTTCCAAATGGGAAATTGAGATGGGGAACCAGTCAATAAAGCCACAGTAGCATACAATAAAATAAAAGCAACCACGGTTTCATTTTGAGTCATTCAAATAGCAATTCCATGAAGGCAAACTGGTTCCAAATGATTTTTCCTGCCTTCTTTTGCTAATTAGAAAGCGTCAAGAGATGGATTTTTTGTGATTGTCTCAAAAAAGTTCATACTCAGTCAATGGTAAGTACATAGTTAGCATAGGAAGACAATGGTTAGGAACTATGAAAAACGTCAAACGCAAACAGTTTTCCACCCGTGAGGTTAGATTGAACCATCATATTACAACAAAGGTGCACAACATGCATTCAAAGTGGCTTCCTCGTGCAACAATTTATGCATTTTCAAGGATGCTTTGTTTTCAATGATGTTTCTTTGGAGCTCTTCTTCCAGAGTGTGAGTTCTGGTACTTCTTGTCCAATTCTTTGGAGCACTTTGTTTGCAAAGAGTTTCATTAAACAAGATCTGTAAATTGGATATTCCTGCTGCCGTTTCTTTTGTCTTTTCTTGCCTTCTGGAATCTGTTTTCCTCTCTTTCTGACATTGATGCTTGTCTCTCCTTTGGTCAAAACTTTTGACGCCTTCTTTGT
The DNA here is from genome assembly GCA_964020215.1 of Aurelia sp. 3 sensu Dawson et al. (2005). NCBI lineage: Eukaryota > Metazoa > Cnidaria > Scyphozoa > Semaeostomeae > Ulmaridae > Aurelia > Aurelia sp. 3 sensu Dawson et al. (2005). The sequence continues at coordinate 7,324,454 of OZ026577.1, forward strand.
CATTTTTCTCTTTACGGCAAGGGTGTTTCTGTCTTTCTTCTTGGAAACCTCTGTTTGCTTCCATCCTCTGTTTGCACGTATGTAAGACATTTTTGCATCATTTTTACACTTCCAGAGATTTTGACATCATTACAGTAAAGTCCCACCTTTAAGAACGGCATTATAAGAAACTCAGGCCTGATTTGGCGGAATAAAATACCTCTAAAATACCTCTAGAAACAAGAATGAAAATTTCAAGCCCAAATTATTATAATTTCAAGAACCTTCAATACTGGCTCAAACCATTAGATCTATTAACCAAAAGTGGATATTTCAAAGCATTTTCTTGACAATTTTGACAGCTGTTTGGAGCTGTTTGGAGTTGCAAGATACTATCCAGGCTGATTTATGCTTGTTCAATGGTACATAACTATATTATATATGAGGCCTATGTTTGAATATGTCTCCAATAGGTCTCAATTCTCTAAGAACAAGAATGAAAATTTCAAGCCCAAATTATTATAATTTCAAGAACCTTCAATACTGGCTCAAACCATTAGATCTATGCACAACAGTGCATATTTCAAAGCATTTTTTTAACAATTTTGACAGCTGTTTGGAGTATAAAAGTGTTTCTTATGCTATGGCATACATACCCTGTTTTCAAGAAGCATATCTTGGCATAAGAAACCAATCAGGCTGTCTTTATGTAAAGAGTTTCTTAACCCTATCAGGCCTAGGGTATTTGATGCTCTAGGAAGCCTAGGGGGGGGGGGCTGATTCGCGCCCCTAATTTACTTCTGTTCTGGACAACCTAGAGCCTTGAAACTTTGCATGCATATATAATAACTTATGATGAACCCAAAAATGAAATCTATTTTTAGATATGTCATGTGACCTTTCCATGACGTCACATTATTCAATTTTCAAAGTCAATAGGGTTCAGTACTAAAAATTTTCAATCGTTGATTGTGAGAAAACAAAAAGCATTAAGGACATCAGTCCAATTTCACTGTATTCTATGTCTAAATAGTGTTTGCTCTGTGAAGAAAAATTAGCAAAAAGTGATGACGTCATCACACAGGAATGCAAAGAATGTATGCATGCGTAGTGCCAAAATCCGCAAAACCATACGTTCAAATGAAAAATTAGCTAATTTGTTGGATAGAGCATCAAAAGTAGCATGTATTGCTATCTTTTCATCATGTTATCACATTATCTGTAGATTTTATTAGGAATTATTCAAAATTTTACACATACATCTCTTGAAAACTGGTCGCACTTACCCCCTGGAATGAATTTGATTTTTTCAAAAAATCAATTTTAGATCGTAACAAGGATAAAAACTAAAAGTTAGAAAGTTTCAGTGTTGTAAGGGCACTTGGTAAAAATCTACAGACGAAAAACCGCTAGGGGGGTAATTCAGCCCCCCTAGGCTTGATAGGGTTAAAGGTGGGACTTTACTTTATGGATATTTTTGATGAAGATAACAAATTAGAAGAGCAGTTAATAGCGACAGTAGATGAGGTTTGTATTTCTAAGTTCTTTGTATGATTTGACTAAACAATTCTCACAAAGGATCATAGAGAAGAAGGAGTGAGAGATTGCTTACTGTCTGAGATAGAAGCCTTAGCAATAGCAAGCTCACTGTCTCAAAAGTCATGTTTGGTCATTGCTTAACTGGTATCAGCAATCTTCAAATATCTGCTTTCAAAAATTAATCTGCTGTTTAAAAATGGAATACCTAAGACACATTTTAGGAGAACAATGATATCATTAGCGTTGTGATAAAGTGAATTAGATTTCTATGAGGACACATTTTAGAAGGACCAACAGCTAGTGATGAAAAGCCAAGGGTATGCCAACTCGTGGAAATGTTGTACAAGCCTAAAAGCCTATCTTTCAACTCATTATAAATGCAAAGCAACTTTTTGGAAGTTGATATTGATGAAATTTGTATTTTGGTATAAGATCTGTATTGTATTAGTTTGCTCTAGATAGATGCTGATGTGGGCAATGTGTGTGGGAAATCATGCTAAAGCTAAGGTGGGCTGAAAGGACATAAAACAACAAAGCACCTCCAGAGTGCTGCTGACGAGGAAGCCAAGACCAGTGAGGTTCCACTTGTTCCATCATTTCAACTGGATGGTCTCCTGTTGCTGGAAGCAAAGTGCTTTAAACTTTAGGGCAGCCAAAGAACTTACGCAGGATTTCGCAAAATTTCGCCTTACCTATAATGTCATCTGGGCCATGTCTAAAACGTGGACAACGCGGAGATCGCGGACATGTCCACCCCGAATCCATGTCCCGCGTTTTAGGTTTTCGCATAGGGAAAAACCTAAAAGGCGGACATCGCGGACATTGTCTAATCCTTCGAAAAAAGTGTTAATAAGTATGTTTTCATGATCATCATTCACAGAACGTCACGGTAGATTAATTGTGTGCAGTTTTCTTCAGGTCCGCGAAACCAATGTCCTGGTTTTAGGTTTTCGCATAGGGAAAAACCTAAAACGTGGACATTGGTTTCGGGGACCTGAAGAAACTGCACACAATTAATCTACCGTGACGTTCTGTGAATGATGATCATGAAAACATACTTATTAACACTTTTTTCAAAGAATTAGACAACGTCCGCGATGTCCGCGTTTTAGGTTTTTCCCTATTTTTTTTTTATCAAGCAAAACCCTAATCTAAACATATTATACATTATTTGTCCCATCCACAGCGGGAAAAGACACGAGGTCACCTAGTTCCCACTGTAGATGGGAAACTGTAGGGTTTTTCCCTATGTGAAAACCTAAAACGCGGAAATGGATTCGGGGCGGACATGTCCGCGATGTCCGCGTTTTAGACCTGGCCATGTCATCTGATCCTTTTTGACTGCTGAAACTGAGACACTCGGTATTTAACCTTCAAGGTTTATGCTCATCTCATCGTTGAATAGGGTGTCACGTTGACATCCTCACACTTGGCAAAAGTTTAATCCATTTTCCATGTCCCCACCATACAGACTTGACACACATAAAAGGCCAACCATCCTCACACACCCAACAAACTGTTTAGAAGTAATTTGGATGCAAAAAAGACAAGATGCTTGGCACATTGAGGCCTTTTTTAATTGTGTCCTCATCCGAGTGTGACTTTAGTGTGACACTAAACTGATTTTAAAATTACATTATGCGTATGTAGACTGGGACCTTACTGGCAGATGGATTAACAAATTTCCAAAGGTAACTATACGTAGAGAGTATGTATGGTTACTAATTAAGTGTCGCATGTCCAGCTTTTATCAACTTCTCTTTGTGAGAAGGTAACAGTCTTGGGTCTTTTAACCCTATTTTGGTTGGGGGGGGGGGAAATTTGCCCCCCCTAGTAGATTTTTTTGAATAACTCTGCGAGGAAGAATTTTATAGCCATGAAACTTCTTGACTTTTTGCAACTACTTATTGTGCAACTTATCAAAAAGTTACATTGAAATATTTTGAAAAATGAGGGGGCGGGAGACAATTTTCTGGGACTGACCCAGGAAAAATCGCAAATTCTCAAATCTCAATTATCACGAAAAAAGGAGCAGACATGGAATATTTTGCAAATTTCTGTTGTAATGTTGCGTCACTTGATGCATTCTATCATAAATATCATGTTTGGATGGAAAATATGCTCCAAATTTAATTTTACCTCGATTTTCCTGATTTTGGCCAATTTTGCCGCTTTTCTTGACCACACAAAGGAAATTGCTGACGTAAGCAAAAATGGTGCCTATTTTTAGGTTAATTTTTATATTTACAGAAAGTACATGCCGGAGGCTTTTAGCACACCAAATTTGGTCGCTCTAACTATTACCAGTAAAGAGTAAGGTAGGGGGGGGGGCTTTTTTGCCCCCCAACCAAAATAGTACTCTCAAATAGCCCAACCACCATAGGGTTAATTACATGAAAGCAAAATCTTTAAACGTTTCTTTTAAGTTCTTATTCTCTTACACCTAACACAGGGAACTGATCCCAAAGACTGCAAGAAAATTCTTGCAGTTTTGATAAGGTGTGGTGGATCTGAAAAGAAGAAGATACACCTGTCAGGGTTTGGTCGGACCTTTTTCCGGGTTTTGGGTTTAGATGATAATTGATAGTATTTGTTTGGAGACCTATGTCTTTTAACTCTTGAGAGTGGTGAAAGGCCTATTGTCCTGTGTGAATAGAGTCCTTACGATTTGATTGATGTCTTAGGCACTTTTCTGTCATTTTGCAGCTATGAAATGTTAGTAAAGTTGAACCTACCTATACTTGCAATGCTGGTACGACAGTGAGAACAATAAAAAAAGTACCTTATCTTTTGGCTTTTAACAGAAATTTGAATAATTCAAGTTTGTGATCTACCCTTGATGCTAGGAATTTTTTAACGTGGGAACTTTTATCTGGTTTGCCCGGTAGTTCTCCTAAGGCAGCAAGAAAAATCATAAAAAACTTTGAGCTTTCGTCTTTTATATGGAATTGTACTATGGGTACTATGAATTGTTAAATGTGGGAACATTTTCTGTGTCACCAGATATATCAACAGTAGTAAATGTTTGAACTTGATTTATCAACTCTGTGTTTCACTCACATCAATAAATATGGTTTTTTGGTCTTCATACCACTCCATATATTGCCGTTGATAACGCTAGGGCAGCAGCTTGTGTGTCAGCAGAAGTTAGTCTCAAAGAGCATGGCACCACAAAAAGAAACCTGTCGATAAGGCCATGCCCTTGATCCATCTGGCAAAGTAGCCTTGCTCCAAATGGTACTTGTGTAGAGCCAAGTATGCAGAATGGGGTGTTTGCAAGTATTTCCCTTGCCTGTTCTGTGGCATACCTACAAGGAAAAATGATGAGTGTTAGTGAGACATAGGACACATAATTTTATAGATACTGAATCCTGGGGCAAAAGTAGGATATTCTAAGGGCAGGGTTTTGTTGAAGAATTGGGCATAAAGATATTGGCTTTCCAATTGAGACATTCTGGGCAATCCCCTGATATGAGATTGGAGCACATATTCCAAACGTTGTAAAGTCAGCCTTTCAAACAAACCAACTTTAATATTTTTACATGTCAACAGAAAGTTATTTGTGGAAACGTATCCATTCAGAAGGGTGTTTTCAAAGAGCTTCCTGAAAGTGCCATGCCCTTTATGCGTTGCCCAAACATGATCGAAAATGATGTCTTTTGGCATAGGCGGACCTTGGTCGAACAAATTTTGTTCACTTATGGAAACATCAGAAAGTTGAATACTTCTGCACAGCTCTATCGATGAAGTGTTTCCCTTGAAACGGGTTATGTCTCAATAAAATTAACCTAAGGCCCCGTTCACACTACTCCGTTTTTTGTACAAAAACGGAGGTTTTCGAAAACGCTGTCAACAGTGGATATCCACAAGAACGGAGGTTTTTGAAAACGCATTTGATCAATGTGAACGCACAAAAACGGGACCAGGCGGAAAACACGGAGTTGTCGGAAATGTCGGAGATGTCGGAGACCTCGGAGAAAATCTCGGAGATGTCGGAGAAAATCTCAGAGAAAATCTCGGAGATGTCGGAGAAAATCTTGGAGGAAATCTCGGAGATGTCAAAGCTTCTCGTAATTCTATCTGAGGTGTTCGATGTTTTCGGGGGATTTTTCGAGGGGCCTAAAGAAACCGTTGTAATTGCTCAGCTGGTTGATGAGAAATGAAAGAAATTCAAGCTGGAAGAAATAGATCATAGAATTTTACACCCAACCTTTCGTGCTGATTCAAAGATTTGCTCCTACCTGCAAGTCTGGGACAAAAGCCCGGGGGGTAACAACATTGAGGGTACGGGTGTGTGCCGCCCGTATGGATGGGTTTGTGGCTCGAAAATTCTCTAAACAGGGGTCCCTTTTTCGGCAGATTTTCCTTAAAAATAGGCGGGTTTTCTAGAAATTGGCAACAAATTGTCAAAAATGGGGAGTTTTCCTCCAAAATGCATCATAGAAGTGGGTATTATGGCAACTGTCGCTAATAAGAAGAGGGTACCTTTCTGAAAACCGGGCGGCAGACCCCCGTCCATCCGCAAGTCATTTCATTTATTCAAGGAGGGTTGCCCTTTGGCACAAGCCATTAGGTACAGCGCGTAGCCCAAGAAGAAAACAATAGAAGACTTGATGTATGGAAACACGAACATGCGCAGAAGCAAAAAAAGGGACTCAACCCGTTTTGCAGAACATTTTAGGCCCCTTCGCAGTTCCTCTACTCAGTGGGCACGGCTGAGTTTGTTTTTGTGGGAATAACGAATTTGTATTAATCAGAATTATCGTGCTTTGCTATGATGACTTTTATTTAGAGAAAAGTGCGGCTGAAAACTGAAAACTTTCTCTTTCTGAAAACTCTGAAAACTCTCTACCTATTCTGTCTACCTTGAACTTGAGGATCACCGATACTTTAACGTTATGGACAACCTGTAGTACTTTGGTTTCTTTGTATTACGTAAATCTAACATTCAGCCAGATTCGGTACTCATTGTCCCATATTTGAAAGAAAAGGTACTTCCGCGTTGAAAAAAACAATCAACTGGCATATGCACACGATTGAAAAAAGCAATCAATTGGCTGATTGCTTAGTCAAATAGATTTACGTAATACAAAGAAACCAAAGTACTACATGTTGTCCATAAGGTTAAATTATCGGTGATCCTCAAGTTGAGTTTTCAGAGTTTTCAGAAAGAGAAAATTTTCAGTTTTCAGCCGCACTTTTCTTTAAATAAAAGTCATCATAGCAAAGCACGATAATTCTGATTAATACAAATTCGTTATTCCCACAAAAACAAACTCAGCCGTGCCCATTGAGTAGAGGAACTGCGAAGGGGCCTAAAATGTTCTGCAAAACGGGTTAAGTCCCTTTTTTTGCTTCTGCGCATGTTCGTGTTTCCATACATCAAGTCTTCTATTGTTTTCTTCTTGGGCTACGCGCTGTACCTAATGGCTTGTCCCTTTGGCAAAAGCCGTTTTTCAAGGGGCCCTCCATAAAAAACTTTATCATTATTACAAGAATATCAAAGAAAACTACCCTAATCAAATTACAATGAAAACCAAACTATTAAAAACCTATTTACAAGATTTGATCAATGATCATGTACCCCTCATGGAGAAAAAAGGTACCATATTGGTTCTAAACTGTCATGTTCGTCCCTCCCTTCAATTCCAAGATGTTTCCTAAAGACATCAAAGAGTTCGGCCTTCGTTTCAAGAATTGTGATGTGCATTCACGCTGTAGGCATTTTATTGCAAGCGCCCATTCCCAACACGTCCCTAGTAACAAACCCCATGTCTTCATCGTCTTCATCAGAGGAGAAGCCAAAAAGGACAGCCTTTGTAGATTTCGTTATGATCCTTACAAACAAGACAGAAAACAGCATACAATTTGTTTCTCGCTAACAAAACAAATGATATTTCTTCCTTGTAATCCAGGAGGCATCACTCCAATTTTAGGCCTAAATTTCCTACGACATCTCCGAGATTTTCTCCGACATCTCCGAGACTTTCTCCGACGTCTCCAATATCTCCGAGATTTTCTCCGACGTCTCCGACATCTCCAAGATTTTCTCCGACGTCTCCGACAACTCCGTGTTTTCCGCCTGGCCCAAAAACGGAAGTTTTTTGAAAACGCTCCAATATCCAACAATGAGCTTCACGAAGACGGAACAATGTGAACGCACAAAAAACGGAGGTTTTTCTCTCCGTTTTTGTACAAAAACGGAGCAGTGTGAACGGTAGCTTTGATGCAACAAAAACGGATACTAACAAAAACGGAGTAGTGTGAACAGGGCCTAAATGTATTACGGTAAAACCCCGCAAACAAGAACATTCTTTCCTAAAAAGACAAACTGACTAGATTCTTACCGAGGGGCGAATCACTTCTCGGATTAGCGTACGTGACTTTTGTGATTTTAAAATCAGATGATTTTTGTGTGTGATTTTTTTGTGATTTTAGTGATTTTTTAGTGATTTTTTGTGTGATTTTCTGTAATTTCTCAGTGATTTGTGATTTTTGTGCTTTTGCATGTGATTTATTTGTGATTTTGTGATTTTTTTATGTGATTTCAAAGAGGGTGTACGAAGAAAAAAGTCAGTGATTTGCCCCTCGATTCTTACAAAAGTAGGTACTTATGACATTTGCAGGGTGTGGTTCTTATTGCAAGGAGCCTTGCGACTTTGATTGATATATAGTTACATTATACAGTATGTGTTAAATAAACTTGGTGGTATAATGTATGCATTTAAATATTAGAAAGCAGGGTATTTTTGTTGTTGACAAATCAGTTTATATCATACAGCTTGATAAAACAATATGCATATCCCTGGAGACTGTTAGCTGGTGTTCAATTATCAATAGTTAGGAGTTTGTTTACACTGATATGATGAAATTTCTTAATTAAGTGTACCATCTCATAAGAACATTGAAGTAAATCAGTCTGTTTATGGTTCTTATCATTGGGTGTATTTTTCCACAAAATCGGTCTGCAGGTTCTTATTTCGCTATGTTCTTGTTTGCGGGGTTTTACTGTATGTGTGGAATTAAACTTTAGTTCTTTCTACAGTTGTTTGATTACACGTATTTTTATAAGAAGCTAAGGATTCAGGCGAGTACTGTGAAAGTTTCTTAGTTTATGCTTTATGCCTAGTTTAAACTTTATGCTCACAAGCTATGACGTTGTTAACATTTCAAAACGTGGGTTTTCCAATGTTTAGACATTACGCAAGTATCCTCCAAGTAATATCATACAGGTAACAAGTGAAAATGAAGTAAAAATACGTTAAGGATGTTTTCTGTGAAAGGAATTACTGTATTTAGTTACATTATCCCAATACTGGAATTTCTTAACATTTTGGCGGTCTGAGATTTGAGTTTCTTATAAGCAATCTTATTAAAAAAATACGTGTAATAATGATTCTATGATGTTGTATTGACAATGATAGAGTAACTTTCATCCCTCAATCTCTTCTTTTCATGAACTCTGCAATTTGTGTATGATCTTTTTGCGGCATGAGCTGTAATTATCAGACAAAGTTTAGTATGTACCTTCTGAAAAATTTTGTGGAAATGCTCACATTTCGTTGGAAAACCCTTTCATTTCTCGTCCGAAATGCCCAGTCTCTTCAACATTTCCGAAAGAAACGGTAGATTTCATAACGTCCGAAATGTCCAACCGAAATCAAAGCAAAATGTCAAGTTCCTATTAAGTCTCAACGTGTAAAATCCTCAGAAACGGTCTGTTTCTTACACATTTCTGACGTGAAAAATACACAGAAACGTTTGATGTTCTTGCAGTGAATTATCAGACAAAGTTTAGTTTGTTCCTGCGAATACTGAGAGGAAATGTTCAGAAATGTTCACATTTCTTTGAAAAAAACCTTTCGTTTCACTTCCGAAACATCCCCGAAACGCTCAGCTTCTGCAAAATTTCCGAAAGAAAGGGCAGATTTCCTGACGTCCGAAATGTCCAAATTTCTGCCATGAGAGGCTAACTGGAAACGGAAGTGTGCCTTTCCGATTATTTTTTATGTCAGAAATCAAAGCGGAAATGCCAAGTTTCCATCGAATCTCAACGTGAAAAATCCTCGGAAACGGTCCGTTTCTTACACATTTCTGACGTAAAAACTATACAGAAACTTACGTTGTTCTTGCTGTGCATCGAGTTCGGCAGACATCAAGAAGATGCTTGTGATTTTTATCAGGCAGGGACTCAATTTCTCCTTTCAGGACAGCAAACCGCTTAGGGTGCACATTGAAGAACTCACTGACAACACGAACTTGCCCCATCACATTTCTTACTATCTGTAATTTGCATGATGATGCAATGCAAAGATTTCAGACATGCGACTTATGGTGAACGTACAGTGCTTTCGGATGTTCTCGTTGAATTATTGTGGAAGCCCCATTACATTTCCTGGCCATATACCAGCCCCATCATAGCCTTGACCTCGGCATAGATTAATGTCAAGGTCAAGGTTTCTGATGACCTGTAGAATATTGGCAGCAATTGCTTGCCCAGACAGTCCTTCGACACAGAGACAAAAGCCAAGGAATGACTCTCGAATGAGGGAATTTTGGTCCACAAATCTGAGCACAAGTGCCATTTGCTCTTGGTTGCTGACATCTGCAGCTTCATCGGCAAGGACAGAAAAGAATTTTGCCATTTTGATTTCATCAATGGTGGACTTTTTGATCATCTCTCCACAGATACCAACGATTGCATTTTGGGTCGTTTTTGAGCGGTATGTCGCAGACTTAGCTGCATCTGACATATGCACGTCGAATATCATGTTGTTTCCGCACTTTACGAGGTACTGCAAAATTGCTTGAAAATTTCCTGGGTTGTTCTTCATTATAATGTTGGGAGTCATCGCGATGCCCCCTCAACGGTATATTCTGTCTGCCACAAAGAATGACAGCTTCAGCAATAGGAACAAGTTTCTTTCTATTCGTTTCTACAATTTTCGAAATCATTCCATCATACTGGACATTAATGGAAATGGCCTTATTCTCCATACAGGCCTGGAACTGTGTTGTCCTTAACGTTGCTGTGAACCGGGGATTTTGTGGCGTGATCATTAAACCGTTGTACCGCTGTACTCCACTGGTTAAAAGGCAGCTTGTAAAGGTATGTCAACCTTGATGCGTTGTGGCTGCTTTCTCCCCCAAACAAAACGCAATTGATGCAAAAGGCGCCATCAAGGACAGCCGAATAGGACTGCCAGCTAAAGGCAGAAAACCACTTGAACTGGAACCTTCTGTGAGACAAGTTAGAAGGAAACAAGTAAGACATGCGAGTCTTCCATGTATTTTGCAGGAGGTTGTATTTCTGACTGTCTGAGAGAGACTGGACGCTCTGATAGTAGGTGCCTATGTCAATGTCTCTAACAGATAACAAGGCATTTGCCGGAGCATTCTCATAAGTTCCCCTTTCCATTGCAACACTGGAACTTAAGACCTCAAATGAGTGATCTGATGAAGGAATGGCAGATGTTACCATTGCTGTGGATTTGGGATTGGTGATCGTTGATAACACCACATCCACATTAGTGAGATCAATCTCCTTCGGTTTCCTTTTAACCATGGTGTCGAATATCGACGTCTATTTCCTTTTCTGGGATAACTCAAGTTCCTTACTACAAGGGTTCTTTGGCAACAATGGTTTACCTATTGAGAGGAAACCAGATGGTGGTATGAGGACAGCCTTCTGCTTTCCCACGTTTGCAATTGTCGAGGAGGAAGCAAGTGATCGGCTGACAGTATGAACCGGTGACCTTGCTAGCCTTGGCTCATGTCTTCTTAAGTGTGGGGGGATTCATCACCTCATCAGAGAACATCTTAGAAGGCAACAGAGGGACAAAGTGATTCCTGTCTTCCGAAAAATTTCCTGACATCAGGTAGTTGATAGGTATCCCTGCACACCGAAAGATATCACTTCAGAATCCAGGTCAAGATCAAGTCGTGGCAGTATCAAACTGTTAAGGAGCAACTCGTCGGTACTGAAATCGTCTGCGTCTGCGATGGGGAAGTAAGATTCGATTGGCTGCTGAAGGACACTTGACAAGCCCAGCAAGCAAACGAAGGAACCAGGCTTATAATTCTCTCCATTATACAATGCTTCTGCGTGTATCGCAGCTACTGGATTGCCAATGTTGTAAAATTCTAGTCTTTGACCTGACAATCCATACTTAAGGACATCATAATGGCCTGATTTTTCTCCAACTTTCTCAAACAATGTATGATAAGCATAATAATCTGCATTTAGATATAGCTCAACACTAGTGAGACACCTTTAACAAATGGACATTGATTCATCACCGACAACTGCACGCGAACATGCATTATAAAGAGAGTTTCCATCTTGACTGATTCTGAAAAAAGCATCTGTGTCATTTTATTGAGGGTATTCAGAAATGTGAAAGTTACTAGTAAGGGTATTCAGAAATGTGAAAGTTACTAGTAAGGGTATTCAGAAATGTGAAAGTTAACAGTTAGGCCCCGTTTACACGAGTATGGTTCCACAAAAGTACAGTTCCACAAAAGCTCAGTTTCAGTACACCTTTCGCGTTCACACGAGACCAGTTCCAAATAAGTTCACTTTGGTGTTCCGTTTACACGAGGCCCAGTTTGATGGAGAATGTTGAGGTTCACCCGTAGCTGCAATGTAATGCGTAGGCGCTAGCCATCGAAGACAAAGGATAGCGCGCCAAAATTATTTCATGTGTTTTCAGTTCTTTACCGCCATCTTGGAGTGCAAATCAACTAACGGCTAACGTCTCGAACATGTTGACTTCAACAGCCCAAAGAAAAGAAAAAACAGAGAAAGAGAAGTCATATGTTTGGACTGATGAGGAGACAGCATTGCTGGTCAAAATAGTGATTGATTACAAGGCTTTGAAGGCAAATTTATGCCTTGACTGGGAGACCATTAAAAACAGGTACGAAGAAATAACGACCAGATTTCGTTCTAGTTACCCAACAAAAGAAAGTGGAGCCAGCATTGAGGAGTTCCCAAAAAGCGACAATACTTCAATAATAACAAAGGAAAGGGTCTGTACTAAAATTAAGAGAATAAAAACAAGCTTTCGGAAAACTGTTGACAGCGGTCGTTGAAGTGGTGGAGGCCGTGTTGTCCTTCATCTGTACGATGAATGCTATGAGATTTGGGCTGGTTCTCCAGCAGTTGACAGCATCAAAACTGGCATCGAAACCAACTCACTGGAAAACACTGATGTTTCTTCAGAGTCGCAAAGCAATTGGGGAGATGGATCATCACTGCCTCCTGACTCTAACTCAATGGTGAACAGTGATTCGGAAAAGGAGAAGGAAGAAGACGAGGAAAGTGTTGGTGGGGTACCAAAGATAAAGGATATGGGAGCTTGCAGAAGAAACCTTCTGAATCATCTGAAAGAAAAGAAAGATGCAAAACTAACAAAGAGAATCTCAACAGAAGCTCAGCTGTTAGATGCTGCAAAGCAAGAGATTGCAATCAACAAAAGAATTGTTGAAAGCATTGAAGACTCAGAGAAAAGGCATGAACAGCAAATGAAAACATTCAATGAGACAATGGGTGCCATCACATCTGCAATTGGGAATGGCTTTGCCATGCTGCAAGGATTGGTGCAGCAGCAAATGCACCAACCCCAACCATACTTTCAAAGTCCTACAAGATTCATGGGCCAGCAGTCTTTCAGTGGTCAGCAATTTAATGTCAACAGTCAACCAGGCAATGGAGAAAACCAACAAGTAAATTGCAACAACAGCCAGCAAAATTTTTACAAATCATACCTAGATGATGATAACTTTTAACAGATACAATCATTAAAGGGAATCGACATAGGTAAAAGCTGGCCCGGGCCAGGTTAAAAATATAATCTATTGAATTTGATAATTTCAACACGTGTGGCTTCATTGTGGAGCCAAAGAAACAATGGATGCGTAGGCGTTTTCCATAGCCTATTTAAAGCAGCTACGAGATATAGCCATGTCTATCCCCTTTAAACAAGCTACATACGTGTCTAAAATGTCCCTAGCTCTAATGCATCCATGTGAAATAATGAATGGTGTATTACAAAGGTAATTTTTAACTTGAAACCTTGTTTCTTTTTGTTTGAGATTGAAACCTGTTTTGGTTTGCATTGCTACACTAGTTTATGGTGAAAAGCCAAATGAATTGCCAATCTTTCCCATATTGTTTCTGCAGGGAGAAACAAAGTAGCACTTTGGAAAAAGTTCCTCTTGCAGATGGGCATAAGCCCTTCAAAATCAGGAAGGCTCAAATGCCTTTCTTTTCCATTAAATTCATAAACTGAGGGGCATGCTACGAACACCTGGTATTATTGTTAGTTTAACCATTAAAATCAAACATCCCATGTTCATTGTTTTCCATGTCTATAACAAAACCAATAACAAAACCAATAACGAAACAAGTTTAAAATTGTTTATGTGGGAAATTATTTTTGATGTCAGTCAAAGTACTTCAGGAATATATTTCTAACTCTCTTTCCACTGGCTTCATCGCCACTACCAAGTGAATATCTGTTCCCTAAAGTGGGAGGTTGAAACTCTTCATCATACTTCATTGCACTCTGCATTTCATCATTTCCAACCCTCTCATTGTGAATTTCACAATAGTTGTGCAAAACAAAGCAAGAATAAATAAGATATGGCAGTACTCCTTGTGCAACATCCATTTCACGTTTGAGACATCCAAACCTTGCTTTAAGCCTTCCAAAGGAACATCCAATTACCATCCTAGCAGATGATAATCGATAGCCAAACAACTGCTCTGCTGCAGTGTTACCACCACATGGAAATTCTTTCACGAGGAATGGCAATAGGGGATAAGCTGGGTCCCCAAGTATACAAATAGGAACTGGATCCTCATCTTCAACAATAACTTTCATGCACCTTGGTATTTCTTCTTGTCTTAGGCATTTGTTAATGGTAGAATTAGCAAAAATCCTAGCATCATGTACACTGCCAGGCCATTTTACTACAACATCAGTGAAGCAATACCTGTAATCACACACTGCCTGCACATTGAATGAGTAACGGTTCTTTCGATTAAGAAAGTCAGTAGGGTTTTCACTAGGTCTTTTAATAAATACATGGGTGCCATCTATTGCACCTATGCATTGAGGAAATCCATGTCTCTTGTAAAACTTTGAAGCTGCAGTTTCTATCTCTTCCTTTCTCTTTGGGAATTTCATATAGATTGGACCAAGGTGAATAGTTATGACCATTGAAACTATTTTGACGATATTTGAAACAGCAGCTCTTGAGATGCCAAACGAGTTTGCAACTTTCCTATACCTCCCCTCATCTGACACGTAATACAAAAAAACAGCCACTTGCTTCTCGACAGATATTGGAATGCGCATATTTGTTGGTTGTCGCAGCAGAAAAGGTCTCAGTTGGTCACACAGGTTCAAGAAGTTTTCCCTAGACATCCTAAAATTTTCCCTCCATTCCTCTGGAATGACTACTTGTCGCACAAAGTTTAACCACCAAACACTGGTTCGACCAGGCCTTTGCCAAAATCGTCTGTCCTTTCGCTTCCTTGCACTTGCACTTCTTGATTTCAACGCAATCAGTCTCCTTGAACTTTGTACCAACCTGTTTCGTCTTCCTCGATGAACGTTCGTTAGATACGTTGCAAGAAGATAACCAAAGTTCACCGTTGCGACCAGCCAGCTCAGTATTGAGATCAGTGCAATAGCGAATGAGTTCTCCATTTTCAAAGACCACCACAGCTTCACAACATAAGCAAAATTATGTGGTTTCAATTTCCTTTCTGCCTCTTCTCATGAAAAGTAGCCTCGTTTTGGTACCGTACTCAGAAAAATTCACTTTCGAGTGTTTACACGGGGCCAAATGAGTACGGTTCCAAGAAAGTACGCTTTCCCAGGTGAACTCAAAAAAGTACAGCTAGGTGAACTTTTTGAGGACGGTTAGGCAGGTCCCGTGTAAACGGAAGGCCAAAGTGAATCTTTTTGGAACCGAACTTTTGTGGAACCGTACTCGTGTAAACGGGGCCTTACTTTCTTGAATAAAGGACATCAAAAATCTGAAACTGGACAAAGTTATATATGTTTTTGAGTGACACGATGAACGGAAAATTGGCTCAAGGCCAGTGCAGTTGAATTAAATAGATAAAATTGCTGATTCATTTAATCACTTGGTATCAACCAGCCAAACGAACATTTACAACATTTGAAACATCTTCCCATCTGAGTTGCCTCCTTTGGCCTGACATCAAGTCCTTTCGGTCTTCAGGGAGTGAATACGTGCCATTTACAGCAGGCTCGTAGGAAGCAGTTGCTGATTGGGGAGGGTGCAGTTGTTCTTAAAAAATGGAGAACAACATAATCTAATTTATGATTGGGCCATAGAAACACTCTTTTCAGCATTATTTGGGGCTTGATCCCCTGCCCCCACTTCCTAAGGACCTGTTTTAAGTCAACAGGCTATGGCAATAACATCATTTGCACTTTTGCATGACACTGAAGACTGTCATCGAGGAAGTATATATTTTTAATCACACTTCGCAAATAAACGACTTGTTTTTCAGACATTTAGTATCCTATTAATGATTTACAAGTATTGTTTTTAAAGGGATATGAGAACATGAGAAACAAATATGAGAAACTAATAATTTTAGCCAGCACTGAAACCTTCTCTCATCAGAGTTTCTTGCAAGCTTCCTAAGGGTTCCATAACAATCTTCATGTTTACTTCCTTTACCAGCATACATTTAAAGATTATTAACTATTTTAAAGACTGCCGAGTGTTTAGTATGTTCTGGTTAACATGATACTGTAAAAATGAAAATAAGTAAAGGATATGCTTAGGATTTCCTTGCCTAAGATAATAGTTTCTTTACTAATTTTTACCAGGCCTGAAGTTTCTTAATTTTTCGAAGATCTGAGAGTTGACTTCCTTAATAACCTTTTAAGCAGAGTTGTTTAATACCTGTCATCATAACAAAATAGCGACTCCCCAGGACGGAAGTAAAGTGTCACAAGATATGAAGTTAAAATATAACATATCATTTTCTTATTCTCATCCCTTAATGTGAACAAAACTATATGCTCTAAACTTGACACCACTTCCTTTCTCAAATTCCACATTTAAACAACTACCCAATGATATGTAAAATACGTATTGTAATCCAAGCCCCCCCCCCCCCCACACACACACACACACAGAGTTCTTTTTGAGATACAACTATGTTGAACTTCGAATGACTTCATAAATGACAGAATTTACTGACAAAATTGTAAGTTAAAAGTGAAGAAGTAAAGCTTACTTTGCTGGTCGCAAATTAGTGGCTCTTGACTTTTGGCTTGCTGGAAATTGTATTACAGCAGCAGAGTCTAACACGTATGGCCTAGGCCTATCATCATCAGCAATGGCGGTGAGGTGGGTTTCCAACTTCCTTGCTTCTAGCAATTGTTGTAGTTTGCCTCGAATCAAATCCAGTTCTTCCTCCCTCTCCTCATCTTCTAACTTTTCGTTCTCGATAATAGTGCGTATTTTATGAAGAAACGGGAAAACCTTGCCATGAACATCCATTTCTTCAAACTATTTGACTTTCACCCGCGCAATACATGGTTTTATGGTCTCACAACAATTGCATAAGTCAACTTAGATTTCTATTGGACACTCGCACAACAATTGCATAGGTCAACTTGTTTTTCTATTGGATACTTGAACTTGAGCATCAGTCAACTCGGCTTCTTATTTGTTACTTCAAATTCCACCTATGCTCGCGCCTAAACTTTGTGATTCAAAGCTGATCGCTCATTGGCTGACAGACCTATGCAGATCAAATGTATGGGCAATTCCTTCAGCAGCATCCGGACCCACCTATAATCTGGAATACAATGAAGAAAATAGCAATGACTTCGCCGCCATGCTGGCCCGTAAAATATGCTTACTTGTATTTGAAAGGAAAGGAATTTTTTTCAAAACAGGGGCGAAGCAGGGCCAAGGCTTAGTCATAGGCGATGACGTCAAGTGAAATGAAGTGCACACAAAGGGATTACGCTCTTCCGCACACAATTCAATGATGATACAGATAATAAAATGAACTGAATGTTTGATTCGTTGTGATGTACAGAATGACGTATTGAATACTGAATTGAAGTTTCTGAGAATCTGACTTATGCTTGCGCAAAGGTTGCTATAATCTGGATCCGCCCCTGTCCTGAATCTCAGACCGCTAATGTCATTATAACTGTCCTTAATTCATAGAATTCTTTCCAGCTGTTTTGTCAGATCTAACAATTTCTTCTGCAGGAGAGGGATGCTGCTGGTCTAAATGGACACTCAAAGGTAAAATATGCTTTTTATAAGTCAATTTTAATATATCTTTATAAGTCAAGGGATTTCGAGAAGACTCTCTTAATGTTCATCAAATAGAAATTCAAAATTTAGCATGATTTGCAGAGAGGCAGTGAATTAGCGTTTTGCTTTACAGAGAGAACCATCTCTTATCTATTATTTGATTACGGTAACATAGGTATATATACCGTAAAAGCTCCACTAAGCCCCCTCTCTCTATTAAGCCCCCATCTCTAATAAGCACCTCCCCACTGAGTCAAAATTTGAAATAAGCCTAGAACTTATGCAAAGTTCTAGAATTTACCAAATATTTCCATTTATTTAGCGACACAACCTTGCATGTTTACTTTGATATGGTTAGGGATAAAGACCAGCAGCAGAGTGTCCAGCAGAGTGTCCATTTAGACCAGCAGCACCCCTCTGCAAGGTTCGAAATTACGTAAGCCCCCCGGGGGCTTAATAGAGCTTTTACGGTAGGTAACATTTGAGTTTGGTAATGCGCTTTTGTCTGAGACAATTTGCCGATCATAGCCAAGGACTGACAAAGTTTCTTAGTACCAAATTGACTTCTGATCACTTCTTGGACTTTCTTAATTTTGCGGAATGCTACTGAAGTTTCTTATTACCTTATTAGTGAATTTTTCCGTTGAAAAAACTGATTACCAGACTGAAATAATTGCAACAAATTGCCCTGAAGCTCTTTGATTACTCAGTCGAAAATACCTGCGAATTTTGAAAAGGAAAAGGTTTTAGTTTCCAATTCCACTTTTCCTAAATGACAATTGACTTCACTCAATTTTTTTCAATTTCTGAGCTGAGCAATGAGCATAGACTTGTACAAGTCGTTTTAGAGGGGAAAGATAATGAGTTCTCGCTCTGCAGAATTTTCTTTCATGCCAACTTAGACAAGTTCCCAGCATACAGTATCGTAGTAATCAGTTTGAACAATTGGGGGAATAATAGCTGCAAATTGTAAAGTTTCCTAATTGTTTTTGAAGAAGAGGCATGTAGTCCATAAAACAATTGCAAATTGAATCGCAACTTCAGAAAGCCTTTTTATTTGGTGAAAAACGCATTCTTTCAAAAGAAAATTCAGGCAACTCGCAATCTTGTTTCAACGCGCACTTTTTGAGTTTCCAACTGGCAATTTTCGCTCAACTCTCAACACGCAAATTCGCAACTCGTAGATCGTACAATAAGTGCAACTCCCAACTCGTAAAATAGATGCAGCTCGCAACCGCAACTTGCAACTCGCACTTTAGCAAATCACCTTTAATGTGATAGGATAACCTTATTTCAAGTATTATTTGCTACTCTTGTGTCCATAATAGACATGGTTTCCTGGCTGCTTATTGCATTTTGGAAATTGTACATACCATTCAGAGATTACATTGAGAACCTTGAATATCAATTTTGTGGAGACTGTATTGGCAGGTGTGCCCTAAAAGCACTCCGCCACCAATTGGTGTCACTTGTTTTTTATTTACTGGAGCCTGCAAAGTTTTGATTGGGTAATTTCTTTGTGCGAATTTGATATATTATTATGGACATGAAGAATAAACTGGATTCAATAGACATGCTATAACATGTTTCCAATTTGCCTTAGGAGAAGCTCAGAGATGTATGCAAAAAGGCAACGACTGCCAAACATGCAGTAAGGATGCTTGCAAACCTATTGTTTAGTGAAGAACAGCTGCAGACCTGTAGCGTGAAAGGGTTCAAAACAAGGAAGGACGAACATAGTCCAGTAAATCTAGGGTTTGACCTAGAACAAATTGCAACAGAAATGATTTTTGTGGGATCTAATTGCTTAAACAGTGCTAGTTAACATACTAAAAGTCTAAGAAAATCAGAGCAGCGGAAGACCACCAAATTCGACATGTTTTTAAAGAACATTCCTCTCTGTTCCATGTTATACACGACAGTTGCGAAGCGGAAACAAAACTTGTCAATTTCATAAAACGGTATTGAAATCCGGTATCATATAAAGTGCGGACTGTTGGAATATGGGATGATTGGACATACTTTTCTTTAAGATTCAGGAAAAATTGGATTGTTAGCTTTCATAAGTAAACGATATTCTTTTAGGGTTAGCCTTTGCCGTTGAGGTACGTTAACAGTGCGAATGACACGAGCAAGTGGTTTTTGGCTTTAAATCGGGAGGCAACATGCTTTCAATGGCCTATGAACAAATCCCTTAACCAAAAGAAGAAAGAATCTATGAAACAAGGAGCACTAACTTGCTTGCTACGGTCGCCCGAATAATTAGTGTAAATCATTTTAATCCCCTATTTTTTTTTATTCCAATAAAATTTTACAAAAACAAACAAGGGTTACAAGACGATGCCACCAGGAGCATGGAAATACATAGCAACCCTGTGACCATAACATTTAACATAGATATTCAAATTGATATTACATTTAAAGATTACAAATAACATATTACAAATAGCAAATAGGAAAACAACAATTACAGATATTTCCGACAAAAAACCACAATAAATGAATGTACGAAAAGACAAAGTACAAGAGAGAGGAGACAGCAAACTTACAAACTTATTGAAACCGTTCTGAGGCCTGAATGTATTTTAACGTTGCCTCAAGAATTTTTGTGTTTAAATCAAAGGATAACTTTTCGTGGCCATACAGGAGAATTTGGAGTAAATTTTCATTTGTGAGGTTTATTAATCCGTGGTGGCGCAATGTCACGTCTACACTGCTGAGAAGATCAAGTCTTTCTTCATCATAAGCATGTCATAGCAGCAAAAAAGTGTTCCGTGTCCTCAACACCATCGTTTATCGGGCACAAAGGATTTAAAGTATCACTGAAGTTATGTTTGAATTTATGAAAATTCAGCTTGCTAAGTCCAACGCAAAGTTGCATTAAAATTGATAAACCTTTTGGGTTGTGAATGTTGTAGACCTTTTTTGAAGGTGGACGGATGATTGCTAATAGTTGTTTCTTGAAAACATTCACTGAGCAGGATTGTTTAATCTCAGGGTCAAGCTTTTCCCATTCCGACAAACAATTAGGATAGAAACTTGATTTGAATCTCTCCGTTCTCGCACATATTTGCCCTACTGCAGCTCTTCTGCGAAGACTGTAGTCAGATTCCCGAAGCTGAGGTACTGGACTCCTTGTGTAATCTGGAGTCAAATTATTTATGATCTTATAAAAAAGAACAAGGCGTCTACTTCATCTTCGGAGGTTGAGCGATTCCCAACCAAGTTCGCCATGGATTTTCTGACGAGATGTGCCCTTCCAAGCGCCAGTTACTGCTAACGCAGCGCAATGTCACCATAATCCAGGTGCGGTCGAACATAGAGCTTATAAATTTCATTAAGCGTATTTTGTGGCAAATATTTCGAGAGGAATCTCAACGTCCCTATTCCTTGTCTACATTTGGAAATAACTGACTGGATATGGCTAGCGAATGACAGCTTAGAATCTAGTATGACACCAAGGTGTTTTTGCTCTTGGACCCTCATTACTGGAGCACCATTAAAGAAGATGGGAGGGTGATTTGTTTCAATTCTCTTTTTGGAAAAGGTCACCTCAACTGCTTGTTTAGTTGGGTCAGGATTAAAGGACATTCGCCAATTGTGTCCCCAGAACTTGATGAGATTCAGATCATGGTTCATATCAAGAGCAGCCGTATGTGGATCATGAACGACTGTGAAAATTGATGTGTCATTGGCAAATAATTTCACATTGCACTTTAAGCCATCAGTCAAGTCATTAACATAGATAAGAAAGAAAAGAGGACCGAGGATAGAACCCTGCGGAACACCGGCTGAAATGGTACCCCATGTTGACGTTTTACCATTCAAGACAGTACGCTGCTTTCTGTCTTCAAGAAAGCTTTGCATTAGTGTTAGTAATTTACCAGAGACTCCACGACGGCGTAATTTGTATAATCCCCTATTCAAATAATGTGCGAAATGTGTCTCAACACAGGTCACATAAATCAAGTTCCAGAAATCTGGAAACCGTGATAGCAATCTTTTGCTCTTTGTTTTGGACCCTCTCTTCTTTTGAATAATGGGTCTCGTCGTAGGCTACGCTCTCAGATGAAATTTAAAGGGGTTGGTAGGCAGTCTCTTAAATTTGGAGCAAAAATGCAAATCAAGACATTTCTTTGGTAGAAAACTAATGAATTTTCTCAATCAGGAGTCCGACACCTTCGTGCGCCTACTTTCTACCAAAATTTGGGAGCCCTCTCTGCCAGCTGCCCATCCTTCAAATTCAGGCTTGGTCCGTCCCCGTTCCCCACTAAATCAATCCAATCCTTTGCATCAGCATTTTCTCCTTGAGTAATTTTTTGGTGTGGCTTCTTCATCTTAGTCCAGTAGATCGAGATTGAAGCGAAGGATTACAGCAAAAAATATATTTGAGAGAATTGATAGTTTCAGTAGTGCTACTTGATATCCAAAACGTCTAGAGCAAGCCAAGCAATTGAGGTCTCTGCATCATGTTCGTTCGAAATGCAATTTTTTTTCGAAATCTTTATAGAAGAACAACTCCAAAGGTCCAACTTCCCAATGGTCCGCATTTTATACGTAGGGGACTTTCAATGCAAATTTGTGAAATCGACAAGCTTTGGTTCCTCTTCAAAACTATATCGTAGGAGGTGGAACGACGTGGATTACCCGGTAAAATACATCTAATTTCATGGTTTTCCGATGCTTGGATTTTCTTAGACTTTTGATATGCTATTTAGTAGCAGATGTAGAATGGTTTGCCATGAAAAAAAATTCTGTTGCAATTTGTTCTAGGTTCGACTAAAATTTGCCTTTCGTTTACTGGACTAACAGAGAAGGGCTGGCTTGCCAGGAAAGAGCCTGGAAATTTTGAATGGTGAGTGTTTTATTGGTATGTAATTGAAGTGCATTTTACAATATGATAATCATACTTCTTGATAATTAGTTTTTCATAATTTCTTTAGCTAGCATTATGTGCCAGCATTTTGATAAGCACAATGATATGTGATCTTAGCTGCATATCTCTTCTTACCAATGTTTCTTTGATATGTTACGACCATTTAGCACATGGTACATCCTAATTTCAAACTTCATGGAAAACAAATGGGAGGCCAAGAAAATACATCAGATGAAATTAGCCTCTCTTTTGATACAGAGATAGGGAAAGGAGGATGTACCTTATTGGCCCTTTCTACGCAGGCCCTAATCCAATTCCGGCCCTAATTCTGCCAGTCCTAAAACTTGCGCTACCGCCATTTAGGGCTATGTTTTAGGCCACTTAAAAAGCAAGGAAGGAAAAATTCATAACGGATTTTACGCAGTTCTGCATTACTTGTTTTATTGTTTCTTGAAAAAGACACTGCCATGTTAGGCCCAGTTCAGACGCCGCATCATTGCCGTATTGAATTAAATTCAATTTGCTTCACCAGTAATACGCCCCTGATGCGGCAATCATGTGCCATTGGTTTCAGACCCTGAATTCAAATCGTGCCGCGGCGTATTGAATTGAAGATTTGATTTTTGGCGCGAATCTCCTTCCTTTCAAAAATGGCGCCGCGAAACTCTCTCTTAAAGGCAGCTCTGGTGAAAAAAGTTATGGGCGATGAATTCAGAAGGAAAAAACAAGCCAAGAAACGAAGTTGCGTGCTAAGTGTCTTCTTACAAATAGCAAGCAAACGGAAATCAATACTACTGTCGTTGTTTCACATGATTTTGCTTCTCACAAATCAAAATATGTCTATGCCTAGGCCCATTCGTTCTGAAAGAAGGCTGCCAAGATTGCAAGGATGGTGGGACACAGTCGTACGCCGGCCAGGTCAAAAACGCGGAAAGCGCGGAAAACGCGGAAAGCGCGGAAAAAGACGAAAAGGTTCTGAAATGCAAGAAATCATGTTTATTGAATTAAAATATGGGCAAGAAACCACTTTGACCAACCAAAGATTCCACCAGGAAGACAAAAAAGAAATTTCCGCGTTTTTGAAAATCACCTATGGCCAAAACGAAAATGCGGAAAACGCAGAAATTTTTTTTTATTTCAAGTTTTATCAGCAGCTTTTCGTAGCTATTGACAAGTAAGACGTCAAGCTTTGTCTGGTGATAAATTCTGTACCAAAATAGACTTTGTAGCTCAAAAGAAAACTTTTGGATCGTAAGGTAAAAAATTCAGTGGGCCGAAGTGGCCTAAGTGGAATTCGAGGGACAGTTCGTTCATTATTTCATGATCATATCCCACTCTGATGCAGTGACAGAATTACAGCATGTTATTTCGCCATATTGAAGTATGTACATAGACTCGGAGCCTCTTGTTTTGTAAAACTTTATTTTTTCCGCGTTTTCCGCGTTTTCATTTTGGCTATGGCACATAGCAAAAAGCTCCTACCACATTTTTTGAGGGATAGTTAGAGCATAAATGCAGTTTTCCATTAGAGTTATGTCAATTGAAAGTGAGAAATTCAGCATCTGCTTAAAAAAGTTGATTCCAGCAGTATGCAGCTTGTTGGGTTATTTTGGCACAAACAGGTTAAAATCTATGCAGCTTTGCCTGAAAATATCCAATTTTTGACCCAAAAAGTGATGAAACACTCAATATATTAAAAATAAAACACATCATTACCTTTCACCTCCGTTATGTTATTTGTCAGAAAAAACTTTAAAATACCAGAAATACACAGAAATAACAGAAAATCCCAAAAAAAGACATATTTAGTTGTCAAAACCAAAATATGAACCCTGTTTCAATACAATGACAAATGTAACATTTCAACCAAAAATGGGAGTTATTAATCAAATGGGGACACTGAACATCATGTTAGGCATGTGGAAACTACCTTAACTATCCTATATTGTTGCATGCCTTCCATTTACATGTTCAGACAAAAGAAAACCTTTCCAGATTCGGATTTCCTGAAATAAGATTAATTTTGTACACAAGCCTGGATTTTCCGTCACGGCGCAACGAAAACTAAGAAATTCCCTTACACTCTATGTAGATGGATTTTTGGAAATAACTCAGATGTCCCTGACTAGTCACAATGGGTCTATGCTTCATACATCAAATAGTGTCTAACACCTCACTCTCTCATGCATTTTTGTATGAATAGAGATTTTCCGTCACAGCGCAACGAAAACTCCAACTTTGAAAAAACAGTGATAAACAGTAAACAATGGACCAAATTGTGATAAAACTAAAATAAATGTCAAAAACACTTAAAATGGTCAATTTAGCATATTAAAACTGATTTAGCTCTTTTCCTAAACCTGCCCTGATACATACAATATTGAAAATATATGAACTTCAGCCAGCCACTATTATAGCCCATGATAATAGTTCTTCGATCTCAAAAACTGGATGTAAAACATAAAATGTATGAAAGGATATAGGGAATAGTTGCAATAAATTCAACAAAACAGGAACAAGGAAAGTCTCAGTCTACTATTCAATATTAACTAGTTCAGAAAGAGCTTGGTGCAGATCATGGTCAACAAGGAACATCTCCACATCTTTACCTCGCTTCTTCACTGTCATTTTAGCTGGTGTTGGACAATTTCCTACCACACAAAATGAGGAAATCAATGCTTTACGTTTAGTATCGATGTAATAGAGGTTTCCATCAGTGATTTCTTTATAAATTTCTAGATAATTCCCTTCTACAACACGGTGGAAGGGAGGAAATGAGTGCTTGTAATCATCAGTGACTTCTGACTCTGTTTCATAAGGAGGTGATGTCAACTTCAGCAAGTAATAGGCGTGGTCATCACCAGTTTTAATGATGGCAAAATCACCCTCTTGAATGTATCTGGAAGCTTCGGTTTCCATGTACATCTCATCCCACTCAATTGCTTCTTCTTCGTCTAAATCGATTAGGTGCTTTTCATTGTTTGCTTGTTTTTGCTTTTTAGTGGAAACACTGAAAGAGTGTGTGGTCATCATTATGTTTTTAGGGTACTCCTTAAATTGCTCCAGGCTTTCACACTTTTCATATTCGTTATTCAAACAGAATGTACACCCACATGAGCTGTTTCTGTACATGATTGTGTTGGTATTTCCAGGTATACTGACAACTTCATGTATCGCCAGAGTACCAGGAATATGAATATACTTATCAGAAGGTAATTCTGAGCGGTAGTTGTCCATGTCCTCTGCAGATACATAGAAGAACCTTCGATTGAGCATCGGCTTGTTGCTTTCATATGCTGCTTTAACAACAAGGGCATCATCAAAGAAGGCGAAAAGTTCCTTTGCATCCCTGATGACTCGACACTCTCCGCAGACAGCCCGCGACGCATACGATTTGATAACACCACCAAGACCATCTGACTTTGATTTTCCGTGGCTTGTCTCGCAAAACACTCGTGTCGTTTTGATGTGTCTTTTTGCCAAACTACTGAAGGCACGAACACATTTGAATTGGGAAGCACAGCCATCATTGTATTCGATGTCATGTGTGATAGAGAGACCTTCATCTTCATAATATTTATGCAGAATATCGTTGCAATGTTCCACAAATGGTACATCGTGGTTCTTGTCATCAGAAATGAATGTCAAATGGTCTTCACGGATGTCTTCACCAACCCTTCTTAAAACGACGATGGGGTAAACTGTTGCTGTTTCCTGAGTCCAATGGAGGGATTGGATTTCCTCGGGGAGAAGGCAGGTATAATTTTCTGAAAAGTCGTGGATTTTCAGAATGGAATGTTCATCGAGATTGGAGATGATTTTCTCGTACGTTTTCGCAGTTTGTTGGACGTTAAATCTGTGCATAGGGAACTTGTTGAGTTTTTCCTTGAGTAGAAGAACCAGCTCAATAGGAGTCAGCATTTTATCCACCAGCTTCAGCTTCTTTTTTTCACTTCCTTTATGCATGTATGTGACTCGTTCAAATTGCTTTACTTTCACTGTGTGCTCAGTACAATTAATATTTTCTTTCATGCATGACTTACTGCACTTGAGTGATGTGATGGCCAATTCATCGATCTTAGGAAATGTTTTGCACGTGGCACAAACACGAAATATGCACTTGATTGAATTTGGTTCGCACAGAGCAAATGAGATTAATGCATCACTGTTAGGAAATAGAGTTGGCTTGCCGTTGTTGATGAACATGGTGTTGCAGGCTTTCCTGATGTAATCCATGTTTGTATGGTAGGTGCAGCAACACTGCAACCTCTGCGCATAACGTCTCAAGCGAATGTTCTTTGGGCGTTGTATTTCAAAAGCACGTCGACTTATCTTAACCTCTGGATATTCTGCCTTGAAAGTATCATATGCCTTCTTCAACGTCACCTCCATCACACGGATTGGCACACGATGGTATACTCCCAAGCAGTCCTTGATCTTGCGTGTTAAGTTCTTGTATGGAAGCTGCCGTGAAATATTGTCCCGATTATAAAAATCTTTAACTTTCTCTACTGTTTCAGTTGATGGTCTTGGTGCTGTTTTCTTGGTTGTTTTGTAGTGAACAATAATCTCATCAAGATCTTTTGTACAGCTTGCTGCAAAGATCTCCAATTCAAATTTCGGTTGGTCCTTTTTGCCTTCTTCACAGATCCAGCCTTTTCAGCAAGTGTTTTCAACGCAAGACGCCGTGCACAATTTGTTATTTCGTCGCGTTTGTTAGCCACTCTCTTATGGAAATCTACTAGTGGATTTGATTGCCCCTCAACTAAGCATTCTGATAAGTTGGACTTTGATGCTGGTGATAAACTGTTGTTGCATGACTGAGTAACAGCCTTTACTTTGCTCTGAGGAGATAGCATTGACAGAGATGTATCAAGGACTTTAGCAACATGGTCAACATTTTGCTTTTTACTCCTAAAGTCTAGCTTAACCTTCATCGCACGATGTTTCTGGACACGTTGTGTCGAAGTTTCTCCAGTGTCATCTCTGACTTCCTTACGTTTCCGATTCCGATCCTTCAATTTTGTTCCGACTTTTTTCTGTTGTGATTGGTTAAGGCGTGATAATGCTTTTCGCATGCGATCTGCCTCTCGCTTCTTCATTAGTTCTTCTTCACTAGGGGCTTCCCTTTTTCTTCTATTTGCTTCTGAACGTTTATCCGGATCAGAACGCCACCACTTCGCTCATCTCCGGCTTGAGATGCAGGATCAGAAATCTATCGCAGCTTAGTTGTGCCTCATACAATTCGGTGAATGTGTTCGCCATCACCACGACCTTGGCCCCTGCCACGATCTTTGTGCCTGATTCGTATTTACCACTAAACACGATTCCATTTTTGATCGACTCTAAGATTTGTAAACTCATCTTTGGTTCCGTCTCGCGTGTCATATCAAATACGAATGTGTTCTTTTCGGGGTTTAGAGCATATGCGACATCCTTCTTATTCGTACTGTCGAAGCATTGTCCGTTCTTCGTGAGCGTTACATACTGTGTGAGCCACGTTTTGCCTTGGTTTCCGCGCTCGTCGACCACAAACAATATTTCCCTGTCTCCTTGTAGCTCTAGCAGTTTCATCACAACGTCTTGCCATTTCTTGAGTGTTGCGTTCTCGAACTGTTCTTGCATCGTTGCTAGTTCCATGTCGGATCGAAGTGCGTTCGCAGCCTTGTCCACGGCATTCTTGCTCACATAATAATCCATGCTGAACGCAGCCTTGGCGGCCTCCGTGCCTTGTTTTGCGGCCATCTCTGCCATCTCGCCGATCTCCGCGTGTTCAACTTTGTTTCCCGCATCTTTTTTTAGTCCTTTGAACACGAATGGATCCTTGTCCTCCTTCGTACAGTAAACGTAGTTATCATTGAGGCTGCTGTGAGCCACCTCCGCGTGAGGGTTTCCTTCAAATATCGAATAAAGATGTCTCATCGTACCATTGAAGCTCCTGCAATTGAAATATTCTACGTAGCCTTGTAGATGGCGCGTTCCCGTGCTCGGAGCTATCTCTCTTCCAACTACCAGGTATTTCAACGTTTTTTGCTCAGGTAGTTCGTCTACCTTGCGCCAAGGCTCGTTTTCGTCGTAGTTATTCAGTGTAAAACACCATCTTCGATATTTCGAAGGCTTGTTGCTGCTTTGACTGCTTACTTGTCTCTGTGTCATGTCGTTGTTCGTTTGAAACTGACTGGCGGTTCTAGCCCAGCAGAATTTATACATAGACAGTCATGTGTGTTACTACTGTTGATCATGTGATGTAATCTAATCTACCGCAGACTGACCTTTGATCTAACCTACTGACCCCGGGTTTCTGTTCTTTTTTGTTCTTTTCGTCTAATAAAATTACATTGTTGTTTCAAGCGATAGCGTTTTACTATTAAAGTCTCTATTTACATGTGTTTCCAATAGCGAGCTCTTCTCTTGTTTGAGATTCTTTGCTTCGCCAAAGACATCTTCCTCGGTGCATTTGCAAAGGCCTTGTGCCTTTCTTCTATTTGTTGTTCATGTACTGAGCTTTCGTCTATCGAAGCATTTGTCCAATCATCCCAGTTGTTTACCGTATATGCTTGTTTGTTGTATGCTGACCAAGTGCCATCCGTACCAAACCAATTGTTGAATGGAAGCGTTGGCTTCGTTGCAACTTGATAGTGCCTCTTTGGAAGCATCCTGCGATTTCCTTGGCATGCCCATGTGAAATCGATTCTTTCTTCCCATGCAATTGTGACTTTGTACTCTTTTTCGAGGTTGAATGAGTCCAATGCCATGTACATGAATGGAACTGGTTTAGTTGTTCCTCCAACTGATGGATGCATGGCTGATATGCAATTAAACGTTGTCAAGTCCGGCCAGTCTTCTCTGTTTATTTGTATCGTTGGTTTTCCAATGGAATATTGGCCTGTTTGCAGCTTCATGTATGCATCTTCCTTGTCTCCCGTCGTGTACTGCTTATCCCATGTCCAGTAGTGTTCGCTGGTTTTTTTCTTTGCCAGCTGTTGCATATAGATTGCACCTGCACTCATCAATTCTCCTCTTCTATCATCTTTCTCTATTTCTAGTCCCGTTGATTGTGCCATTTGTTTCAAGATCGTTCCTGGTATTCCGTCTTTGTACAACCAATCGTCTTGTTCCCATTCCACGCTTTCTTTCCATTGAAAGTCTTTCTTTGGTCTGTGCGAATTGAATGACCATACTGCGTTTGAAGCACCTGGCCTGAATGCTTTTACTCCAGGCATGTCTGCTAGTTCGACGTTTGACATCGTTGCACCGTAGATCAATTGTGGTTTGTAGTGCTTGAAGAATGCCTCTGGTTGTGTCATTTTGTATCTTTCCGTTTCTTCATTCCAAATTGTATGCGGATATTTTCCACTTACTGATGTGCTTGTTGCAAATTGTGGATTGATTGGTTTGAACTTCCCAGTCAAGTAGTCCTTGTCTTCCCATACCATCAATACTAATTCGTTGTGTGCTATGAAGTCTATGTTGTGTAGATAGTCTATTCCCTTCGTTGGTTTCAATTGTGTAATTGTGAAGTTGTAGCTTTTCTTGTGGACGTTCGTGAGGCAGCATCTGTACCAGTCGTTCATGATTTTTTTTTCCTCATCGTGGAATCTTTGCAGTCCAGTCTTGTCTGAGAATAGTCCTAGCACCGTTTGCTTTGGATTATCCTTATTATGCCAGTGCTTTGACCCTTGCACCCAGCACCACGGTACTTCGTCTTGGAATGCATTGAAGTTCCAACATAGTGCTTGTGTATTGCTCGTTTGTAGTGTCAATGTTCTATATTGCGTTATTGACATCTTATGTTGACCTCTATGTGCTTTGTCGCTGCTACCATCGTAAGCAGGCTTCCTAAGGTTCCTAGTTTGGAATCTCATGTTTCTACTGAATTTCATCCTTTGACGATTGCGTTTGTTCCTTCTGAAACGACGTAGTTTGTAAGTTCTTGCAGGCATTTTGACCAGTAGCCCTTTTCTTCTGCAACCTTCTTCGTCGGCGGTACGTTTCGAGTGATCCACTTCGTTGTCATGTCTCTAAGTTCTTTCGTGCTATACCTGCCGTTATTATTGTTGTACATGTGATATATTCTTTTGTTCCAAGGAATGTTTTCACCCAATCGGTATCGAGGAACTCTCATGGTTGCACTTTGTACCATTGCTCTTGCTTCTACCGGTGTTGGATTGTATGTTTCCCATTGCAGTTCCGGTCCACGTGTCATTAGCTTTGATAGTAGAGGCATTATTCGCATTGTTCTCCAAATACTCCATGGTAGTAGCCAATGAATGTCGTTGTCGCCTTCTGCTGCCATCATCCTTGGAACGTTGCTCATTAGCGGTGCAGGACCTGGAAGCCTCGAATCTGCGAGTGTCAATTTACCATCTTTCATTGCGTCGCTGTTGTATGGGAATTCATAATAATGGTTTCTCAGGCTGCCTTGTAATGACTTGCCTAATTGCATCGTTGATTCTCCTATGTTTGCTAACTCTGGAGCTACGTCTTCCATTGCTATTTTTCTTAGTTGGTATGTGTAGTCCTTGTACGTCCGCTTCCGCATTCTTGGTGGATGCGTCGTGTCCTGTAGGTTGTAGTAGTTGTTGTTTCCATGGTATGGTCTCATCCTCGTTGGATGTTTTCTGTAATGTTGTATCCTATTCCGTATGTCTTCTCTAGACGTTGATGGTATCCATTGCGGTGCTTCGTGCGAATATTCTGCTCTCTGCCCTAATCTTTCAAAGGGTGCTTCCGGTTTGATGAGTGCGCTTACTGGATGATCTGGATACTATGTATTTGCTTCTTCTTCGTTTATGTCGTGCAAGTCGTACAATATGTCATTCAGCATGATAATTTGGTCTTCTACTTCTCTGTATCCTCTGCTTCCTGGTAGTTTTTTTAGTTTGACCAGGTTCCAAATGTTTTTCCTTATTTGGCGCTGCGTCCATTCTTGCATGCGCCATTTTTTGTCTTCGATCATTGCAAACCAAGCCCCTGGTTCGATGAATTCGCTGTGCTCCGTAAACGGAGGTTTGAAGAATGATCTACGCCATGGATATCTACCTCTTTCCATGTATCTTTGCTCATCGTTCCCACCCGGTATTTTGTGGTACCTTCTATGCGGCCACCATTACGTCCTATTTGCTCGAGGCATGATTCAGAAATGACAAATTTTTAGCTTGTTTCAAAATCTATGATACTTTCTACGTCTATATCTACTACCAAACCAGCCTCGTTTACGTAGTCTATACTGTGCCCCTAACAACGGGTTCCATTGTCTCATCGGTCTTCTTCGCCATCTTCGTCTGCAAGTGTACCGAGTCCCTCGTCTGCCGTGGTAAAATCTTCTTCGTCGGTGGAAACGTCTTCGTCTGTAGAACCTTCGTCGTCGATGCCACATTCCGTTTGATAGTCGTATTGCGAGACACGGTCAAATCTTATCTTTCTTTCGTCTAGTGGTAGCTTGTTCTTTCCGAATTCTGGGTCGATTTCCCTTTGTGGATGCCAGAAGGCAGCTTCGATCAGCGTCGTTTGTCCACCGATTAGTAGGTTCACGAATTCTATTCCTTTGACTAATCCAAGTCCACTGATTACTAGCGTTGTTACCTCAGTTGGTATTGCGCATTGGAACAGTCTTTCTACGTCTACTTTGAGCGTCACTTCAAGGAAGTCTCCGACGTGTGCTCCAATGAATTTTGCGATGTCTACTGCTCCGATGACCAATTGCTGTAGGTTGTGAGGTTCGCTGTTCTCCAGCTCGTCCGCAGCTTGAATGAGGGTTAACATTGATTCACTGATCTTTTTAGTCCACTTTGCATCTGGCAGGAAGGCATATCCCTCGTTCGAGCGAGGCATATCCCTCGTTCGTGCATTGTTTCACTATGTTCGCATGCTGTGTTCCGAGGTCAAAGTTCTGGATGACCATTGTATCGGTCTTTTCATCGTTCAATTGGTAGGCCTCCATGGACGCCGTGTTGAGCCAGCCATGTTTCCTCGTCTTTCCCTTCCAAGATTCCTTGCTGATTTCAAACAGGTCCTTTACTTCGATCCTCGTTGGATTGAGTTGGAAGTTGTCTACTACGTCCTTTGCTATTTTCTGTGGATTGTGAATGCAGTTGGGAGTGTGTGGACCTTGTAGCATTGTCTTCATGATTTTCATCGCTCTTGCGTGGCCGCAAAGCCAATCTTTGAACGTGATTGCGGAGTCGCATTCAAAGCAGAAATCTTGTGGTTGTCGTTGCATGCACATTGTCGTTAACAAAGGACATGGTGGAGATCCTCCCGTGAAGAATTGCTTGCTCAGCTGTCGTTTCCAGAATGAGTGTTGCAGTGATGCCTCATGTTTTTCTGCCTTGTTTGCACAGTGTTTGATGATGCTAGCCATTTTGTCTTTGTAGTGCTGAAGGTCCGTTTGGTAGTATTTCTCTGCGTATACTCTGAGTGCCTCTTCGAAGCTCTCTTCGTAGAACGTTGCCCCTGCGAGGTCATTGCCCAGCATTGTTAGGTCGAATTTTGTGCATAGCTGCTCGACTCTTGGCCTAGCCAGGAACTCTTTCCTTATCTTTGAAAAAGACATTTTATTTTATTCTTTCTAGATGTCCGTTCTCTTTGCTCTCCGATCGCAGACTGATAAATGCCCAAAGCATTACAGCATTTATTGCTTCTGAGGAGGGTGGGTGGGTTTCTGCGCGGGGTCCCCCCTGGGGTGCGCCGTTTTTTTTCTTCGCTCCCCGCCGCTTCCTTTGTTTTTTTTGCGGTTTTGCTTGTGCGCACCTTTTTCTGCGCATCTCGGCACTGGAGCAGCTCTGCCTGAACGTTGCCTTGCTCCGTCGCTTGCTCCGACCTCGCTTTCGGTTCTTTGTTCGCGCTTGCGCCTCGCTTTCGTTTGGAGCAATCTTACCAAGGAGCTAACGTTTGAGTGGAACTTGCTCCGCTCCATGGGTGTGTCAGAGTGTGATTCAATGAATACGCCCTTTTTTTCTACTTCTATTACTATTCTAATATATTGCGTTCATACATTTCTTTGAATGTTCAAGCGATTTCCCATTCGCCGTGGTAGCTCGTATCTTCGCCTTCGTCTTCGCTCTCGCTGCTGTCGAACGGATCGGGCACGCCTTGCTGTGTGAGTGACTCTTCGGTTTCTTCGAAGTCCTGAGGCCTTTTCATGCGGTGCATTTCGCCGTTGTACCCGTTTTGCCTTAGTCGCAGGCATTTGTTCACGTCGTATCCCCATCTGTACATTGTGGCGCCCCACTTCATGAACTTTCTCTTCCACCGCTTTTCCTTCAGTGCCATCTGATCTACTATCTGCTTGGTGTTTCCGGGTGCGCCGTTCGGCCCGGTGACCGTCTTCTTTTCGCTCGCCTTCGTCCAGTACGTGAACTTGAATCCTACTTCGCTCATCTCCGGCTTGAGATGCAGGATCATAAATCTATCGCAGCTTAGTTGTGCCTCATGCAATTCGGTGAATGTGTTCGCCATCACCACGACCTTGGCCCCTGCCACGATCTTTGTGCCTGATTCGTATTTACCACTAAACACGATTCCGTTTTTGATCGACTCTAAGATTTGTAAACTCATCTTTGGTTCCGTCGCGCGTGTCATATCAAATACGAATGTGTTCTTTTCGGGGTTTAGAGCATATGCGACATCCTCCTTATTCGTACTGTCGAAGCATTGTCTGTTCTTCGTGAGCGTTACATACTGTGTGAGCCACGTTTTGCCTTGGTTTCCGCGCTCGTCGACCACGAACGATGTTTCCCTGTCTCCTTGTAGCTCTAGCAGTTTCATCACAACGTCTTGGCATTTCTTGAGTGTTGCGTTCTCGAACTGTTCTTGCATCGTTGCTAGTTCCATGTCGGATCGAAGTGCGTTCGCAGCCTTGTCCACGGCATTCTTGCTCACATAATAATCCATGCCGAACGCAGCCTTGGCGGCCTCCGTGCCTTGTTTTGCGGCCATCTCTGCCATCTCGCCGATCTCCGCGTGTTCAACTTTGTTTCCCGCGTCTTTTTTTAGTCCTTTGAACACGAATGGATCCTTGTCCTCCTTTGTACAGTAAACGTAGTTATCATTGAGGCTGCTGTGAGCCACCTCCACATGAGGGTTTCCTTCGAATATCGAATAAAGATGTCTCATCGTACCATTGAAGCTCCTGCAATTGAAATATTCTACGTAGCCTTGTAGATGGCGCGTTCCCGTGCTCGGAGCTATCTCTCTTCCAACTACCAGGTATTTCAACGTTTTTTGCTCAGGTAGTTCGTCTACCTTGCGCCAAGGCTCATTTTCGTCGTAGTTATTCAGTGTAAAACACCATCTTCGATATTTCGAAGGCTTGTTGCCGCTTTGACTGCTTACTTGTCTCTGTGTCATGTCGTTGTTCGTTTGAAACTGACTGGCGGTTCTAGCCCAGCAGAATTTATACATAGACAGTCACGTGTGTTACTACCGTTGATCATGTGATGTAATCTAATCTACCGCAGACTGACCTTTGATCTAACCTACTGACCCCGGGTTTCTGTTCTTTTTCGTTCTTTTCGTCTAATAAAATTACATTGTTGTTTCAAGCGATAGCGTTTTACTATTAAAGTCTCTATTTACATGTGTTTCCAATAGCGAGCTCTTCTCTTGTTTGAGATTCTTTGCTTCGCCAAAGACATCTTCCTCGGTGCATTTGCAAAGGCCTTGTGCCTTTCTTCTATTTGTTGTTCATGTACTGAGCTTTCGTCTATCGAAGCATTTGTCCAATCATCCCAGTTGTTTACCGTATATGCTTGTTTGTTGTATGCTGACCAAGTGCCATCCGTACCAAACCAATTGTTGAATGGAAGCGTTGGCTTCGTTGCAACTTGATAGTGCCTCTTTGGAAGCATCCTGCGATTTCCTTGGCATGCCCATGTGAAGTCGATTCTCTGCTCAGGTTTCTCGGATGAAATTTACCATTAACTAAATTGTCTTGCTTTGCTGCAATGTATATATAGTAAAATTTGTTCCAGTGATTATGACCTACCTTCCATTCCCCTACCACATACGAAAAAAACACCCACAAGTAGGAATCCCACATTTAAGATTCTTAGATGCTCAATGCTGGAAACTACTAATGACATTTGTTATATCCAGGTATAGGTGAGTAAACTTATTGATGAACAAGACTACTGAAACTTTCATTAAGCCTATCATTGGAGGAATTTGCCAGCTTGGACAGTGAGAGTAGGTGCCCACATATAGATATGCTCATGGTTCTCTCCTGTTGTCTGTAAAGATTTCACCACTGCCAACATTTCTCCAAATACAATTAAATTGATACTCATACTTCTAAACTAAGCTCAAGGCTTAGGAGCCATCTTGACGATAGCGCCGATTAAACTTTGTCTTATAGCGATCAGCTGCAAATTTTAAGGACCATGATTCAAGACACAATGGTCTAAATCCAGGATGCTCTGTAATGCACACAGGAGCAGAGCCTTTTTCTCTGATCACATTTGTTTCATTTAATGAAATTGTGCATGCCTCTAATTCTTTGCAACAATTGCACTCCTTTGCCTTCGTCAAGTGGTCGATACGGCAATTTCCACATTTACACCTGATGAGAGAAAGGAGTGGAGTGAAATAAGTTAACTTGAACTATATAGTCTAATCAATCTGTTATTTGATGTTAATTTCGAGTTGACAATGACAAGTCAAATCAATATCTGGATAACGCTAAGCTACCTCAAAGAATTTAATGTTTGTTGTTCTCCATGGCAAATTTCCCATCCTTGAACAGCAAACTCAAATCGTCAAATGCCCTGGCCTAACAATGTTGCTTTGGCATGCATAGATGATTTAGTGAACCACGATGGTTTAAAACCCTCTGATGCTTGTTGCAATCAAGGACCGAGATACAGGGGGGTCCAGGGGGCCATGGCCCCCTCAAAAATTTTCAATCGTTGTTGCAGTAAATCTTTATTCAATTATTAGTAGTTCAGAATATCAGATAAGTACTCCGTTTTCTCATGTATATCTCGTACAATTTCCACCTTTCATTAGTTTAGGAAACCATTTGGCGGTATTTACAAAGTATGAAACTTGTCCCACACACCAGAGCTATACGTACATCCCAACATAGATTTACCTGTAAAGTCAATCTGTATTGAGGAACGAAAATTAGCGTTGTTTTAAGTCAGTTTGAGAAGCCTGGTATCAAATTTTTCCAGAGAGTTACCCCCCAGACCTCCTTCTGCCTCCTAGGTTTTTGCTCGCTTTCCCATGGCCCCCTCATGTAAAAAGTCGTATCTCGGTCCTTGGTTGCAATTCCCTTCCCCTAAGACTGTATACTAGATCAAAGCCTGCGGGTGACCTAAGTGGGGAGGAATGATACCCAGGTATTGACCTGACTTGTACATAACAGCTTTAGTTGTACTTGGAGACCTTTGCTCTGTAGCTGCATATGAAAGACTTTTTGGATATTCTTGTTTTTCAACCAGAAGATCATATGCTTTGATGGATGATGTAGACCTAAATAGTATATATGTAAATAAAAAGTCAACCGTTTGTACTAAATTGTCTCCAATTTCTAGTCTCATCTTTGTTTTGAAGTACAGGACCACTTCAATGCACCCTTGATTAAATTTAAATTTGATATGGCCTAAACTAGATTTGTAACTTTTGACACAGAATGAATTCACTTCTCCGGCACGATTGCTAATTACAAACGCTGGCATTACCAGAAGAGAATATAATGAATGCCATGCTCGTTTGCCTGTAATCAAACATAGACATATGGGCCTAGGGTACAGTTACCTCGCTACTTTGTGCTAGCGCTCACACAAACACGAAACATCAATCGTCAAAAGAAAATTGAACGAGATACGTTTTTGTCCTTTTACTTGATTGTAAAGGTTATCAGTTTGTTTCAGCTAAATTCACTGAAGCATACAAGTTTCTTATACAGGAAACCTGGATCAGACCATAGTACTAAAAGTTTCTTAACTGTAGTACCGACAGTTTCTTAATTCATTTCTTACTTTTTGAATGAACGAATCATAATGCAGTTTCCAACACTGATATAGAGATGTTCCTTGACAGAAAAAAAACAGTTGGGTAGGAAAAGTGTTCTATAAAGATTCTACTCAAGAATTAGTATCCAAGAATCATAAATCCCTCTGGAGGATGATGTTTACATGAGCACCTCTAGTTTAACCCAGTATTACTTGAGTGATAAGATCCTTCAAGGATTCGAAACCAAGATGTTTACAGGCATGATCTTAATGGACCTTCAAAAGTCATTCGATACAATTGACCACGAAATTTTCCTGGATAAAATGGCTTGCCTTGGCTTTAGTAATTCCACCATATTCTGGTTTAAATCTTACCTTCAGGACCGATCGTTTACTGTCAACATAGGAAAGGAATATTCAAATCATGGAAATCTGTCATGCGGGGTTCCTCAGGGGTCAATTCTTGGTCCACTCATATTTCTTCTTTATGTGAATGACATGGCACGGGCGGTTGACTGTGACCTGCCTTTGTACGCAGATGATTCTTGCTTAACATTTAGAGACAAAAGCATCGAGCAAATAGAAACCAATTTGAATAGAAATTTTAACACGCTCTGCGATTGGTTCTTAGAAAACAGACTGAGTATTCATTTTGGAGAAGACAAAACTAAGTCAATTCTCTTTGGGCGTAAAAATTGCAAGAATCTTAAAAACTAGATATCAGGAGAGGTGACATAATGATCAAACAATACTCAACGGTCACATATCTGGGATGTATTCTGGATGAAAATCTCTCTGGGGAGTCAATGGCAACTAGGATGCTTGGAAAGATAAATGGCAAGCTAAAGTTTTTGTACAGAAAACAGAACTTCCTAGATGGCTCCCTTCGAAGGTTGCTTTTGAATGCCCTTATTCAACCCCATTTTGATTACGCATGCACCTCGCGGTACCCAATGTTGAATAAGAGGCTGTCCAAAAAAATTCAAGCTGCTCAAAACAAATGCATTCGCTTTTACCTGAATTTAAAAAATACAGCCCATATTGGCGCCACAGAATTTAAGGCTATAAATTGGCTCCCCACAAAGAATAGGATGGATCAATGTGTTTGTGTTAATGTAATGAAGCCTTTCAATGGAACTGCCCCAGCATACAGTGCCGAGATATTCCATCAAGCTAACCTAGGCCAAATAACGCGAAGATCTTAGTTTAAGTTAGAACTTCCATTTTGTAAAAGTACTTTTGGACAAAAATGCTTATCTTACCTCGGGCCGAAAATATGGAATAATCTTCCATCTGACTTAAAGTCAGCCAAAAATCTGAATACACTCAAACATACGATCAAAGAAAATTTTTTCCAACAAATACAAAAAGAGGAAGATGATATATACGTATTCTACTAAGACCCTTCCTCATCTCTGTCATATTTCCATCGACCAAACTGTGTTTTTGTACTGAAAACAACTACAGTACTTTATTGATTCATTTATTTTATTTTATCATTCATTTATTTATTCATTTTTTCCGTTATACCAGCACCTCTAGGGGGACCATTATGGAAATAAGGTCAGCTTGACCCTTTAATGCTATCCCTGCCACTGTAATTAGGGGTGTTTTATTGTACGTTTTTAACCTTAAAGTATTGTATTGTATCTATTTTTTATATCTATTATAATAGCTTATATATATTTTTATGTGGCAAATGATACATACATACATACATACGTATTGAGCATCGCAATGCAAGAAAACAATGGTTGTTGTCGCTATTCCTAGAAATACAGCTCTGCT
The DNA here is from genome assembly GCA_964020215.1 of Aurelia sp. 3 sensu Dawson et al. (2005). Classification (NCBI taxonomy): domain Eukaryota; kingdom Metazoa; phylum Cnidaria; class Scyphozoa; order Semaeostomeae; family Ulmaridae; genus Aurelia; species Aurelia sp. 3 sensu Dawson et al. (2005). Next base: position 7,363,925 of record OZ026577.1, read on the forward strand.
GTATCAATTGAAACTCAAAAGCCCCAACAAGTATTATTCCAGCACAAAAGATCCTATCTGCACTTCAAGAAGTAGCTAAGCAATCCATGCACATTCCATTCGCAATTGTTCAGAACAAAAACGGTCAATGTTGAAAAGATCCAACAGCTATTGCATTCTTCCCTTTTCCTGTCTATTCAAAGTGGATTAATATTTTGCTTCTGATATTACGTTGTCGGATTTTTTGTTGTTCATCGGTGTTCATTCGTGTTCATTCGTGGTCATTTGTGTTCATCGATGTTCATTCGTGTTCATTTGTGGTCATTTGTGTTCACTCGTGTTCATTCGTGTGGTGTTTTAGACCACACCTCACTCTGTTTGCTGCAGTCAGTTCCATCTAGCCTGCGTGCAGACTCTACTGATCCCTTTTCAGACAGGTTCTCCTCCTGTAGAGTCTGCGCATCAGCGACCAAATCCTTGTTGTCAGTTCATGAGAAACATGGAACCTTTCCTGATTGGCTGACGCATATCCCCTTTCTTTCATGAGCGTCGCTGTCTTTGTTCGAGTCTGCAGGTATTTAATTAGCCCTTCCATGGACAAAGCTGGCAAATGAAACCTTATCGTATGAGAGTGTTATGCCTTCCCACTCTATAGGTCGCTTTATTGAATCCAATTCAGTGACTTGGTTCCTCAAGACAGGGAATCGCGCGTGGCTCAGAACAAGGATTTGGTCGCCGATGCGCAGACTCTACTGGAGGAGAACCTCTCTGAAAAGGAATCAGTAGAGTCTGCACGCAGGCTAGTTCCATCTGGCTTCCTAACGTTATATTTGGTTGCTAAAATGCTAAAAATTTGCAAGAAATTACATGCGAATTACATGATCTTAGAAATATGTGAAAAGATTTAGACCCTCGTGATTCTATGCCTGGTGGATGAAAACGAGTTTTGCATTTTTGAAATTAGTTGTGTGCAGAATACTCAAGTTATTGGAATAGATCAAAGTCTGGGTCATACCAAAAAGACTAAAGTAGTTTTTTGGAACTTTGTGTCATCTTTCTTAGCATCAGGAGTAAAAATAAAATTTGATATACAAAATCCTCAACTTTTAAATGAGTGAAAATATGTCTCTAACCCATGATCAACATTTTAACAATCTCCCACTCGAGCATAGAACTAACAATCAATTATTTATGATGACAACAGCAATATTCATTTAAATCCGTCTAGACCCATAGGGCACTCAGCACATGGACACATAGGCAGCATTGCCATTTGGCCAACTTTGAGTCTGGTGTTTTTAAAACCCTTGGCCGTCAGAGAATGATTTGGTTGAAAACGCAAAAGTTGGCCAAACTTTGACTGTAAGTAGAAAAGCCAAAAATAAACAAAGGAAACCATTATTTGTTGAAAATTGACGCTCAAATACATATCAAAAATCTTAAGACTGCCTGTCAAAAAAATGAGTAAAATTGTAAAACACAATAAAATGCAATTCTCCCATCACTTCTCCTCCCCCCTCATGTCCTCAGGCAATTTGGATTTTTCGGTCCTGGGACTTTCAATTGTTGATCCAAATTTTTACCTGACAGTTGCTGAGCCCTGTTCTTTCAGTAATGGAACTAAACCTTTCTTGAAACTTCTCCAAAGTGAAATTAGGCTATCCTTCTATTCACCTTTCGGGATCTTACGTTGAGCATCTGCAAACACTGATTTACCTACCATCATGTCACACTCCTACTCTCCACAGCTTCAAGCAAATCAACATGGCACCCAAAATGAAAGCGCTTGATCAGAGCGCACTAGTTCAATGGAACATACCTGTCAGACGCTAGCCAGCCTGTTGTTGCTAGGTAACCTATGATTAATCATTTTTTTCCTGGTTTCCCAGTGAGCTTGACTGGCTGGTCAACAAAAGCTGTCCATTGATTAATCACACTGATTAATGTGACTCATTATCACTGATTAAAAGCGGACTGGGTGAAATAGCTATCTTATGTATAGCCATATTCTTTAAGACATCTTCCCTTTTACTAAACAAAGAAACTCGAAGGTATGTTGTGGTGGAGTTCATGGTGAAATATACAATATTTGTGCATAGTTATTACAAAGATAAAATGTACTGAAAAAGATAAAAGTTGTCCCCTAACTCAGAAATACCCTTTGTGCTACTTTTAGATTGGGGTACTTGTGCCCAGTCCCCAGAAGGCGTTTCACAGGTAAACTTTTTTCTGTCAACAAAACAGCCAAGAAGCTTGGTAAATCTACACAGTTTGATGTGCTGGAAAAGATAGAAGTGCTCCCCCAACTGAAAAGTACCCTTTGTGCCATTTTTTAGATTGGAGTACTTGTGGTCAGTCCCCAGAAGACGTTACTATGGTTTATGTGGACAAAACACTAAGTTACATTTGGAAACTGGCGGCATAACCTCCTTCAGACCCTATGGCGTCACTAATAACTTAGTTTAATGTTTCAAACGTTGACCACCACTAGCTACAATTTTCGGTAATCTTTTACTAATTGAGTCTATGGTTTTGTTAATAACATCAATGGGAAGATTACGTAAAGTTCTCTTCACATGAAAAGAAAATTGTTCAAAAGTCTCATGTGAAATTTTCTTGTCAACAGTTTCAGAGTTGACTTCCCGTGTAGCCAAGTGGAAGATGTTTTTTATTTGATTCAAAGCGGGACTTCTTGGAGGAACTTTCAGCAGCATCGCTGCTGGTGCTTTCCACGCTTCACGGGCTGACCTGCAATTCTGTGATGGATCTTCGTCCTGAATCCACAATTTCTCATCATTCTTGAAATTTTCCCTGATAAGCTTTGGAATACGTCGTGTCACGAAGGAAGCAAAGTAATCACCGTTCATTTTCTCATACTGCTCAATTTCGCAAACTCCCCTTCCATGCGAAATACAGATGATCAGTTGAACTTCCCGCGATCCGGTTCCACACTTTGCTCTTGCTGTGCAACCCTTCGTGAGACACTCATGAGCTGCTCGCCAGACACGGGTCCTCCGAGAATTTATGCTTGCAAGGGGGTTTCCCTTGTACTCAAAAGATTTCCCATCCAAATAGAACATAATGCCATTTGACGAAATGTCAGGGCTGTACTTCTTCATCATTTCCTTTGCAAATTTGCATCGTAACTTCAAGTCTTTGTAACGTTAGGACCACAACGAACATCATTTTGAGAGTCATTTCAGAAAAGACAAACATAGTTAAATCGACATTTCCAGTTGGTTAAGACGACATTTCCAGTTAGTTAAGACAGATCCATTAGCAAAAAATTAATTAATTAAGACATGTTCAGGACGTTTCGAGACGAGCTTGTCTCATCTTCAGCTAAATCAAAGTTACACGTGTGAGGTTTTTATAGTGATAATTATTCTAGAGAAAATGCATAATAAATTATCAATCAAGTCTTTGTTTGTCAGAATACCTATAAAACTAGGACAACTAATGGAGTTACTCGATGTACCGCTTATGATAAAGAAAAAAGGTTCTTGACGATTATTCAACCATAAATCCTCGTCAAAGTGATAAATTGTTGTCAAACTGAGTTAGAATGGCAATGACTCAACATTTTCCTACCCTAATCAATGAACTATGAAGCTTGAGAGACTGGAACTAAGACTGAAACATTAAGAAACTTATCCTTTCTCCTCGCAACACAAAAAGCAATTCCGTTTCTACATAGTGCCCTCCGAATAGTCTAGATAGGAATGTGATCGAGTCCAACAGCATTTCTCAGGTCTTTCAAAGTAAAGTGGCCACCGTAGTCCTCCCTTCTGAATTTCTTCACCTGACTTATCAAGTTTCCCTCGTTTTGCTTGTCCAATAATTGAGGCCTCCCTTGCCGCTTTCGTTGTTCTCTCCTAGGAGTGCTGTGCTCTGGCTCCTTCAGGATCCTTTTCACCGTTGCTAGAGACAGACCTGGTGCTTCGCATATTTCAGCTAGTTTGTATCCTGAATGGCGCCTTAACTCTTTGACAGTCTTGCGAAGAGCTTTGTCGTATCTTTTCTTCAAAACCATTCTGGCTCTCTGTAAAGATAGCTAACTTCGCGGGAATCTTTAAAGGGGATGTTCACTCCGTAGGGACTTCGCTGAGTGCTAATCCAAAGTTTGCACGCATAAACTCCGGAGGGACCTCGCTAACTGCTAATCTTTGTTGGAAGCCTTGAAAGATATCTGCCAAAAACAATTCTACCGTCCCTTGGCACGTTTTACACTGGTTGCAAACACCAAAGGCCAATGCGCCATTCACACTGCAAGTTAAACCAGTTTAAATTGATAAACCAGGCTTTGGAATCGGCCATTCTGATTGGTCATTCCTACAAATCCAGTCATTTGATTGGTTGAAATTAAAGCTGGATTGATTGTGTCGGCGTGAATGCAGTAGAATATGTCTTATTACGGTTCTCTGAGATGAGCAAAGGCGACAAATTGAAAAGAGCGATAACTTCACAGGAAAAGTGCGCCAACTTGCTAATAGAAAGTTTCTAATTTTGCACCATAAATGATAAAGATTGGCCAAACAAGCTCATTTTTTAGGAGTAAGTCTAAATTTGTCATGTCTCGATTTCCATTGGCACAGAGAGCTTCTCGATCGCATAAAGCGGAAAATAGGTACAATATCAATTCAAACTGCAGTTTTTTCAAAAGCTCCCAAACAAGGCATTTCTTGTATTACATCCTTTGCAGTTTGTTGCCTTACAGACCCTGTTAGGTTCTAAATGCTGACTAGATCAAAAGACCGTGGTACAAAAACACTTGGAGTAATACGCCTTTGAAAATTTTGCTCTTTCAGACAATCAGTTGCAAAATTGTTGGGCCATTCTAAAAAATATGGTTTTTGATACTGTGCCCCCCTCCCCCCTTTGCAATGTTGAAATCAGTCGCAAAAGTTGTAAATCGTTAGTTGCCAACGGTAAAGTCACGTTTGTTTCCAATCAACATTGCAATGGGGGAGGGGGGCAAAAAACCATATTTTTCCTCAATGGCTCAACAATTTTGCAACTGATTGTAGGTAGCCTACCTTAGCTAGGCCCCTTCCCCAGACAGGCTAGAAGTGGAGTGACACCAGGGTAACTATGTAGCCCAACCGCCGAAGCTTCAGATCTCTAGCATCATCAGCAGTCGTTCAATTTCCAGATTCATTGATCCAGTACTACAGTTTCACAAAATGCAAACTCTCTTAGGAAAACCATGCCATTTTCTCCAGCCGCCATTTTTGAAAATGTCATTTTGGAAGGGGATTCCCAAACAGTCTGGTTACCAGCGCCCGAAAATTGATGCACATAGCCAAAGAAGTTACATTAACAATAAATTTACCAACAAGTTCTCTTCTTATCATTTGTAGTCTAGTTAAAATGGTAAATCGTGAACTAAAGCAGTTAAAAAAGTGGCTTGATACCAATAAACTTTCATTGAATATAGATAAAACTAACTATATAATCTTCCACTCCAAATCAAAAAAGCTTCCTTCAGAACCTTTGATAAAAATTGGTAAAAAACATATCAAAAGGGTCAAGTTTGTTAAATTTTTAGGACTTCTCTTAGATGAAAATTTAGATTGGAAGTATCATCTTAATGAGCTTTCAAAGAAACTAGCTAGAACCTGTGGGATCTTTTTCAAAATTAGATACCTCTTGCCATCAGATGTTCTTCTTTGTCTATACAATGCTTTATTTATGTCTTTCCTCCAGTATGGTATTACAGTGTGGGGACAAACCCACAACCTCTACCTTGATCCTGTCACAAAGTTACAGAAAAGAGCTATAAGAGCTATTTCTTTTCAACCTTATTTATCTCATACACTTCCTATTTTCAAAGATCTAAAGGCTTTAAGGCTATCTGAAATTTTTGAGCTTAGACTACTTACTTTTGTGTATGAATCTGTGAATAAAATTTCTCCAGTCTGTTTTCACAATTTCTTTACTTTCAATGCTTCTGTCCATCAGCACCAAACTAGGCAGGCTTGTCGTGGTGACTTGTATTTGACTCAGAAGAAGAGTCTTCAACATGGCTTGAAATCCATCAAATATCTGGGTTGTAAACTATGGAATGATTTGCCCTTGGTAATTAGAAATTCTCCTACAAAAGTTTCCTTCAAATCCAAATTAAAGAACCACTTGCTAAATCATCAATGTTAAGGTTTTGCTCAAAGTTTTTTTTCCCTAGTAAATCCTAACAAGCAATCTATGCACAATACACTAAGTCTTTAATACAGGGGGGGGGGGCTCCCTTCTCGTTAGTATACCTACTTAGAGAGCTCCTCTCTCTTCACAAAGAATAGAGGAAAAAGTTTCTTCACACTTTTCAACAGCAATAGTTTCTTACATTGTCTGCCATCCAAGTTCTAGTTTCTCATAAACCAGGTTCATTTGAAACTAAAATATGTCCTTATTTCCTACATTTCAAGGGGAATCCAATCCTTCATCTACCACTGAACTCCAATGATAACTGAAGAAGGATTAATTTTCTCTCTACCTCCTTTGCAGGTTCTTACAAGCTGCAACATGTCTTGAATTAAAAAGCTGGATCATATGTGACTACTTGTACAAAAAGAACCATCAGAAGATAATTTGGTGGGTTGCACAGGCCAATGAATGAACTTTAGCAACTGTTTGTTAGTCCATACACAAATATGGGCATTTTTTCTTGTTCTTGAATACAGGAAATCCTGGTTGCTGCTGAGCTCCCACTGAAAGTATAAAAATATAAAAAGCTTGATAATTCTAGTGAATACATTTATCATTTTATTTTGCTTCCAACATTTGGCTGATGGCAAGAAAGCTCTTCTGGCATAAAGATTCTGACTCAAATACAATGAGGGTCTGATGCCATTTACACCAAGGGAAAGTAAGCATAGTGGCTCAAGCCACTTGCGGTAAAATTCTTGCCAAGCAGATATCAGTATTTCTTTTTCACATAGATCAGTTACCCAAATATGGTGTGACACATGTGACGGCATTTCGTTTTTGCACAACTATTTTGATCAACGACTTATATATGCTTAGATTTCCTTAAGGTGCAAATGGAACCAGAAAATGGCTTGTGTACAACACAGGATTGTCAGTAACCACATTGAATCATTATATACAAATGGTATTTATTAATTATATGGCTCTTATGATATTATAATATTAGAATTATGAGAAATATGGGGTGCTCAATCCAGCAGTCCAGGTGTATGTTTGATATTTCTATCCTCATCCACTAAAGAAATGGGATCAAGGCTAAGCCATAGCAGGGAGTGTGGGCTCATAAGCAAACCCTTGTACATTAATGGCAATTGAGGGAGGTGGAATTGATAGCAAAATATGAGAAACTTATTTTCACAAGAAGCTCCTTTCAAGAATCTTTAGGTTCAATTTCTCCAAATCAAGAACTTGTCCTTTGCTACATGGATTGAAAAAACTAAGAAACTTTTTAACTTGCAGATTTAACTACTGTCCCTGTAAAAAGTCACAAGGAACCTTTCAGTGGAAAAAGTTTCCTACAATTCAATAAACATTCCGCTGATCCAAAGCTTTTTCATAAAAAGTGAGTGCTGCTACTCCTGAAGATTGACACCAATTCCTCAAATCCAAAAAGCAGCAGGTGTATCATCAGGTCTGTACCAGAAAGGCTCTGTTTTCTCTTGCCCTTCCAAACATGTCAAAAAGCCTAGGACAGAAATGACATTCCACAAACAAAATAGTTTTATGCTCACCTGTCATGGTATCTCTCCGACTCTGACTACCATAACACACTGTAGACTAGGCGAGACTTACACTGCCTGATAATAGGCCAAGCACACAAAGTCCTCCGTCTGGCCGCTCCATAAACCGGCGGACAAGCAACAACATAGCAGTTATCATGCTTCTGGGCAGCTTGAGTTTTCACCCCTGCTCTGAAAATCTTCCTCTGTAGAAAATGCTCCAAGGGGTCCGAAAAGATTGAGGACTAGTTTGACGAATTGATTCAGTAAAGTAGGCCCGTTGTGTTCCTATCTGCAAACTACAGCTTTCTTCTTCACCAAACAGCTCTTCCATCTCCCCAATATGGCAGTTGGTTAAGTGATATTCCTTCAAATCAACTTGCGTAGTAACTTTTATTTCCATAGCCAGAGACAGATTGTGATAGTGCTGTGAAAACCCGGCCAAAGCGGAGAATATCGAAGCAGACAACAAACTCACAGTGAGTAGCAACTCAGTCTCGCATGTCCTCCCGGATTGTACGTCACGGCCCGCTAGTCCCATTCCTCTTCGGCGGACGCGACTTTTTTCAGCTGAACCCCAAAATCGGACCTTTTGAGACGCAAAAACATGGGGAAAAACGCCCCAAATTCCAAAAAAAAACTTTGCCAATCAATTCAGGCATATCGTTTTAGTAGAAAGAGCTGAAAAAAATTTTTGGTGTCATAGACACTTTAAAGATTTGAGGATTAAACTTAGGCTAGGTAGGCCTCCGCCTCTCTGGCCTCGCTAGGCTGCTAGGTAGGCCGTTTGTTGTGGTGGTGGTTTGGGCATTTCGAGTTGGCTTTTGCAACTAGAGAAGTGCCCCCATCACAGGAGAATTTGCTGATACTGTCTCAGACAAAACAAGGAAATTTGCAGATAACATTTGAACTTAAGTAGTTCTTACTCAATGTTAATAATAATTACTATAAAATCATATAGTATCAAAAGAGCTCTTAGTAAGCCTAATGAAGGCATGGCAGGTACACTTAACTAGCATGATGAATTTGTTACAAATGAAATAACAATAACAAAAATGCTAACAAGAACAATGATTAGTGAAGCTCATATTACCCAGGTTACAGTGAATAGGGTTAACAAGGGTTTACAATCGAATTCAAGACAAGGGGCTTTTCACTCACTCAAAAAAAAACATACAAGATTTATTCAGAACAAAGGGGTTTTTACAGACTTTTCTTGAAAACAAAAGGATCTTTGCTAAAGGTGTATGGGATTTTTGGGAATGAAAAGCCCGTTGATCAAGTTCAGGTAAAATATTATAACAAATGCAAAATGTAAACTCAGACACTTAGGGGCAAGTGGATGTGATCATCCACCCCCCTGCCCCTATGTTGGCTAGAGGAAAGATTTTTGTTCTAAAACAGCAGAAATAAACAATGCTTTTTGACTGAAGCGATTGCTTGCCCATGATATTTGGTAATGTCTGCCACTGCCCGCTTCTGCAAAGGAAACTTGCCTGTGCTGCCACTGACCAAAAATCCAAAGGCACAAACCCTTAGCACTTCATCAAGCTTGCTATTTTTACACTTTCAGATCAAAGCATTTCAATCCAAGTGCAGTCATTGCGAACTATGCAGCTGCAGAAGCAGATGAAGAAAGTGATAGCTTGACTAGCCAGTCTGAACTGAGTCAGGAAGAAAACGAAAGGCATTTTGGAAACAGTGATGATGTATTAGCCTTTCAAATGACCAACAATGAAAATGTGAATGGAGACTTATCTGCATATCCCAAACCCATTGTGAATGTAGGAGCTCCAAAATCAAGAAAAATAGAAATATTAGAGCCAAAAGGTAACGCAAGGTGGAAATGGACTGATGAGATAGTGGAAAGCCTAATTCTTTGCTTGCATGAACACAAAGGTAAACAAGATTATCAGGGGAAGGATATGGAAGCAGACCTTGTTACATTGTACAAAGAAATTCGCAAGATGATGGCTGAGATGTACCCACCTGAATCTTTTGGTCCTGCTGAAATAACAGAAATTTACAGAGACCATTGAGCTGGGTGCAATGGAACAAAAAAAATTTCAAATGAAAAGAAGCAGATGAAGCAGGGTTACACAAGGATTAAAGCTAAGATTAAGGTCCTTCGGCAGACTTTCAAAAAAGTAGTCAACGAAGGCAGAAGGTCAGGATCCGGTAAATTAATCATTGAAAACTGGGACTATCTCATATTTATTTGGGGTGGATGTCCATCAGTAACACAGGTGAATGGTTCCATGCAGTCATTCCTGGACAAAGACAGTGAGGAGGCAAAAGATGACAGCAACCAAGATAAAGAGAATGCAGCAGAATATGAGACAGATTATAATGAACGTGAAAGTGTGGATAGCTGTGTTGGGATAAACGTACAAAATAGTGCAGAAAAAGATACAATTTCTAGCATAAAGTGAAGAAAACTTCTCAGTGATGTGTCAAATGCGCAAGCATCAAAAGTTTCAAAATTTGTAGATGAGAAGAGAGCTAAGCTTTCCAAATCCCTTTCAGCCCAGCAGTGTGACCAGCTTATGGTATGTGTTGCCAAAGATGAGCTGGAACTAAAAAAACAAAACATTGAAATCCTAGCAGAATCAGGAAAGTCCATGGAGAACATGGTGTCCAGCATGTCACAGTCAACCACTTTGCATGGGCAACAATTGGGAAATGGGCTGGCAATGCTGGCACAGGCAATGGGTGGTTATCCAAACAATCAACAGCAAATGTTCAATCATGGTTTTCATTCACCTTCTCCAAATCAACTTCCCAATCAATATAATCCTCAGTGTAGATCAGCACGCACATATATGTCTATGTTAAACATGTCAATGATGGATCAAGAGGACAGTCAATCCACAAAGAGCAATTAAACTGATATGAACTCTACATGTTTTTGAAACTTTATTTTCATGTGGAACATACCAACATTAATGTTAGTTTTTGACTATGGTAGCTATAACTATGGCAGGACTCAAATTCACCCATCATCACTCCATCTCAAAGCACTGCAGTTTAAAGAATGTCAACAGTTGTGTTAGGATTGAGGGATTCTTGGTGCAATTTGGGTGAAACCAAACGTAAATTTTGGGAAAAATTAGGGATTTTGCCTGACATTTAGGCAAATCAGCACAATATCTATGAAAAATGTATGAAATGTTATTAAATCAAAGATGTATTGCATATTTGCCAATGGCAGCGATACTGAACTGGTAAGGTGATCTGTCGTAAACAATATTTTGTTCCACATAGTACCAAAACCAAAATTCCATCACCACAAAGATAAAACCACCAGTTCTCTAGCTGAAGTGACTGAAATTTAAATTTAAGTGTTTTGTCAGTATCATTATCTTTGGTGGTCAATGACATTTGTAGCTTTCTTTTGGTAAAATTCAAATCAAAATCATGATGGTGATTTTTATACTTCTGTGATTGTTTTAGATCAATGCCTTGTGCTGAGTAGATTTTAATGGGGTTTGGTGTTGGGATAATAATGCTGCCATATAATAGCTCCAAATGTTGATGTTGAGTTACAAGTTGATCTTGCTAGAGAAAATGTCCAAAATACTTTGTCAAGCTCTCTCTTACTTTACTTCCTCCAGAACTATCATAAGTATATAATCTGTCAACAGCTGTATCGTGTTGGCAGCTTTGATTTTGCTTTTCTTCCATGATTTGGTCACGGATATTCTCAGGGTTTTGTTCAGCTTGTCTAACTTCACAAAAATGGTGAAGAATGAAGCATGCATAAATAGTTGTTGGTGCATCCTCTAAAGCAATATCCATGGGCCTGTTCAAGATGCGCCACCTTGCCTTCAAGCGTCCAAATGCACATTCAATTTGATTTCTAACAGATCTGAGCATTTCATTCAACAAAACCTGCTCATTGGTGCAGCATCTTTCAAACTCTTTCATTGTAATGGATAGGCAGGGTCACCAATAAGTAATGGAGGTACAGGAATGTCACCTTGAATCAATGTGCGCTCAACATTAGGCAATTTCTTTTCAACTAACAGTCCATTGATAGCACTGTTTGCAAGAACTCTGGCATCATGCACACTCCCAGGCCATGAACAGTCAAAGTCAACGAACAATCCTTTTTCATCACACACAGCTTGTACATTTAATGAATATTTCATTTATTTCATATACGTGCGAGAACGGAGAGATTCAAATCAAGTTTCTATCCTAACTGTTTGTCGGAATGGGAAAAGCTTGACCCTGAGATTAGACAATCCTGCTCAGTGAATGTTTTCAAGAAACGACTATGATCCGTCCACCTTCAAAAAAGGTCTATAACATTCACGACCCAAAAGGTTTATCAATTTTAACACAACTTCGCGTTGGACTCAGCAGGCTGAATTTTCACAAATTCAAACATAACTTCAGCGATACTTTAAATCCTTTGTGCCCGATAAACGATGGTATTGAGGATACGGAACACATTTTGCTGCTCTGCCATGCTTATGACCAAGAAAGACGTGATCTTCTCAACAGTGTGAATGCGATACTGCGCCCCCACGGATTAACAAACCTCACAAATGAAACCTTACTTCAAATCCTCCTGTATGGCCACGAAAAGTTATCTTTTGATTTGAACACAAAAATTCTTGAGGCAACGTTAAACTACATTCACGCCTCAGAACGATTTCAATGAGTTCGTAAGTTTGCTGTCTCCTCTCTCTTGTAACTTGTACTTTGTTTTTTCGTACATTTATTTTTTGTGAATTTTTTTTGTCGGAATCATCTGTAATTGTTGTTTTCCTATTTGCCTTTTGTAATATGTTATTTGTAATATTTATATGTAATATCAATTTGAATATCTATGTTAAATGTTATGGTCACAGGGTTGCTATGTATTTCCATGCTCCTCGTGGCATCGTCTTGTAACCTTTGTTTGTTTACTGTAAAGTTTTATTGGAATATAAAAAAAAAAAAATATTTCATTTTGTAGGAGAAGTAATCATGTGGGCTTTCAGTTGGTTGTTTGACGGGGATATGTGTGCCATCAACACATCCCTTAACTTGGGGAAAGCCAAATTTGTTTTCAAATCTGGTCATGAGTTCTCTCAGTTCATTCTCCGATGTTGGAAATCTTATCATTTTTGATGCAAGAACTTTCACAATTGTTTGACAAACCTGTTTAATAATCAATGACAATGTGCAAGGGGCAACACCAAATATATTACTTGTCATTCTTAGGGAACCTTGATCTTTCAGATATTACAGTGTCATGGCTAACTTTTTAGCTGAGTTTGCATCGGGCCTAAAAGAATTTGGTTTTGGATAAATGTATGGCTTAGGTGTCTCCAACAGGTCAGAGAAATCTGCCCTTGACATTCTAAAGTTCACATGCCACTCTTCTTCAGTTAGAACACCATTCCAAGCATTTAGCCACCATGCACCAGTTTGACCAGGATTTTTCCAATCGCAGAACTCTGTATCTGCCAAGGGCACCATTTCTGTCCTCAATGGCAACTCTTAACCTTTGTTTAATCTCTTCTTGCTATAAAAGCAACTGTATTGCGAGAACTGTATGAAGCTGCAGTGCTAGAGAAACAGTTGTGAGAAGGAGATTTAATATGGTGATCACAACAATTTTAAGCTATAAGCTATAAAGTAAGAGGACATTTCATTTTAAGTCCACAAGTTCTTCTTTCTTGTGGAAAGACAATGTCCTCAAAGTTAATGAGCTATGTAAAGCACTTAGGGTAAGGAGGGATAATTAGGGCCCATGGTGCAATTTGGGTTTATTTGCTTTTTGCTATTAACCCTATTCAGCCCGGGGGGGCATTATGGCCCCCCCCTATGAAACGTTTTTAGATAGCATCTCTGCCATGAAAAATGTAACTTTGAAGCTTCTTGACTTTTAATGAAATTTAATAGGCTACATAATTATCCATACTTCATTGTTAATTGTTGTGTCACGTGACCTCCAGATGCCTTTTGTTGGGGACTAGTCACAAAGAAAATCGTAAATCCTCTGTTATTTTCTTTCCAGTAGCATTAAATGTAAAGATATATATAACATTGGCTTTGTCTTGAAGAGAGCTTTCATTTCATATATAGTTTATTATTATTTGCTTACATCAGCAAATTTTAATTTCAATGACGTCATACAACTTTATGACGTCATATATTGAATAAATTAGTGAATCATTCATGAAAATTTGAACAAAATGGCGTGATAATGAACTGAGGTGTCTAATTTCGTTGGTCAAAATATATAATAAATAACTGTAACAATAGTTTTCATTGTTTGAAGTGTCCGTTAATTGGACTTAATCTGCAATAATTAACAAAGACAATTTTCAAAATTCAAATAATCAATAAAAGTATCTTTGGAGACTCCTAACCATCACTTTTGCAGCATAGTTAGCTACTCATCTTAAACAAATCAGTAAATATCTGGCATTTAAGAATAGTCACTACTTTTTGCTTGATTTTACTATTGTTTTTGGTTGCCTAGCAACGAATCACGTGACAAATTACTAATTACTGCTAGTTTTGGATTCTTTCCAGGTCCCTAATTGAATGTGCGAAGTTTCACCTACGAACAGTTTCTCGTTTCTGAAATAAAGAGGGGGGGCCAAAATAGCCCCCCGCTGGACCAAAATACCAAAAATTTTACCCGGGCTGAATAGGGTTAAAATCTCTGCAGAACTTCCTTCCTCACATACGAGGCGTTAATCCAGAACTTTCTTTGGAACAAGCAAATGACAATATCCTGGTTAATGGACATAGGGCTTATAGCCGATGCACGACATTGCCTCATCTGTAAGAGGGAGATGTCCCTCTCCCCGTGTCAAGATAGGAAAGATGGATTTCGCTGGGAGTGCCGCCGCAGTATTGCTGGCAAGAAGCATCGCAGCGAACGAAGCATCAGAGAAGGAAGCTGGTTTGAGGGTGCAAATTTAACAATAACGGAAGCATTGAAATTTACTTATTGGTGGTGCCTTGGCTTAAACCAAGTGCAAATCAAGGCTCAACTTGCTATGAGCTCTTCTACCCTCGTAGATTGGGACATGTTCTGCCGAGAATTGTGTGGCGTTGTGCTCTCTAACGAAAATGAGGTAATTGGTGGGCCAGATAAAATTGTGCAAATAGACGAAAGCAAAATTGGGAAACGCAAGTACAATAAGGGTCATTTTGTTGAAGGGCAGTGGGTATTTGGGGGTATTGAAGAGGATTCACGCAAATCCTTCATTGTATGTGTGGAAAATAGGCAGGAGGAGACCCTCATTCCTCTCATGCACAAATGGATTAAGTTGGGAACAACAGTCCATTCCGATTGCTGGAAAGGATACATCAATGCTGCCCACCATGGCTATGTTCATGGAACAGTCAATCACAGCAAGGAATTTGTCTCCGACGATGGTGTCCACACTAACAAGATCGAGGGCCACTGGCGCCAGATGAAGGCCAGTTTACCCACGCATGGCAGAAAACGTGCACATTATGACTCGTACATTGCGGAATTTATGTGGAGATACAAGCATAAAGATCAGGACTTATTTCTAACTTTTTTAGACGATGCGAAAAAGGTTTTTAATCCTAGAAAGTAGGTAGCGATAACATTAAACACTTCAATATAAAAAAAAAATGCCTTCTCTAGAAACGCAAATCACTACAGTTTACTATGGAAAATGTCCTTCGTGCAAGTAAATGGCAATGTCATCTAAAGTTCTTTCAGTTAAATATGCAGTTTGGACACAAACTAGATAGAATTTTCTCTGTTGTTCACCTTATTCGCCCAATTGACCACTTTCATGAACAGCCTCGTTTTGGAAATTATTCAAAATTCCTTCATATGAAATTCTAGACGCCAAATTCGGATTTAGCACCCAAACTTTAGTCTAACCCTAAGTTTTCATGTTGCTAGCGGTTGTAGTGTTAATTTCATGGCGATGTAAAGTTTGAAAATCTATAAGGGATTTGACCGTGAATATGACTTGGGGTGTAAAGTTTCACCCCGAACAACTTTTCACGGTCAAATCCCTTATAAATCTCTGAACTTTGCATCTTCATAAATTCAACATCACAATAGGTAGCAGTTTAAAAACATGTAATTAGACTAAAGTTTGGGTGCTCCGAATCTGAATCCGAATCTGGGCTCGAAATTTTCATATTAACAATAGGAAGAGATTTTGACAAATTTCCAAAACGGGGCTGCTTAATTAAAGTGGTGTATAACAACCTGATTGCAAAGAGAGCATTGCCACCTGATGCGGTGGTTGAATCCCAGGGGGGAATTCTATGGTATGTGACGGGGGGGGGTCAGACACAGTATATTTTGAAAAAACCAAAAACATACTAAATGTAGGAAATTTTAGAGCCCAAAAATATACTCAGCCCTAAGATAAACTGAACACAGGACATTTTTACACCCCAAAAATATACTCATAGCTTCATGGTACATGAAAACTAAACGTTTTATAGAATTTTCGGTCTGTGTCCTGCGATATTTTAGTGACAAAGTCAGCCTAGCACTCATCTTTTCAAACATTCTCATCAGCAACCCCAAAAATATACCGATTATGCACAAAATAGCGTACCCAAAGGTATACTAGACAACGTTTCACAAACCCAAAAAATGTCTAACCCCTCCGTCACTTACTTATAGGGAGTCCAGGGGGGTTGAATTGGCTCGTTTGTATCGAGGGGCAGGGGGTAACTCCTAAAGGGGGTCTGGTGTATATCTGCCTTTAAGAATTCTGAGTTAGATCCGACAACTGGAGCAACATTTTGAAGTATGAACACGTAAACAGGGCACAAGTTTCCACAAGTATCACGAACAAACAACAATAACATTCCATGAGATGAGTGTTAACTTGAGGGTCAGAGCGTCAGAATGCCTTCCGACGCTCGGACAATGACCGCAGGAAATTTCGGATTTCGACAAACTCACAGGAAATTCATTACCTGTAATTTACATATTTTACCTTTGCGGTGATTACCCTGGAAAGCTCTGAAGATTGCGTACTGATAGCAGTGGCGTAACTGACTAAAGTCACCTTTAGTTAAAAAACTAAGGGCCCCCGACCTCTAAAGGCCCCGAAGGGGCCCCCAGCAACAAAAATTACTTTGTCGTTTTACTGTAAAGCTGGTGCTATTGCTATGATAAAATGACCAAGGGGCCCCGTGCCTGCATGATTTCTCACTCTAAATGAATGGAAAGCGTCACTGTTATTGCAGATTTACGCACTTTTCCGTCAACATAAGCTTTGACCAGCGGAGTTGCCAAGTGACAGGATGGGACATTTCTCTGTTTTGTGAAAATAGACTGGGTGAGCCTGAAAAATGTTCCCACTTTTGAACATTCAGAGCATCAAGAAAATTCATAGCATCATGAAAATTCATAGCTAAAATTCCTGTGAAAAGCCAAAAGACTGAAGCATTTTTGTGAATTTTCTCCCTTTCTTACCAGGACTAGAAATAAGAGAAAAATCAGCTTTGCAAAAATTTTATGGTTGCAAAATGGTTAAAATAGGGCCTAAAACATGTATCAAATCATAAGGACTCTCCTCACACAGAACAATAAGAAATGGGCGTGTCACCTTTCTCGAGAGCTATAAGACATTTATTTTCAAGCAAATACTGAAGGTTTTTTCAATCCTGTTGCAATAATTCTTGTTTCAATCTTCTTTTAAACATACATGTATATAAAGGTATAAACCTACAAACAGCAAAGTTTAAGAAGAGTAACAAAACAAAACAAGAATACATTAAACTGATTAAATGCTGTTAAATGTAACTAAATTTACAAAGGGGGTGCAACAATGAGCTTTCCCCCCCCCCAAATTTTTGACAGGTTGAAAAAATATGAAGTGATTTCTTTCAACCAAGGATAGCTCTCATCCTTGGGAAATGGCATTTTCTTCGTTGTTCTGTGCGATGAGTCCTTCATGATTTGATCGATGTTTTAGGCCCCTTTTCAGCCATTTTGCAAACATGAAATTCCTATAAACTTGAATTTACCTATACTTCTAGAGCTGATAAGGCAGCAAGAAAAATCACAGAAATACTTCAATCTTTCGGCTTTTAACTAGAATTTGAATGATTCAAATCGGTGAAGTAATCTTTGTTGTATGAATTTTCAAAAGTGGGAACTTTTTCTGGCTCACCCGGTATAACTGAAAAAATTCCTCTCAAAATTTTCATCCAGGCTTTTGATGCAATGTCTGATCGTTTTTCATTTTGATCGATTCAGTTGTTGTGATGGAGAACTGACAGGAAGTTTTATAGCAAAAGTTTTCCGTCCGCAGGAAATAAAAAATTTGCCGACGCTCTGTTGAGGGTCCTTATGGTAGTCAGTGGCGGCACCAGCTCTGAAAAATCCGAGAGAAATTGGAGGGGGGGGGGGAATGTTGACGTATTTTTCCAATCCCAACCAACCTAATTTTGTGCCATTTTCCTTTGACAATTTTTGCCGACTGTTAGGGTTTGGGGGGACAAATCCTCCCCAGTCCCCCCCCCCGTGGTGCTGCCACTGATGGTTGTAAGGCTAATTTGGGCCATGGTACCGGTTGCCTACACTTATCCAGAGTCATAGTTTCCAGTGGCGTGCTGCCTGGGGGGCAGGGGGGCAACTGCCCCCCCCCCTGCGAGTGAAGTGTGAGGGGCGCCAAAACGGCAGTCTCAAACCTTGTTGAGATGCTAGCCAAATAGTTTACTTCTTTCTTAGTTTTCTCCAAGGATTCTTCTTCAAACTTGAAAGGTTTTTCAGGAACACACAGACAGAAACGCGGAGATGCCTGGAAGTATAAAACTTGGGGTACAGAACAAGAATAGAGGCAGATGACCGACTTTTGTCGGATTGTGAGTGATTTTCTCCTACCCTCCAAAACTTTGATACAGGTATCAAACGGGGGATAAACTTTTTCCAGTCGTAGAAAAAGGAAAAAGAGAAGGAAACCATTTCCTTGATTGGAGGACAAGCGATAAATGTCAACCCCATGCTTGAAAACAAAATCATAGCTCTTTTCAACTTCTTACATTGTGCTAAGTTTCTTATCATTTGTAAACGTTGCCAGAACCAGCTTGCACGACAAAAAGCTCACAAGTTCTGATCATGTGTTAGAATTTAACTCAAAGACTCCTTGGTAATGCTAGACTGTATGATTAAATTGTTACGAGCGTGTATTTTAGCACTGGAAAACAAATGGTTCGGAGACGTTTTGAGAAAGAGTAGAAGATGACTCCTCAAAACATTTTTTTACATTCCCCTCGCCTGTTCGCTGCAAATTTATCAGGATCTTATAACATGACTTTTAACTTAATGTATCTCTACTGCAGTACAGATCTAATTAACTAATTAGATTAACTATTTGCTTGCACTGTTGCATGAAATTGACATTGCTTACTTTTCATGTAATTTTTGGTACATTTCTACAAGAATGCTCATTTCAACAACAAATTCATTTGCTAATATCTCTGCCCAGGGTTATCCGATTTTAGCTCTGTTTGTTTTCATTGTTAGAAGTACATGTCAGCTTACAAAGAAGTCAGTAATTGTCTCTTTTGGTACGCATGTTTTTGTTGCTTCTTTGGTATTTTTCTTAAATGTGCTTGTTTTCGTGAAGTTGACACCAAAAATGCGTAAATTGAAATTAAAAGTACAAAATAAAACAATTAAGAAAAAATAAGTCTACCGAACCTAGATTTAATTAAATAAGCACATTTCAGCAGGTATTCTGCCAAAGCAATCATTCAGGATTAGGGGATGCAACACGACAAAGGCCATGTGCTTCTGCACTAACTTCAGCAATATTTGCTGACGTCAGCACTTCCCCACATGATATAAAACAAAAGCCTATGACGTCACCTTCTTTGCGTGGTCATGCTTGTTTCTTCTGCCGAGTTCCATGCGTGTAGCTCCATTGAGGAAACAGAGGGGGTCACTTCCCCTTACTTAGTCCCACAAAGTCTCAAAAACGCTAGGGTTAAACCATCAAACCACCAAAAATATTTATAGTTAAATGGGTTAAAGTTAAGATGATAAACACACGCTAGCGAACCTATGCACCTACCGTGGTGGATGCGAATGCGGGAGGTGGGACATTATGCTGCAGAGGTGGGGCATTATGCTGCAGAGGTGGGGCATTATGTTTCAAGTGATGGGGGCATTATGCTTCAAGTGGTGGATGCAAATGCGGGACGTGGGGCATTATGCTTCAGAGGTGGGGCATTATGCATCCATTCGCATCGACCACTTGAAGCATAATGCCCCACCTCCCGCATTCGCATCCACCACTTGAAGCATAATGCCTCCACCACTTGAAACATAATGCCCCACCTCTGCAGCATAACGCCCCACCTCCCGCATTCGCATCCACCACTTGATGCATAATGCCCCACCACCTCTGCAGCATAATGCCCCACCTCCCGCATTCCCATCCACCACGGTAGGCGCATAGGTTCACTAGCGTGAAACACTTGTCCGACCTTCAGTTTCCTATGCATACATCCCCTGTTCATCTCACATTGCTTCCTTTGTTTGTTTGTTTGTCATCTTATTTTGATTCAATTTCACTCTAGCTTTGAACTACCAGAAACTCGTGTACATCGAATATTTCAACTATTAACTGTCCATCTATGTAATGTGCATATGTCGGCGCTAGCTAAAAGCGGCAAATTGGCGCATCGCACTGTTTCATCATATCGTATAAAGACCACCATGCTTTACGCGAAGTCTACGACCTGCTCTGCACAGCTTTCAGAATAAATGACTGTACGAAATTCACAAAAACAAAAACAAACGATTGCCAAGGCTGCTGGTCTTAGTATTCCCTTCAAAAGTTGGAATGTTTTCGGCTAATTTGATATCTTTGGGCAAAGCCATTCCCAATTTGTGGTCCTAATGACACGATACTTTTTGACCCGAAAGTAACTTGGTTTGCTCTATGATGAATTCATTAATTTGGGTTTCTTGCTCAACATGTTGTTTGTTTTGGTTTGAAAATATCCTGCATGAAGGGTGGATTTAGTTTTGATACAGTTTTTAAAATTTCAATACAAAGACTTCTGAGACGGCTTTTTTTCATTGAGCATTTCCCAGCTTTGGGAAGTAGGCATTGTAAAGAAATATAAGAGCTCGCTCTTGGATCTTCTCAAGTTTCTTCATTCACTTTTCAGAGGAAAACTGTCATACCAAAAGCCAGTAATCAAAATTAGCTAACTTCGCTCTTCACAAAACAGCCACATTGATGAAAATGCTTATAACCTCCTCACTTCATTGCTGCTTCATTCATATATACTATGGAAGTGATACCTGTTTACAACTTGACAATTCTTGGTAGTAACCCACACTGGAATTGGCGTATGTTACGCCACATTTATGTGGCGGACAGACTCGCTCTAAAGAATAGAAATGCCAATAAGACAAAAGAAATTGGCGTACGTATGTGGCGGACAGCGTACCCCAATTCCACTGGGGTTAGTAACATGAATCTCCATTTCTACACAACAGGTATGATCAAGACTGTGGCCAAGGAGGGCAAATGTTTACTGATTTCTGGGGAAATTTACGACATTTTAAGCAAGCTCCTGAAAACTGATGATGATGCATCTGGTGAAGTGCAGTTTCTGTGCCAAATGTTCTCTGGAGAGAAAACCTCATTCAGGTAACTGAATAGTGACATGCAACCAATGTTCGTTCCCTGCTGCATCGTCAACCCTGATCATAGGCGTGCGAGAAGAAAAACTCTAGGGGGCCTGCCCTACACTAACCTCATTGTTTACTAACATATTTCCCTGACAACGGGCAAATATCAGTCTCCTACCACTCTGCGAGTACACTCATTGTCGATAAAATAGCTAACACAGGAGCCTCAACTTCCTATGTAACTAGCTGTTAACAAAGTTAAAGTGAGTGCAGCTCAGAGTTTTTGCAAATCCCTTGTGAAACCAATCCAGAGTTGGAAACAAGGAGAAAAAGAGAACTTCTTGATAATTACAAGATGGCTTAGCATGAATAGAACATTTATCATACTCAATCAAATATTGCTGTGAACCAAAGCATTAGATTGCAATTTTCAGTTATAAACAGTAAAAGGGTCTGTTTCATCCAGCATGCCTTGCACGTGTCGTCTCTTGGTTTCCCTTTGTTGTCGCCATTTCCATGGGCCATGAAAATGGTGGCAAACAAAGGTTAGCCAAGAGACGACACGTAAAAGGAATGATGGATGAAACAGACCCTTTAATCATTCATGTTCAAAGTTCCTTTGGGCTTTGCAGCTTTATACTGCTCTGGGTGGCGCCTCACACGATAGGCTCTTTTATTTGGTGAAAGTCAACACTGAATGTCACGCTCAATCCAATGCTGCTCTTTACAGGAATTTCACTTGCTGCCAGACTGTCTTTCAGCCCTGAAACAGCAGAAAAACTTGACCAACTTTCAGTTGAAAGATCATACCCTGTCTAAGTGCCCCGGTATATCCTACCCTGGTGATTTCCCCGGCGAAAAAATTTGAGCAAAATTAGTCCCCGGATAAGCTGTGAATCTCCCCGGTACAAAACGCCTCACAAGTGAAACCTCGGCAGCAAACAGGCGAACCCCGGAGAGAAATTTGAAGAATTATTTTTTACGTAGAAACAGTTCCTACCAATAATTATGCTGTCCTCGTTACAAAATTCAAGCTCCCCAGAGAAAATCTGACCATATCCTTCAGTCACTAGGACCCTGTGACAATCTGACCTCTCACCAGGGCACTTAGAGGGGGGTGTTAGATTTTGTCTCATTTGTCCGATTGATCTCAAACATACACCATTCGATAGCATTTGATGAGTAGTTTCATTTGATATATATATATTTAATATTTGCTGTCATCAGCAAAATTTAATATCTATGACGTCATTGACATTTATGACGTCATTGATCTAATGAATAAATGTAAGATATGAAAAATTGTTGTCTTTTTTGCTTCAACTCATTTATTTGATTACTTCTGAGTCCATATTTAGTAGATAAAAGGACAAGACTTAGAAATAACTGCAAAAAAAATCTGTTCATGGAACAAAAAGCCAATTAAAAGCTAATTGTGCTAAAAATAGAAACTGAAAATATCTAAAAAGTATGTATTTTAAATCTGCAACATGTTTCCTGCAACTTGAGACAAATTTGGAGAAAACTGGATTACAGATGAATTAAATAGAATTTTTCTTGTTAAAAAGGCAAAAAATTGCCAATTTCCCTGTGTTTTTTGGTTGCCTAGCAACGAAATAAGTGACTAATTAATTTTCATTGTTACATTTCAATAGCTAATTGTCTAAAGAACAATAGGCGTAAGTCTCATTGTTATATCTCTAGTGGTTTCGGAGAAAAAGAGGGGGGCGGAAGACGCCCCCCCCCCCAGTACAAAGTGAGTAAAAAATCGCCCCGTACTAATAGGGTTATCAAACCATTATTTTTACTGAACTCTACGGTCATTTGAATAAATTTTGATATATTTCCCAGTATTTTCGGTGACTTAGTTCTAAATTTAAACATCAGGAAACTTCAAAATTACGCCAAGGTCAAAACCAGAGCTGCTGCATTTTACAATTGTGAAACATTGTGGCAACTTGTAAAATATGGCAATCGTACCAATTACCAATGATTGCTGACAAGCACGCCAACACATAAGTTGATACAGACAATTTTCTGAAGATTTCGATCTAGACATAGTTGCTTTCTCTAAAATCACTAGGCCATCACTTGGAAATAAACACTGAGAAATCCCTCAACACTTGATAACAATGGAATTAGTGAACGAATGCTTTTCACAGTTTCCTCATCAACTTGTCTGCTTGTCTGTAATCCTGTGCGGTTGCAGATAATGCCAAGGTGGTAATTTTACAGTATACTTTGTACTAGCAGGCAGCTCTGGTTTTGCCCTGACAGCAAATTCAAAGTTTGTTGCCTTTTCACTCTGCAACCAAGTCACCAAAAATTCTGAAACATTTCTCATAATTTCATCTAACCATTGCAGATTTTGCGAAGGATAATTTTTTGATTTTTCATTTGACACGTCTTCTGCCTGACGCTTTTACATATGTTGCGCTGTTTTCGGACACCCGGCACACCATAGCAATAATTACGACAGCAATGACTCTTTGCAGGATTAACTATAGATTCGCTGTGAACGATAAGGAATTTTAGTGAGCAAGTGAAACCAGCATTGGGACACTTCTGCCTTCATGGCAACGTGTACCACTTGCTTTTCAGAGGCGCATTTCAACCAGTTAACACCATTTACACCATTTACACAACCAAAAACTAACCCTGATTTCATGCATCACAAGCTCATTTCTCTTGCAGGTATGCAACGGAAAGTTCCCGTGAAATAGGTGAGAACACACCTTTCTGCATCCTTGGGTCGACCCAAATCCCACTTCTGTTTTCGATTATCTTCAGGTTGTGCTTACTTGTGCATGTCTTGTAACAATTGGGGTGCCATACAACGTCATTTTGCTTGAGAGATTGAAAATCTGGTTTGAGTCGCTCATAATTGTCATCTTTTCTAATCTCAAGTGCATCAATAAGATTTTTAATTGATGCCTCTTGTGCATGTCTAAGTTTCTCATTGGAATCCTTCTGACACAGTAGGCATTTCTCAAAATGTGTCCTTTTCTTTTTTTTCAAAGGGAGAACTAAGAGGCTGTTCCCACTGACTTCGTTGCCAATATCTGCCGGGCTTGCCATATTTTAGATGATTAAAACTATGTGTTTCATTGATTTTTAAGGAAGAGTTGTTCAAAATGCTCTCTTACCTTTATGCGACAAGAATAACTAGCAAACCGTTAAAGCATTATTTTGCACGGCTAATTCTTATTCTTCTTCAACTGTTCATCGCCACTGTTCTTGATTCGATCACGACAGTGAAGCCTTTTCCCGCCAATGTTGCTACTGGCATTACTTCATGTAAAGATGCATGAATCTGGTCTCTTTTTGAATACTGATCATTGTATAATGATGCACCATTCAACGATCATAGTAAGCGGCGTACAGTAGAGCAAATTTAAAGCAATGGTTGGAAAAAGGGAATGATTCCTTAAATTTTTTTAATTAATGGAGAGATGGGCTTAGAGAAAGCATGTGGGAGCGATGGATGCAACACTTTCAAAAGTTGAATGAAATGGACGGCTAGTTTGGACTTAAGAGTAAGCCGATGATATTTGGGATGACTTCTTACAAATTATACCATAACAAAAAGGGCTTAAGTCAAGTCAGTCTCCTGAAAGTTGATTTAGGCGCCCTGGAAGCTATAATTTCTATTCAGGCCGTCTACAGCGAAAAATCATTCCAAAGCACATTTAGCAATTCATTAGCATTAGAATATGCAACTAACTATGCTATTCAGCTAGAGACACGTTAACATCCTTACAATTGTAATAATTTTTGCGAGGTCCTTAAAAAGCCATCTTGTCTCTTTAGCAACATCTAGAGCCACAAATTAGCCCCCCCCCCCTACCAGGACACGAAGAAAGATTAAAATCAATCAAATTCAAAGATCTCTCATATTGAGAGACAGAAACCGCAAAGTAGCCATAACGAGAACAAGTGCTGATGCTCTCTAATTTCTCTTCTAATGTTTAGCTAGACTCCCCCCCAGTACTCTAGCCCCCTCCCCCACAAAGATTGGTTAAGAATATTATAGAATCAAGCATCATGAAAAATGGAGACCGGAATATTGTAATGTTATGTTGACTTGATATGCTTCAATAAACATAATACTTTCATTTTTGTATATTTTGACCAGCCCCCCTACCAAAAACCCAGATTCCCCGTTGGGCTTGAACTGAAAATCAGCCCCCCCAAGCAAGGGAAGCATGGCCCTGTTGTTTATTTAAGTCTCTTGATATGGGACAAACCCAAAGGAAACTGCTTTTATAACACAAAAGGAGTACCTGAAAGAAACTTTCTGTTCTCAAAAAGATCCCTGACCCCCCAAAATGAAATGCCCATAGAACCCCAGTGATACCACATTTTCGCATGACACCCACCAAATTCGGATTCAACATGATTTTCTCTGCCAGAATAACGAATCAGACCTTTTCTGTAGTCTGGGCTGAACGAACTCAAAAATTAGTTGACTTATGGAAATTAGCTCTCTGACTATCTAGTCTCCTGTACCTTCCAAGTCGAAATTCAGTCGTTTGTGAAACAAAATGTTCCCTTGAGTTGTATAGATATGCCCAGTTCTGACATAGATAGGCCCACTTCGTACGTCAAGGTGTTTGTGCCAAGGCAAATTGCATTGTGACGAGTTAAAGTCTTGATTAACAATCATTTAAACTATTTTGGAGTCTTAGTTTTCGAGGTCTTAGTTTTCGAGGTCTTAGGTCTTTGTTTTCTGTCCGTAGAAGTCCTATCACAACAGATGAGTAACACGTCAGAACATTGGCAGTGCAGCAAAGACACACCTTGCCGAAATAATGTATTCAGTTGTGGAGCGTTAACACCCTTTGTCAGAGAATAAGCACATGGATATTCAAAGTTTGCAAACAGACCCTTGAAAAAGAAGTTCATCACATGTGTGGCTACACCTTTATCTCCCTTATTCTCAGAATCATTTCCATGCAGCAAACCATCCAAATCCACTTCTCCTGTACCAAGATCAGTGAAACCAATAACCAATATATTTAAATGTGTCACACACATAGCCTTCCTTCACCTTTACATCATAAGAAAATAGACCACCCAACTTAGCACCGGCATTCAAACCCTTTTCAAGAAAACACTGTCTCATTTCACCTAACTGCTACAAATTCCATCATCCACGACCAGGTCTATAACATGGACCACGCGGACTTCGCAGACCTCCAAGGCAATGGTCCTTGGTCCACGTTTTAGGTTTTCAAATAGGCCAACACCTAAACCATGGACTTTCCATCCGCCGATTAGAGGGTCTGTGTTTTTGGTTTTTAATAAGGCAAAGCCTAAACCAAAGAACAGTCCTTTGCTCATCACCACACATAGTCAATTAAGGGGGCAGTCACAACTTCACCACAAAAATGTATTGTTGGTGAGTAAATCACAACTTCCTTTTTGCACATGGCGAGGATTAATTATATGTTTTCACAGCTGTCCCTAGAAGACCACAAATTTATAGTTGAAAAAGTATCATCTCATACAACACTATGGAAAACTCAAGGTTTGTTGCTATATACTATACTATATAGTTTTTCATATCATGCTGTGACAAGATGATTGATTTATGAGATGATGAAACTACAGTACAGTATATTGTACTGTATGCCATTTCCTAAACATAATCAAATGTACAACAATGTAACAACTATCCATTCCCTTTGCTCAGGAAATGTGTTGGTGTCAAACGACAGATCATTGGTGATTGGTTTTGTGGTTGCACTGAGGATCAGTAATGAAAACCTTCAAGGCACCTCATAACATCAAAGCAATAAAGTTGCTCCAGCCCAGGTTCTCAACAAGTACTAGTAGTTGTGGATTGACATTGTAACTAACTATTAAGGGGTTGTCAACCAACAGTTTTCATCACTGCTGATAGAAGTGAGCCATAAAGGACGCAACAACCCATTTCTCCCCCCCCCCCCCTTACCAGACCACCACATTTTAATTATTGCAGCATAGTTCAATACAGCAGCTATGTCTTCTGTTGGGCATGTTGCTGCTCCAAAGTTGCAAATGAAGAATGACATTTGACATATGTCCCAGCCAAGACACATTCTTTAGGGTGAAGCATAGCAAACTTTGAAAATCCAGTCCTTTCATCTTTATTTTGTTCCTTGAATTTTTGATACAGTTACTTCAAAGTATAAGCCTTTCCTGAATGGTCTGTTTTTGACCATCAACATAAATACTGTGGTTTTGCGGATGTGATCTGTTGTTGTGAGTGGGCGTGTTCGTTTGGATAGGTGTGTCCTTGCATTAGTTTCTGGATCATCCCAAAGATTGACTTTACTTCTTGACCTTGCAGTTTTGAAAGGGCATCTTTAAAACTTTGAACATTTGAATCTTCTAATTGCTTCATTAATTTCTCAATCTGTTTATCTTTCAGCTCATTTTTGAACTTTAATTCTTCCAATGAACAGTCCGTTCAGGCTTGATAGCTCTTGGCTATTGTTTTGAATGTCTGCTCAATACTTGAAATAGTAAGCTTTTCATCAACCGCATTCTTCCATTTGTTCAGATCACATTTGGCCTCTGATGGAGTATGGCGGATTTCCACACCTTCAAAAATTTTTCAGTTTGCATATAAAAGGCACTTTTTTATTAATAAATCCTCATAGATATGTGACTAGAATTTATCCATCCTCCTTATCATGGTTAGAAGAAAACGATTTTTGGACACATGAAATAAACATGAGGTCATCACTGAAGTGACCCAGTTTTCAGATAACAAAACGTTGTTTGATTCCGTTGTGTCATACAGCATTTAAAAGCTAATAGAAAGAGGACAAAGATGAGCTAAAAATTGACCCCCAGCTGTTTTTACAGGAGTTAAATCCATTTTTGTCGCGTGTGACTAAATCATGAGGCCATTGTATACATGCCATGATTTCTAAAGTCTTATGAAAAGTTCAAAGGCTACTTTTTCACACACAGGAACACTGGACAACAAGGAACGAATTGTAACCAGCTCCTCTTACACCTTTTCAATCTTCAAGTTGCTGGCCTTTCATGCACTTTTCGTATTGGAGGAGAGCATAACCTATCCTTTTTTGGACATGGCCTACACATTTCTTTTTGCATTATCTATGAGTCCCCATAAACATTTTCTAATTTTTCAGCAACTTTGCCAAAGCCGCTACTGTGTCCATCACCGATGAAATGTGTGTACTTCAGTCATGGCTTTTAATCCTACCAGGCCTAGGGTATTTGATGCTAAGGGAAGCCTAGGGGGGGGGGCTGATTCGGCCCCCTAACTTACTCCTGTTCTTGACAACCTAGAGCCTTGAAGAATCTATTTTTAGATATGTCACGTGACCTTTCCATGATGTCACATTATTCAATGTTCAAAGTCAATAGAGTTCAGTACTAAAAGTTTTCGATTGTTGATTGTGAGAAAACCAAAAGCATAAGGACATCAGTTAAATTTCACTGTATTGTATTGTTCAAAATATGAACTGAGACTGAAACTGAAACTGTTTTCTATGTCTAAATAGTATTTGCTCTGTGAAGAAAAATTAACAAAAAGTGATGATGTCATTGCACAGGAATGCAAAGAATGCGTGCATGCGTAGTACCAAAATGTCAGAGGACACATGGTATGGATCTGTTTGGAAACAATTCTTACAAGATGTTCAGATCTCCTGTCTGCACCTTACAACATTGCATTCATGCTCTTCATGGATTGGATTGCTCCTTTCAAGAGAGGGAACTACTCATATGGCACAATCTTCATGTCAGTGTTGAATCTACCGAGAATGGTGCATCTTACAAAGAGGTGGATGCATGTCGTTGGCATCATTCCTGGACCATAGGAGCCGAAGGTGCACATGAACACGTATTTGAAACCATTAGTTAATGATCTGCTTCAACTTTGGGATGGTTATGAAATTGAAATTGCATCAACTAAGCAAAGAATCAATGTACGAGCTATGCTATTTTCTGTGTCATGCGATCTTTTTTTTACATATACCCCATTAAAATAAGCACAAAACATTTACAGCTACTGTGCCTGTCATGGCGGGAATATACACTAGGTCATCGGAGTTCCCACCATGACAGACACCAGGGGCGGAAAATTTTGGGGACCACGCCCTTAGGATTGCCGGAAAACGCCTTATCTATTGAAAAGAGTGGTTTATCTGTCCATTTATTAGAGTGAGATATCACCCGTTTGGAAAAAAAGAATCGCTCAAATTATATGAAACCCTAAGATTGAAAGTTAAATCGAAGCCATCGACAGTGGAATAGAGAAGTCAATCCAACTATTGAACAATACTGAAAACAAAACTGGCCTGTAAACTTGTAACTGGTATTGCACGAAACTTTCACTGAGTTGTTTTATTGAGTGATACAGTCCTGCGTTCTACTACGTATATATATATATATTGCTTTAATACACTTCGGAAGTAGTAGTTCCATTCTCTAGTTTCGAATCTTAATCAAAGATTTGCCGTGACCAATATCAGACAAAATATTTCGTGAATGTTCCCATTTCTCGACACTGTTCTTCATTCCATTTACATATTTGCACCAATAAACTTCAGTAGCAAAGCTAATTCTCCTCTTTCGAATCTCATCTGATGATGTGCTATGACCAGTACCAGAAGAAAAGAAAATATTTTGCAAATGAATCCGTTGCTAATCCAAGAAATGAGCACTGGTTTAGTGTCATGGTCAGGTAGCTTGGATTGGTGTTACATCGTCTTGTTTATATCATCAATTCGTTTTTCTGAAGAGCCCCATTGATGAGTGTGCGACTAAACAAGTCTTTGGTCGTTCTATGTTGCTTTTTATTGCGATATTCTGATTAATTCGTTTTCTTGCATGATTCAACAGTTTTCTCTTTAGTTACAGGTTTATTTGGCTTGTTTTTCTTGTGCAGGAGTTAACAGTTTTCTTTCAACAGGTTATAGTACGGTGTCTAGTCATGCATTTGTGACTTTATTATGATGAGTCCATTACTACATGTTATTTCTAGATTCTGTATCACAAGGCTTAATTTAAGGTGCAGTGATGACCTATTTGTGCAGTGATCAATCGAAAATGTGCAGTGGTGAAATGAATCATGCAGTAATTAATTTTTTTCAAATCTTAGTGTGAAATATTACTGTTTTGGATGTATTCAAAACAAGAATCAATCAGTAATTTCTTTCAATGCAAGCCAGCTTGGTATCCCCTTTCAACAGGAAATTTTTGGAAAAATGTACATTTCAGGTGTCACTTTGTAGAACACTGAGAATAAGTGCTAGGATCAACTTGGATGACAAGTCAGAAAGTCTGGATTAAAAAAGCCCTGTTTACACTACAAACCTTAACCTGGGTTGAACCTGGGTTAACGTTAACCCAGGTTAGAAATTTCGTAGTGTAATGTCTCGTTCAATTCTTACCCTGACCATCCCCCCCGGGCATCCCGGGGGTCAACAAAATTTTTGTGCACAAATGCTTGGAGGCCGGGAAAAAATTGACTGTCAAATGCCCGGGGGCCGTGAAAAAATGGTTATGGTTATGAAATTGAAATTGCATCAACTAAGCAAAGAATCAATGTACGAGCTATGCTATTTTCTGTGTCATGCGATCTTTTTTTTTATATATACCCCATTAAAATAAACACAAAACATTTACAGCTACTGTGCCTGTCATGGCGGGAATAGACACTAGGTCATCGGAGTTCCCACCATGACAGACACCAGGGGCGGAAAATTTTGGGGACCACGCCCTTAGGATTGCCGGAAAACGCCTTATCTATTGAAAAGAGTGGTTTATCTGTCCATTTATTAGAGTGAGATATCACCCGTTTGGAAAAAAAGAATCGCTCAAATTACATGAAACCCTAAGATTGAAAGTTAAATCGAAGCCATCGACAGTGGAATAGAGAAGTCAATCCAACTATTGAACAATACTGAAAACAAAACTGGCCTGTAAACTTGTAACTGGTATTGCACGAAACTTTCACTGAGTTGTTTTATTGAGTGATACAGTCCTGCGTTCTACTACGTATATATATATATATATTGCTTTAATACACTTCGGAAGTAGTAGTTCCATTCTCTAGTTTCAAATCTTAATCAAAGATTTGCCGTGACCAATATCAGACAAAATATTTCGCGAATGTTCCCATTTCTCGACACTGTTCTTCATTCCATTTACATATTTGCACCAATAAACTTCAGTAGCAAAGCTAATTCTCCTCTTTCGAATCTCATCTGATGATGTGCTATGACCAGTACCAGAAGAAAAGAAAATATTTTGCAAATGAATCCGTTGCTAATCCAAGAAATGAGCACTGGTTTAGTGTCATGGTCAGGTAGCTTGGATTGGTGTTACATCGTCTTGTTTATATCATCAATTCGTTTTTCTGAAGAGCCCCATTGATGAGTGTGCGACTAAACAAGTCTTTGGTCGTTCTATGTTGCTTTTTATTGCGATATTCTGATTAATTCGTTTTCTTGCATGATTCAACAGTTTTCTCTTTAGTTACAGGTTTATTTGGCTTGTTTTTCTTGTGCAGGAGTTAACAGTTTTCTTTCAACAGGTTATAGTACGGTGTCTAGTCATGCATTTGTGGCTTTCTTATGATGAGTCCATTATTACATGTTATTTCTAGATTCTGTATCACAAGGCTTAATTTAAGGTGCAGTGATGACCTATTTGTGCAGTGATCAATCGAAAATGTGCAGTGGTGAAATGAATCATGCAGTAATTATTTTTTTTCAAATCTTAGTGTGAAATATTACTGTTTTGGATGTATTCAAAACAAGAATCAATCAGTAATTTCTTTCAATGCAAGCCAGCTTGGTATCCCCTTTCAACAGGAAATTTTTGGAAAAATGTACATTTCAGGTGTCACTTTGTAGAACACTGAAAATAAGTGCTAGAATCAACTTGGATGACAAGTCAGAAAGCCTGGATTAAAAAAGCCCTGTTTACACTACAAATTTTAACCTGGGTTGAACCTGGGTTAACGTTAACCCAGGTTAGAAATTTCGTAGTGTAATGTCTCGTTCAATTCTTACCCTGACCATCCCCCCCCGGGCATCCCGGGGGTCAACAAAATTTTTGTGCACAAATGCTTGGAGGCCGGGAAAAAATTGACTGTCAAATGCCCGGGGGCCGTGAAAAAATTGACTGTCAAATGCCCGGGGGCGGACAATTTTGCTTTCAACCTTGCCATTGAAATGTGAAAGTTATAGCGAGCGATGTTGTTAATTGTTTTAATATTCGGTATTCTGGAGGAACACGAAGGATTTCTGATACTTTTAACACTTTCTAAAATATTGCTGATTCAAACGACGCAATAGAAGATCCACATTCAGAAATATAATACAATCTAAATTTGTCAAGAATGTGTTTCAGAGAAATAAACTCACAGGGTATAACAACTGGAACAGAACTGTAACAATTAAAGAAACTTCCAAAAGAACAAAACTGAACTTCTTGTTCAATACAACTGGGTAATTCAAAAGAATGTTCTTGCGACTGCAAGGCTCTTCCTCAGCCTTCCTCAATATCTAGAAAACGATGTACAATAGCCTATTGCATTCCAAGTACTACCCTAGACGCAAACTGAAGTCTGGGATATCGTTCAACAAACATTAACGGCTCCTAAACCCTGTATCATTCAGGATATCAAGTAAGCTTCCGAAGACCATGTTTCGATGCCGAAATTGGAAACCAAAAATGCCGAGATCTCCCGTCTTCGAATTCAGAAGTGTTTTTCCAAAAATAGCGAAACCTGAAAGCTGAAACTACTGTAATGCAAGTTTCATGCTCCTATACAGTAAATACTGTACACATCTTGAATATCCCTGGGCTTGTCAAATGCCCGGGGGCCGGGAACAAATTGACTGTCAAATGCCCGGAGGCCGGGAATTTTTTCTGTGCAAATGCCCGGGGGTGTCCCGGGGGGGATGGTCAGGGTAGGAATTGAACGCGACATAAACGCAGCTAACCTGGGTTCAACCCAGGTTGAGCCAACCCTGCTCCGGAGGTGGGTTGAACCTGGGTTAGATTATACCAAATGCAGTGTAAACGCAAACTTGGGTTGAACCCAGGTTAATGCTTGGCTGTGCGCGTGCGCTTTTCAGGCCATTTATCGCGAGGCACCACATAAGATGTTGAGACCAAAGTAATCTTGGAGGAAGATGTAGTCTAAAAGTGTATTCGTCAATTTCATGCTAAATTTGCGAAAAATGAGTGAAGCAGCAAAGATTGCTAGAGGGAAACTACAAGGAGACGAAAAATTTATGGCACTGATTGAATTATGGGTAGACGAAGGGAACAACAGATTTGTTCAATTTCGCTACGATTTCCAGTTCCCTTTTATTATCTCTCCTGTTGTATTTTTCGTATAAAATGGCTTAGTTCAGGCTTTGGTAAACAAACACAGCGGTGCTCTTCAGTAAAAAGATCTGCCTTGAAATGTTCATTTCCCACAGAATTCTTGTCATTAACACCTACCATTTGAATACAGCCATTGCACACCATGCACCACGAAGCGCATGCATGGCGACACTAACCCAGAGTCAACCCAACTTTGCGTTTAGACTGTAATTTGTTGTCAGTGCAGTGTAAACGAAAGTGGGTTGAACCCAGGTTGAACCCAGGTTAAGCTTAACCCAGGTTAAAAGTTGTAGTGTAAACAGGGCTAAAGTCTGACCAAATGTTTTGGGAAACTAGCTGTATGCAAAACTGCCTTGAAAAAAGGAGAACTCAGCGCATTCTAGCTATTTTAAGGGTCATATCTACAAACATTTTCTTGAAGGGCATGCCCCTGCACCCACTTTATTTATAAATCATTTGCATGTGGTCCTGGTACTCTGCAATTGATGAATTATGCTGTCCAGTGTTTGAAAAATCTTACCATCAATATCTGTCTACAAAACACTTTCCCAACCTATTAAGCTTCCACACCCTTTTGACCCAAAAACTGTGGTTTACACTGTTTCATACAGTGATAGCAATGCCTTATTGCATATCATTTGTTTCAAGATACGATACCATATGCTTATTATTCATGGATGTTATCAAGAATCTGTATGATGAATGTCAAATATTTAAAGACAAAATAAAATACTTGTAAAGGAAAACATACCAGGACATTGTCCATTGGATGAACAAGACAAGGGTAACAGCAAAGTATTGTATAATGATACTGTTCATATGGAAAATTTCCTTGAAACAAAGAAAATGAACCATTCAAAAGTCCAACCTGTGTTTAAAGAGTCTGATTTTGTATAACCTACAGCATCCACTTAACATGTTAAAATACACATATTTTGCATAATAAACTGTTTATGAGACACTCGACTGTCAGATCACACAGAAGTTAAGATTTTACATAGTATTTTGTGAAAAGTTCTTTGAATTATATACTTAGGAAACAACCTATTGGTGGGCACACAAAGTAAATTGGGCTTATAACAGATGTTGATTCAATTTAGATCTAATTTCTCTGTCTTGTTTTTTTCTGAAATTGCATAAAGGAAACATAGAGCTTGAACACATGAACTAAAATTTTCTTTGTCATCCTACCAGAATCTTGGATCAGCACCTAGAACCAACAATTTCATAAATTTGTCTCTCACCTTTTTGGGTAACATGATTTGATAAGATCTTTAGCACACAGAATGCCATGCGTTTCTAACCATGCATAAAGCTCATTCTTTTTGGAATAAAAGATTGCATTAGACTCAAAACATACATTATGATGTAATGTGAATACAACCCCCACCCAAGAATAAAAGGTTCAACAACATTGTGCTATGATCTTCTTGCATTTAACTTTTAAAACGTTCTTAGCATTTCCAAAACATAATGCTAATGCTAGACTAGAGCTGTAGACAGCTTTGGCCATACATATATGTGAAAAAATGTCCGAAAAATGTGTGAATCAAAAAGAGCGTCTTGTTTTTACATGTGCTAGCAGAGACTCTGCCAGAGAGAGAGGAAGAGGGAGGGAGAGATAGAGAAATTTCCTATGATGCCTTGTGGTAGTTTTGAGTGTTCATTTCATGATTTAGTGGTGATCCAACTTTAACCCAGCTTTAGTGATCCAACTTTGTCAGAAAAAATATCGAAAAATAATATTTTCTACACCTTGCACCAGCCAATAATTTTACCTTACGCCAGCACCAGCCGAGCAGAGAACAGTTTGATTCTTTCAGATCCAACAGCATGACACCTTGTCTTTGAGTATTCAGGACGACAAGCACTGGACGAGCCAGACCAAAACGACACTGGAAAACAGCAGGCGATGATCTATTTAGCTCATCTGCAGCTTTTCCTCCATCAATTCTTGACATTCTCAAGGATCTTCGTCATGGCAATTTCCAATTTATGAAGAAACTTAAACTAAATATTTTGGCGCGAAGACATCCATCAAGCTGTGGGAACTTTGAGAGTGCCAAAGTGCCTAGGCCAAAGGCCATAAATCCAAGCCAGGGGATCAGAGTGAGGCTGTTGTTTGAGCGTTCTTGCTGGCAACTATGGTAGATCACATACATCGCCACGACCATCTCACAATCTTTCCCGTAAACATTTTGTATTGGATACCATTTATCATCCATCGCCTCTACAGTCGCACAAGACAATGCTAAAAAAATTTGTTCCAAAAACGATTGTTTTATTATGACCGCGCAGTTTTTAAAATATGCGTACAGTCGCACGCTTGCTCTCTAATATATGCGTAAAACTTGCGATTGTTTTGTAAAGAATCGGCTTCCAAATATGGACAGCATTCAAACCAGAGGAAACAGAACGGGGCAAATCAAATAGGGACCCTACATACAAGATCAGGGATGGTGAAATGAACGAGAACCGCATAACCAGTCTCTGGGAATTGAAATAATGAATACGAAAAGTTTCAATGACTTAGGACTAAACGAAGAAAGTCAGAAAATTTTTTGGATATTATTGTCTGAATTTTCCTTCGAAATTAAAAAGATTAGCCCTTGGAAAGTTGACCGTCTGTGGCCACTGTCTGGATCCGCCCCTGGACACTCACAATTCAAATATTTACATTTTTCCAAAAAAGAAGAAAAAACAATGTTAACCTCTGTCTCACATTTGATGTCAGGCAACGACCCCTGCAAGGCTATCAATGCGTAAAAACGAGTGCAAGTCAATGAGCATGGGACCCCCATGTGCAGACAA
The DNA here is from genome assembly GCA_964020215.1 of Aurelia sp. 3 sensu Dawson et al. (2005). NCBI lineage: Eukaryota > Metazoa > Cnidaria > Scyphozoa > Semaeostomeae > Ulmaridae > Aurelia > Aurelia sp. 3 sensu Dawson et al. (2005). The sequence goes on from OZ026577.1 coordinate 7,400,402, forward strand.
AACAGCCACTACCCCCTGCCACCCGCGCCACCCCAATCGGGATAGCAAGCGAGAAAAACAAAGGGCAGCAGCCATCCAGCCACACAGCAGGAATCCCTTCCACCCATTACCCCGCACCCACATTGAATGGTAAACAAATATTCTTTGGAGTTTTAATCACCTAACATCAAATGAGAGACAGAAACAACTACTGCTAATGCTACAAAAAGGAAATATGGGGAGGGGGAGTGCTGCTTTGTTATTTTTGGAATGTGCTGAGGCGCACGGCATCAAAGTACATGTCGATGAATTATATTCAAGCTTAATGACATCTTCTATCTTCAACAATGATGCAGCTACACGATTACGGCATTGCCCTATATCAGCCATGCATGTGCAGCCAGCACTACAAATAGATCCAGCTTCTTTCTCAAGTAACACCCATGTCTTATGGTCCTTTTCATTCAATTCAAATGATGACAGAACATTTGCTCTGATGTAGCATAATTTGCTTCCTTCTGAAATTCCATGATAAAAGCAAGTCTTGACCAAGACCCTCACTTTTGAATATTTATAAATATTTATAATATTTATAATTATGAATATTTATATCAATATACATATGAATGTAATGTTAATTAATGTATATATCAATCAATATTCAGGTATTTCTAGACAAATCAATCAAAAAAGAATGTAAAAGGAAGAAAAGAGGAAGTTTGAAAGCCCTTATTTCTGGCAGAAAACCTTGTATGCTTTTGGACAGAGTGAAGCGCCACTTGCTAAATGGGTGAAACTGATAGTCTAAACAAATCAAATATGCCAATGTAAAAAAACCAATAGCTTCTAAGAATCCATCCACCTGCAGCCTATGGATTTGGTTAGGCCACACCAGAAATAAATAACACAAAGCTACTCAATAACAATCAAAGTCATTTGGCTTCTCCAGTTGATCCTGCTTCTCCTTCTTCTCCTGGATCTTCAAGGGCATTATTTGCTGCCAGTATCAGTTGTGTAAGTTCTTCTTCTGAATTAAAGGATGAGAACTTGTCACCAATCTTCACACATTTTCTACAGTTAACGTCAGTAAACCACAGCCGTCACATTCGGCTTCTCCGTTCACTGGGGAATCCCCGATTTCAGTGGCTGTGCTCTTTTGACGTCAAATTCTCTATGATCTTTGTATTTTTAAAATGTTAGTTTCTCAGCTTGCACACATCCGATTTTCATCACTGAAAGTGGAGAATGATGAGAAGGACTTGCCGAATCTTCTAAAAGCTTCTCTGAATGACCTCGCTGTGTTTAAAGCATTTATTTAATGTTGCGAAAAATCAACAAATCGCCGTTTTCATTTCGAAAACAGAAAATTAGGCCGAAAAGTCCTTTACTTTGGAGCAAAAAACCGACATTTCAGACAGCAATTTTCGTGACTTTTTTAAATCAGAATGTTGGAAATATGTCAAATTAACTTATTATCAATGTGCCATTAGAAAATATCACTGTTAATGGTCGAGTTTCTTTTAAAGTTTCTGATTTATCTGCAATTTTGGTCGATTTTGAACAGAAAACCCATTTTTTAGTAGGATATCCTAAGGGAATCAAGATGGCCCAGTGATATCTGTGAACTACATGCATTTTAGGAACCAATCCATTCATTACTATACTTGTTTCTGATAAGCAGGTATCTCGAATATATCTATTATGGGGAGCGTTACCCTTTACATTTCCTTCTTTTACTTGCTGGAGACATCGAGACGAACCCGGGACCACGAGTTGAAAATTTTTTTAAGTTCTTCCATTGGAATCTAAATAGCATTTGTGCTAGAGGGAATATAAAAATTCCCTTGATCGAAGCATATAATTCTGTCCACCATTTTGACGTGATTGCCATCTCTGAGACTATGTTGGACAATTCGATAAGCGATGAAGACATTTTTATAGAGGGATTCAGCAGAGAAATATATCGTAGTGATCATCCAAGTAACACAAAACTTGGTGGTGTTTGTTTATATTTCAGAGAGGGGCTCGCCAACAAGCGTAGGAAGGATTTTGAACTTCTTCAAGAGATGGTTGTGACGGAGATCAATGTTGCACAGAAAAAAATTATCTTTGTTGCGATTTATCGAAGCCCCAGCCAAAATAGTGAAGAGTTTGAAAACTTCATTTCCAGGCTGCAAATGGCGATTACTCGTATACAAAGCGAACGGCCGCATGCCATCATTGTAAGTGGGGACATGAATTGTAGATCTTCCCAATGGTGGGCAGAAGACATAGAGAACCCAGAAGGTTCCGCTCTTGATGAGTTAATAGAAACAAATAACTTATGCCAACTTATTGATGAACCTACAAACATTAGGGGAGGCAGTATGTCTTGCATCGATCTTATTATCACAGATCAACCAAATCTTTTTGTAGACTCGGGAGTCCATCCCTCATTAGATGAACACTGTCAGCATCAGATAATTTATGGTAAATTAAATATTTCAGTGCCATATCCACCCCCGTTTAAGAGAAAAGTTTGGGATTACTCTAAGGCAAATGTTAGAAAAATTAGGGACACAATTGATTCTATCGACTGGAAGTCGAAACTGAGCGATCCTGATCCCGAGCACATGTCTAATCTATTTACAAAAACGTTATTGTCTATATTCACAGACTATATCCCGAACCAAGTTATCAAATGCAGTGATAAGGACCCACCATGGATATCATCTGAAATAAAAACAGCAATCAAGCGTAAACATAGGGTCTACAAGAAATTTTTGCTGCGCGGCAAAAGACAAGAAGACTTAGATTTAGTCAAGGCAGCTCAATATGAGGCGACAAAAATGATTCAAAAAGCGAAAGAAAATTATTACCTAACGATTGGCCATAAATTGTCTGATCCTAGTCATGGTATCAAAGCATATTGGTCTGTCCTAAACAGATTGATCAATAAAAAGAAATCCCTGAACATCCCCCCTTTGCTAGAAAATGGGCTATTTGTCACCAATCCTTCGAGTAAAGCCAATATACTCAATGATTACTTTGTTGAGCAGTGCTCCATACTAACAACTGGAAGTACTCTCCCTACTTTCCAACCGAGACCAACATCTTTCCTCCAAAATGTTAATATTGACAAGGAAGAGATTCTTAAGATAATTCGGTCGTTGGACTCTAATAAGGCCCATGGGTGTGACGAAATTTCCATTGCAATGATCAAAATATGTGACTCATCAATTGTGGAGCCGTTACTCATGATCTATGAAAAAGGATTGGAGAAAGGGGTTTACCCTTCTATTTGGAAACGAGCCAATATCATTCCTGTGCATAAAAAGAACAGCAGACAATGCAAAAAGAATTACCGCCCAATTTCGCTCCTGCCGATTTTTGGAAAAATCTTTGAAAAGCTCATTTTTGACTCTGTTTATCGTCATCTATGTGATAACAACATTTTAACCCCTCACCAATCTGGTTTTCGTCCTGGTGACTCAACAGTCAACCAGTTGTTATCTATAACACACAAAATTTACACAGCCTTTGAAGCGATACCGACCAAAGAAACTCGAGCAGTTTTTCTTGATTTGTCGAAAGCATTTGATAGAGTATGGCACGAGGGATTACTGTACAAGCTTGAATGCTGCGGTATCTCGGGTAATCTTCTTTCCCTCATTTCAAATTTCCTTACTAATCGGGAGCAGCGAGTAGTGCTGAATGGAAAAAATTCCGAATGGCGAAGGATATCTGCGGGAGTACCCCAAGGCTCTGTTTTAGGTCCTCTATTCTTTCTTGTTTATATCAATGACCTTGTTGAAAATATTAACAGTGATATTAAACTCTTTGCAGACGATACTTCTCTTTTTTCTGTTGTTGAAAATGTGACCAGAAGTGCCGATGAGTTGAATAGGGTTTTAGAAAGAGTGCGATTGTGGGCATGGCAGTGGAAAATGCAATTTAATGCAGAAAAAACTGAAGAGGTTATTTTTTCTACCAAGAGAAAAAAGCCTAACCACCCAGCTCTAATGTTGGGGAGTGATGAAGTAGTGAGAAAAACCGAGCACAAACATCTTGGAATGATCTTGGATGACAAATTGAACTTCCAAAGCCACGTTAAAGAGGCGATTCTTAAAGCAAGGAGGGGTATCGGTTTAGTTCGGTATCTTTCCAAGTATGTTTCAAGGCACGTGTTGGACCAAATGTACAAGCTGTATGTAAGACCCCATCTTGACTATGGTGATATTGTGTATCATAAATATGATCCAGAAATGAACCTAGATACCACTAAGAGATTGGAACGAACACAATATTCTGCAGCATTAGCTGTAACAGGAGCTTGGAGGGGGACAAGCAGGCAGAGGCTATTTGAGGAACTGGGATGGGAGAGTCTTTATCAGAGGAGGTGGTATAGGCGCATGTGTCATTTCTTCAGTCTTAAAAAAACACGAAGGCCAGCGTATCTCTTCAATGAAATTCCTGCTGAACGCAATGTTTCATACAACTTGAGACGTCAGCGTGAATACCAACCAACTGGAAGAACCGCGCGTTTTGCAAGTACCTATTTCCAAAACGTCCTTTTTGAATGGAATTTGCTGGATCAAAATATCAAAGACTCCAATACTCTTGCGGAATTTAAACGAAAATTACTTGCAGTTATCAGACCAGTTAAAAAATCTGTGTACAGTGTCTATAACATGACAGGTATTAGGAACCTAACGAAATTGCGGGTGAAATTCAGCCCACTCAATGAGCATAGGTTTCGACACAACTTTGACTGCCTAAGCCCTCTTCACAACTTTGACTGCCTAAGCCCTCTTTGTGTATGTGGTACGGGAAACGAAGATAGCGAGCATTTTCTCCTGCATTGCCCTCAGTTTGACTTGATGCGCACGGATCTCTTCAGTCAACTAGCGGATGTACCTGGGTTAGACATAACAAGTATGGATTCAAAAAATTTGTGTGAACTACTATTGTACGGAACTTCCGATTTGAATGTTGTCGAGAACAGAATCATTATTGAAGCAACAATATCCTTCATTGAACGATCCAAGAGATTTTGCTAAAAACTCTTTTAAGTAATTTTATAGCAGCAACTCTCCTCTATTTCCCTTTTCTGTCTTTGGTTTTTTTTTTCTCTAGTGTTTTTTTTTTGTTTCATTATCATTTTATTATTTGTTATTATTTTTTATTTTTTTTTTTGTTCTCGTTGTTTTCGATTGTTTGTTGATTTTCTTTTTGGAAATTGTGAGCCTTAATTTGTAAGTCCCATCTACAGTGGGAACTAGGTGACCTCGTGTCTTTTCCCGCTGTGGATGGGACAAATAATGTATGATATGTTTAGATTAGGGTTTTGCTTGATAAAAAAAAAAAAAAAAAAAGAAAAAAAAAAATCCATTCCTAGGCTATTGTATAAGATCAAGCAAAATGTCGGTAAAATGAATTATATCGAGGAGGTCCAGTCGCAAAAATCCCGTGTGATCAAGAATTTGAATCATATAAAATTGGCCTAGATACCACGATACCGCTGCCCTTCTTCCAAGGTCTTCGGCGAATAATTTATTTCTCATTGAAGTAGAATTGATCTAAAACCGTTGTTTGATGCCTTATTTTCATTATTTGTAGGTTTTTGCGCAAAAATTTAATGTTTTTTTCTGTTCAAAATAGCTGCAATTCTCACAAATTATGGCTTTCCCGACGATTTATTCATATTTTTGGATTTCCTAACGTAAGGGAAAGGGGACCCTTGGTTTTTAACAAAGCTCTATGTTTAAGCATAGTATTTTACCAAATTCAAACGATATAATCGCTACCAAAATGTCGGCAAAACGTTATACTTTGAGGGGGTCGCGTCGCCAAGAGAGTCGCCAAGGTCCTAAGACACCAAGATAATAAGTGTTTGGTAGGTAGCGTAGCTATGTGTAGGTAGTATTGAGTAGGTCAAGTCTTTCTAGGAAAGGGCTCCGGTTTACCCCCTCTCCTTCCTCTTAGTGTATGTTTCCATCTTAGGAGACCTAGATTATCAGTGTTAGGTGGATAGCGTAGCTATGTGTAGGTAGCATTGAGTTGGGTGAGTCTTATCTGCTAAAGGCTCCAGTTCCCCATTCCCTTTTGTGTTGGATTTTGTTCAGGGACTTAGATTGTCAGCACAAACTAGAAAGCATAGCTGTGTGTAGGTAGCATGGAGTAGGTCGAGTTCTCTCAGTTTCTCCCCTTTGGTTAGTGTATGTTTTAGGGCTAAGAGGCCCATATTACCAGTAGACAATTTAGCTATATGTACGTAGCATTGCATGGGGCATAGGCTCCCAGAAAAGAGGCTCTTTATCCTCTACCCCATTATTTTTTATTTGCTCCAAAAAATGCTAGATGATATTAAAGAAATTGATATCATTGAATTGAAAATTTAATGGCGATTCAGAATATGTCTGATCTACTAATAATCACCTTTGTCGAACAACATAAAAATTAACTTTATTACGAATGACCGTTCTTCGATTTGCCGCGTTTTGACTCAGTCTTCGAGCTTCCTTCTCAAATTTCTTCCTTTTTCACTTCGTTGAAAATGTTTTGTAGTCTCCACGTTCAAGAAATTGATATCATTGAACAGAAAACTTAATAGCGATTCGGAATATGTCTGATTTATTAATAATCACCTTTATCGAACAACATAAAAATCAACTTTCTTACAAATGACCGTTCTTCGATTTGACAGAATTCAGCAGAGATTCTGAGCTCTTTTACTGAAGTTCCTTTCTTTACGCTTCATTGAAATTGTTTTGAAGACTCTACATCCAGAGGATTGATATCATTGAATAGGAAATTTAATGGCGATTCAGAAAATGTATAACTTTATAGGAATCGGAAGTTGTTCAGTTGGGAAAGTTAAATTTTATCAACGCCACTACCTGAAACATGCGAAACCATTACAAAGGCCTACTCTGTGAATGGTGTGACGGCTGTGAAACGCAAACCAGTTTGATTGCATGAGTTCAAACTTGAAAGAAGAAACCAAGTACTGAACAACAGTGCTCTTGCTTTACTTTTTGATACAATGATTGTAGCTGGTGATGGCAGGAGAACAACATCCTTCATGTACATCTTATTCTTCTCAACTTTTGGCACATTCCTTGCAGGCTTAGAGGCCCTTTACATGAAGACCCAACATGAAACTCATGCCGGCATGAAAATGCACTCTGTTTACATAAGAGCCGACATGAAACTCATGCCGGCATGAACTCATGTCACCATGTGACCCGATATGAAACTTTCCAAATATGTCATAAATTTTTCCTGTGACTCAGGGCAAGAGAACACAGTGGTAACGAGGGAAACTTTGTTTTGTAAATCTGATGTTCAAAATGGCGGCAGACGATCAAAGAAAATTTGTTATGATCACCGTATTAAATCTCCTTCTCACAACTGTTTCTCTAGCACTTCAGCTTCATACAGTTCTCGCAATACAGTTGCTCTTACAGCAAGAAGAGATTAAACAAAGGTTAAGAGTTCCCATTGAGGACAGAAATGGTGCCCTTGGCAGATACGGAGTTCTGCAAAATCGATTTTTGAGAAAGAAAAGACGACATTGGAAAAATCCTGGTCAAACTGGTGCATGGTGGCTAAATGCTTGGAATGGCGTCCTAACTGAAGAAGATGCGTTCTAACTTAGTGGCATGTGAACTGGTGTTCTAACTGAGTGAACTTTAGAATGTCAAGGGCAGATTTCTCTGACCTGTTGGAGACACTTAACCCTTTCCTACTTTGCGTCCCCATCAGGTCCCCCGGTTAAAAAATGCGTTGAAAATGAAGTTTTTCAGAATCCCACGAAAATCCTGTTGGGAGGCAAATTCAGCATGCAGATTTCGAAAATCAACTCAGTCCTCGAAATTTTTGAGGTTTAGGGGGTCAAAACAGCAAAGAATAGGGGCAAATAGGGGCAAAATTTGAAAGAAACTGAAAGTCTCCAGAAACCTACGAAAATCACAACAAAGTACGAATTCGACACGGAAATTTCGGAAATCGACTCGGATTTCGAAAATTCTGATGTTGAGGGGGTCAAATTTGACTGAAAATGAAAGTCTTCAGAATTCTACCAAAATTACATCAAAGTACAAATTTAATGTGAAGGTTTCGAAAGTCAACATTGCTTTTGAAATTTTTGACGTTTAGGGGGTCAAAACAGCAAAGAAAGGGGGCAAATTGGGGGCAAAATTTGAAAGAAAATGAAAGTTTGCAGAATTCTACGAAAATCACAACAAAGTACAAATTCGACACAGAAATTTCGAAAATAAACTCGGTTTTTTCAAAATTTTGACGTTTAGGGGGTCAAAGCAGCAGAGAATGGGGGCAAATAGGGGGCAAAATTTGCAGGAAAATGAAAGTTTTCAGAATCCTACCAAAATCACAACAAAGTACCAATTGGACATGGAGAGTTTGGAAATAGACTTAGCTTTTGAAAATGTTGACGTTTATTGAGCCGAAACAGCGAAGAAAAGGTGCAAATTGGGGGCAAAATTTAAAAGAAAATGTAAGCTTCAGAAGTTTCCTGGACATTTTCTGAAGTACAAGTTTTGCATGGTGATTTTCAAAGCTGATTCGGATTCGGAAAATCCTGACACTTCGGAGGTCAATACGGTGAATGAAGATTGGACTGGAAACAAAATCATAGAGAAGGCGAAAATTCTCACTGTAACATTTCTCTGTAACATTTCTGTTCAAATTGTGCAAATTCTTTTTAACTTCAACTTTCACTGCAACAATTGTCTACAGAAGTTGGTAAGAATCAGTGCTGTCCATTAGGAGACAGGAGGGTGCAATCGCTCCCCAAGCTAGAGAAAGCCTGGCAATCTTAGTAGTATAAAAAAGGAGTGTACGGGACCATTTTTTTGGTACCTTCCCCCTAAAATAGGTAAACCAGGGCCCCTAAATAAACCAGAACCCCCCAACCTCATTTCCAACCCAACCTCCGATGCAGATATGACAAATGAAGAAAGCACGCGCATGTAGGAGTCAACCATCGTTTAACGAATCTAACTTTTAAACGAAATCCCATACTGAACCCCCACTCGCCCTTATCGTTAAAACAAGGACGAATGGAGGCTCAGAAGGGGATCTTCATTATAACCCTCATCCTCCTGTTCTGTTCGAAGAAGTCAATCGTTGACATTAACGCAGCAGTGAGGGGTGAGGTGAAGGGAAATGCTCCAACTGCAATGAGCCTCAAACTCGGCGAAAATCAAGCCAGTGAGCCCCGAACGATAGAGATAACGGGAGCCGGGATGAATCATAGCTTTTCACCTCGATTGCTATCATCCCCGTCCTACTCAATCGTATGCCCCTCTAATGCACTGCTACGTTAATGCGACTTCTATCAATTCATCAGAACTCAAGGGGAATCTTTATTTCTCTAAAATAATCCAATGGTCCACCACCAACTGTCATCTTCCACGTTAACCTTCACGTGCAACTTTAGAACTTCTTCTGGCGATTTCCTAGCCCATTGATTCACTATCCATGACAGCGGCAACAGCAACATCATCATCGTAAAGTCTACTTCATTGTTTTCCAACCATTTCTTCTTCCTTAGACCATTTACCACGAACCATACACAAGCCTCAGTCGCTGCAGCTAATCGTCCCCAATTGACTTTACCATCTGCGAATATTTCCTTCGTTACGCCACACATTGATGGTACGCTCAACTCACTGCTCATTCCTCCCTCGAAGAAACTTCGATTGGAGTTTAGTGCTGCTTCACATAGAGCATTGAAGGTATGCTGAGGGATCGTTTCTTCACCATACTCTGCTTGAAATCTTTTTACAACTTCTTCCAATTCATCATCGCCTGTTTCCTTCACTTTTTCATACACCCTTTGGTATAGACAGCTCTTCATCGCAGTCTTTACCTTTTCAATCTTCAAGGCTTCTTCTTCTCCTTTGATGACGATCATCTCGTTGCTCCACCGACCCAACTGAATGATTTGAGGTTGGACGCTTTCTTATATAGGATTAATCGAATTCCATATTCCATCTATTCGAACGTTTCGTAAATTAAACAATGAGATGCGCTCATTGGAGGATGGGCTAATCCCTTGGCTAATTCCTTGGGCAACCTTCAATGTGGAGTTACGTGATTGGTTAATTTACGTTGTCATGGTGAGGATTAATCGACTGATCAATTTCAAATGATTTCATCGGTCAATTTACGTTGTTATGACGAGGATTAATTGAGTGATTAATTTCCAATGATTTCATTGGTTGATACCGCTTTATTAATTTTAAAAGGTTTTGATTGGTTGCTTTTTCTATAAGAATGGATCGCTTTGAGAGGTTGAAGCAGTTCCAGTTCACAAGTCTCCAAGCAAACAACGCAAGGTAAATCAAGGCAAGATGTTTTACGAGTACGTTAGAACGATAAATGGTTGGAAGATGGGTGAAGAAATTGCCCAAAGGGATTCAATGCTTAAATGTTTTGAAAGACTTAGGCTTTGACAATTCGAAGCCCTACAAAGGAGTAGAGTCTTATGAGTTCACCACGGTGGCAAGGATGGTGAAGGTTGAGGATAAGTATTGCCCAAGCAGCGAAGGTGAGAGGTTTGTTTTCTTTGGTCCTTTGAAAGATGGCAGTCGACAGTACTATGTCAACACCACCACGGAAGAAGTCTTGAGTGGTAATGTTTACCACTGGAGTGAATTTTCAGAGAGACTAGCAATTTTATTTTCAATGCTTGTGAAGGTTATTCCGCCATTCATGACGATTCAACCTGGAGCAAGGATTACTTGCTATCCAGACGAGTCAAGGATCGATGTACAAATGAAAGGAGAGTTGATACCAAAGATTCCATTTGAACAATACCGCTCATACACCCAGTGGATGCGAGGTGAGGCTGGCGGCGTTTTATGCATTGACTGTGGACGTGAAAGTGATGGACAAACGATATGCGATTGCTGGACTTTGAAAGAAGATTGGGATATGGAATAAGCTTAACGTTACACCGTTTGCTCGCATAGCGCTGTGCAGGGCTTCCTGTCCCCCACCCATTTGTAAAGATGTTTTACGAATGAGTGTACTATCTGCTCAAGGCAGGGGTATCACCATCTCCCGATGGCTCATTGTCGCAGGTTTTGCATAGAGACGACGACGGTGTAACGTTAGGCCTATTACCAACGATGTAAATGAACTTATTATGAAATTAAACGAAATTAAATGAAGTTAAACGAAATTAAATGAACACCATGAAACTAACGACGAACGCTATCATCCTTTATATCCTCCCTCACTGAGTCTCAGACGCGAGGTGGGAAAAAGGTGAGGCAGAATTAGAGGAATCACGTCTCAGCTGCTCAGCGATGTAAGTCCAGACGTCTCTGGGAGATTCACCGCCAGCAGCTGAGGCATGAAGGTTGGTAGAGAAGGTGAAAGGAGCGGAGGAAGTAGCAGCGTTTCCCAGAGTCGGAGGCAGGGGTGACTCTGGGATTTCCCCCGGGGAGGAAGTGAAGTTAGAGTTCGCCGAGGGAGTGCTCACCGTCGATCCAGGAGCAACGCTCACGGTGATGGCCGGACTCACGATTATAGAAGGGGTATGATGAGGGTAGGGGGAAATTGGAGACCAAGCCGGACTCACCGGTGAGCGCTCTCCCGAATCAAGGGTGAGCCGCGCGACTCTAGACCCAGGGAGGGAGGAGGGACCAGGTTGACTGATTGAGTAATCATGATCGGTCCACATCGCAGGATTAGTTTGACCCACCGTCTGCGTGGAAGATGTGCGAAGAAGCTTAAGAGGTTGAACGACCTCAACATCTCCCAACATTCGATGCGTCAATCTAATCCTGCAATGAGGACATGAGTGGTTCATGAACTCAATCAACCAACCTGCGATACAATGTGTATGGAAAATGTTCTCACATGAGGGGCACATCTTCATTGAGGATTGACACTCCCTCTCTAAACAAATCACGCAACTTTCTTCTAATGTATAAACTTCGCCTTCAAGCAACCTCTTCTTTTGAAACGTTTCATGTCTCCTACTCCTCCGTCTCGTAATCGTCGTATAATCTAAAGGAATATTCGAAGAACTCATGAGACGCTAATATGTTTAAGTGAACGACTTACAACTGAAATTTAAGTTGAATGAGAATATTTCTTACCATCACCATCGTCGTCATTGTTCCTCGCAACTCCACCTCTCCTCCTATCTTCCACCTCCCTCCTTTCTCGCTCTAACTCATTAGCCCTTGCTCTCCTTCTGTTTCGCCTGAAGAAATCGATTAATAAGGTCTGGTTTCTTTCGCTGTTGATGTTGCCTCTTCCATTGCTTCTCCTTCTACCATTACTCCTTCCATTACCCTCACCGCTGATCACCACTCGTCTAATATCTCCAGGCATAATCGTCGCGGGTTCTAGTAGCATGGAATGACATGTGCGATTGAGCGATTTTGAGCGTGCAGAGGTTTATATACCAGCCATCAAACTTTAGAGTTCGACTTTCGAAGCCAATCGGAGGACTTAATTTTTTACATTACGCTGCTATGACGATGTGTAAATTAACCAATCAGGTGCGCTTATTGAGGATGGGCTAATCCTTTGGACGAGTTTCCAAGTGGAGTTATGTCATTGGTTAATTTTGTATTACCATGGTGAGGGTAATTGATCGATCAAGTAGCGAAGCGCAGCGGCTATCATGGGGATGGGGTAAATTCGAACGTCACATTCGAGGGGTTGATTGACGATGAAGGAGGGGGTTCGCGACATTTTTGAGGTGTCCCAGGGGTTTCCCTACCCGGGGAGTACGAATCTGGGGGTTATTTTTGAATTTGAATTTACCATACTTATTACATTTAACCTAAATGCAAAGGGTTGTATTACGACGTAGGGATGAGCTATGGCGATGGGGTTTTGAGTGCATTAGGGGTTATGAACCACGGGGAGTACGTTCCAACCATCGAATGTCACATTCGAACGTTCGAACGTTCGAATATTCGATGATTTTATATAATGGGTTGACGATGGGATTTTCATTGATTGAGGAGATGATGAAGCGAAGCATTGGACGTGATAGGGTTGCTTTTTCATGCGTTTGCACGATATGTCAGCGAGTGTTTCGAGATCGATACAATTTGAGCTTGCATGTGAGGTCAATGCATGGACAGAGCTCAGTTGGTCAAGTCGGCGGTGGTGGTGGTGGTGGTGGTGGTGAGAATGGAAGGCAGAATCAGAGAGGGTTGATGGATGAAAGGGCATACGGTGTGAGAGATGTTGAGGTTCGCCATCATCATCATCATCATCATCATAATTTATTTGTTTACGCAGGTTAAAAAGTGGCAGCCTCAAGATGGCTGATGTGGACCTGCAAAATTAAAAGTATACATAACTAAAATGGTAAAATTAGGAATGATTTAACACTGTTCTTACATTTGCTTTGATTTAAATTACGACTATCCTAATACAATGTGACATCTTTGGTTTAAAATTCTTAATAATATATATAATTTTTCAAATCCTTGTTCCTTGTAACTGTTGTTCCTTTAATGAAAGTTGTTGTTTTCAGTTCAGTTATTGCTTTATTCTTTAGTTCATATTTGAAATTTTGAATGTTCTTAGCGTCCTTCACAGTATCCGGCAGAGCATTCCACAGCACTGGCCCTCTAAAACTTAACATATTTCTCTCAAACTCTGATGTTAGTCTTTTAACTTGGAGTCTATCCTTTTTGTATGGAGACATTGTAAAATGATCTTTCAATGCATGCTCTCCTTCTCCTTTTATTATCTTGTACATCTCTGCTGCTACCTTTTTGTTATACATATATCCCAAGTTGTTCCAGCAAGCAACATCTAAGACATTGTTTGAATCAACTGTTCTAGGAATGTTCTTGATCAATTTTGCTGCTCTTATATGCTGACTCTCAACCCTTTCGAACTTGCTGTTTGTGCAGGTGCCCCATACAGTCATTGCATACGTGGTTGTTGGGATTACAGTTTTAAAGTAAATCTCCTCTAGTACTTTTGTTGGCAGGAATTTGACTTTTTTCAGCATGGACAATTTTTGTGAGAATTGCTTGTACACCTTATCTATGTGGGTGTCCCAATTTAGTTTGTTGTCAATATACACTCCTAGGAGTTTACTGTTCTCCTTATATTCAATGATATTATCTCCAATTGATATTGGTAATAGGGGCCCCGTAAACTTCTTTCTGTTGATTATCATAGCTTCGGTTTTCTTACTATTTATGGTCATCTTATTTTCTTTGCACCATGTGTTTATTTCTCTTGCAAGCAGATTCAGCTTGTTCACGCAATCATCTACTGATTTTGATGTGACGTATGCAGTGATATCATCTGCATACAAGTGCACTTCTCCATTGTTGACACTATCAGCTATAGCATTTATGTAGATAGAGAATAGTCTAGGACCCAATAAAGATCCTTGCGGGACACCATACTTTACTTCTCTCATTTCTGACCTTACATCATTGATTTCTACATATTGCTTTCTTCCGTCTAAGTAGCTTTCAATTAAGTTGTACAATCCTCCTGTTATCCCTGCTGCAATCATTTTCTGCTTTAATATGTCATGGTCTACGGAATCAAACGCCTTGCTAAAATCCACAAAAAGTACCCCTACTACCTCTCCTTCTGTAACATGAGCTTTCCATTTTTCGCTTAAATAGAGCAAAACTGATTCTGTTGACGTCCCCTTTCTATATGCCCATTGATTTTTGTGTCTGTACACGACTGCAACTGCCATTTTTTGAGAATGCATTTGTGCATCTGCCCAGATGGTCTCAACTTCAATTTTCGTGTCTATTTGCAATTTCAGTTCAGTCATATTCAGGTTCTCTTTGTAGTACATTACAATTCCCCCACCACTGTTCCTATCCCTGTCCCTTCTGTATAACTTACATCCTTCGATCTCAATCTCTTCGTCCCTTTCCTTACCAAGTTTTGTTTCAGTGATCCCTAAAATATCCAGTTTTGTTGTTTCCAGTATCAGCTTTAATTCTTGCAGCTTAGCTTTTGTCAACAGCCCATTAACATTTATGTGAGCAACTTTTAATGCCCAAGAAAGCTAAGGACGGTGTTGCTGAAGAAGCCGATATACGTGGGATTCAGCATATTAGAAATAAGCAAGACGTTGATGTATGACTTTCATTACAACTACATGAGGAAACAGGATGAATTCAAAGCAGATTTATGTTATATGGACACAGACAGCTTCATATACGCGATTGATAAACCTTTATCCACGGTACATCAAATCATGAAGCGAAGCGAGCAGTTGTTCGACTTTAGCAACTACCCAAAGGATCACCCAAATCATTCAACGATGAACAAGAAGGTAATTGGAAAGATGAAGGATGAGATGGAAGGGAAGGAGATGGAAGAGTTTGTCGGTCTAAGGGCTAAGGTATACAGTTGCAAATTGAAGGATGGCTGTGAAATCAAGAAGGCAAAGGGTGTTAAGAGAGGCATTGTGAAGAATGAAATAAACCGCGCTGATTACAAGGAATGTTTGCTGAAAGGAAAGAGTTGTGTACACATGCAGCGCAACATTGTTTCGCAGAAGCAAGTCGTTTATTCCGTCCGACAGACGAAGCTATCCTTAGCACCATTCGACGATAAACGATATCTGTTGAATGATGGTATAACGACTTTACCATATGGACATCACCTTGCAGTTACGACGTAGAGATGAAACATATTAACAATTGAATTTAGCATGAACATAACTTAATACATAATTATCATTTTGCAACCTATTTTCAGCGTTGAAGTCTGACGAAATTTGTTTCATTGTATAACCTTGTGAACGTTTTGATATAAAGTATATGCAATATTGTCCGCAAACGTCGGTGTGTTCTCTTTGGAACTGTTCCTTGTTCATGATGAGAGAGGTTGCATTCCTTGTGATGAACATGCTTATGTCTTTTAAAGGTTTATCTCCATATGAATCAAAGTAATCGCAATGACCTGATTCGTTGAAGTACATGCATACCCAATGCGTACCTGTTCTCCCAGAATTTGATTCGTTAACTATGATGCTGAAGGGAAAGTTTGCCTTGAGGTTTGTTAGTTGATCCTTAGCAAAGACACCTTTGAACGTGTTTTTAGTTGGAGGGTAATTGGTTAATATATTGTTCAATTTTATATCATTCATCTTTTCTACCAGCTCTTTTTGACGTTTCCCATGGAATCGACTTCGCTGACTGAATCAAATAGTCCGTACAAGATGATGGTATAGGGACCACCAACCACTGGCGTGCCAAAGTCGAGCTCGATCCTCAGATTGCCTGTCTTTGCAGGATAGTATTCCGTCAGGGCGTGCGTTCCTTTCGGTGTCAAATCGAATACCCAAATGTTCTTCACCTCCCAGGTGTGTGAGTTTAATAGACAACTTTTATCGTTGGTAGCTTTCAAGATTTGGACGAACGCCTCATTCCAATCTTCGTTGGCGAAGTGCGTCTTCACTTCAGGCACGATCAAGTCCCCATCGACTTTGATCCTGGTTGATCTTATGTCTAAGTTTCGATAATAAAAAGGGTTGGCAGCCATGCTTCCATTGAATGCAGCATTCGTAACGATTCCATACATTAGAAGCTTTGGTACTTTTCCGCCAAAGAGGTTATCCCATTCCCAGTTATTCACACCGTTTTGAATCAATTGGGTGGTCATGGTTGGGACTGGGGTTGGGTAGATTGCAGGACTTCTTTGCAAGTTCATGTTGATTCGCTGCATGAGCTGAGGATCTAATTTCACGCTCCTAACTCGAGCCTTGATGCTTCTAATGTAAACGCCGTAGGTTTTAACGGCAGCATCTGCTCCCTGAGTTAAAAGGAATGCGTCTGAACTGGGGATTAGTTTGAGGATGACCCTCGTTCCAGGCGGTAGGTATCTCTTTTGCATGAATGGGCCTAAGTGCAGTTTAGTGATTACCTTTACGACAGCACCTCGATCAAACATCGTCGATCGAACCACCAATCCTGAATTATTAATTTCATTAGCAGCGGCGGGTTCGAATAGTTCAGCCATTGAGTTTGCACTTGCAGTGTCGGGGACGTAACCTTCCAACCTTGGCCTTCCCTCCAAATCCCTTTCGTCATACGTTAAGCAGTTTTCAAAATCGCATTGATATGGATATGTTCTCGTGGAGGGATTCATGTCGATATCCCCCTCTTGCAATGTTACTTGCTTGAAGATGGCTTGACCAAATCCATTGCAAATCCCATATTGAGCTGCTTTCATCGTGGTAGCAAGTGCAGCGTTATCAGCCTTGTTGCGAATCTGCAGTCCTGCGTGAATTTCTACATTACTTACATCCCTCAAATCCACTGCGGATGTGTTGACGACTTGAATGTAGATTGTTTCCTTGCTGTTGTCAGGAACAGCATCGGATGGATAATAGTCTGTATCATGTCTGCTCTGGATGGATACATCCGCCAGCGGAGCTTCGAAGAGGTTTAACCCTTCTGCGTTGATCATCCTTAGAAATTTGCTCCTGAATAAATTAACCGCTCAGCTCTTCGTACCAGTTCGTTGTGCGTGGGAGTTTTACCTCTCCTTGCAGCTCCTTTTATAGGAATGGCAGCCCTCTTAACCGCTTGCTTTACTTTGGTATCAACCTTCTTTGTCACAGCTCTACTTGATAGAGCTTTGTTTGCTAGGGACGTAGCTCTACCTACAACCTTCCTTTGCAAAGCAGGTGCAACTGTGCCTTTCAGGGCGGCGCCTACCCTCCGTTTTATAGCTGCACCGACCTTCTTCTTTAGGTTTGCACCTACTTTCTTTTTTAGAGCTGTGCCTACCTTTTTCCTCAGGACAGCTCCAACCTTCTTACCAACCCCAGACTTTAGCTTTTTGCGAATAGAGGATCCTGCTCTCTTAGCGAGGTTCTTAAACAGTCCACCAGCACCACCGCCGCGCATGCTTCTCCGTGCTCGACGATGACGTGACCATGGTCCGCTAACGATGCCTATCAATTTACCATCATCCCACCCTCCTATGAAGGGTTCTGATCGACTCCCTCCTTTCATAGTCTTAACTAAGCCCGTTGTAGGCATTCCATCGTACGTAACTCCTAAGCTATTCATCGCTTGGTTTGAAATGTAGCGTTATGTATACTTTTCCCTTGAAATTTACAGACTCCGAATGCTCGTTTTGCAACGCGACGTTGAAACCTGCTATCTGTTGATATTTTACGTCGAAGTAGTGAAGGTTCGTGAACTGCATCCAATTTATACCTAGTTTATTCTTTAGCGGGAACATTCGTAGTAGGGGTATCGTCCTCTCTCCAACGTGATGAGGTGCAATCAAATCTGAGAAGATGAATGCATTCACCTCTTCACATTCATATTCGTCTGCCTTGATCCTTCCTCGCATGGTTGCGCACGGATCTAACACTTGGAATATTCCCCTCTTTGTTATGCCCTTGATTCCATCGATGGGGTTGGGAATTCCCACCATCTGTCTCACGTAATATTTCCATGATCCACCCTTCATTTTTTCATCTAGCATATCTCCTAACATAACGTTCAACCAATCGGTAAATGCAATCGATGACACATAGTATGGGAGGTGTAGGTATGTCGTTCCCTCATCCTCGTTTAGGACTAGTTTTGGCAGTTGGAAGTATTCATCGTTGGTTATCAGTTGATCCCCACTGGTTCCCTCGAAGGTTTTCCGCAGGTGTTCCTTTATCTTATCCGTCAAACCTTCAAAGGCTGAACTTATCAGGTCGACGATTCCCTTCAGAGTAAGCGTCTTTACCTTCTCAAAGCCCTCCTTGATGGGATTTAGCGCAAATTCTTTCCTTTCCCTGACTTCATCATTTATCTGATAATTCCAAATGTCAAATTCTCTAACGTATGTTTTCTTCGTAGGGTCATATGTGTAGTTACCACGCTTGAATGCTTGCCTGTTGGAGTTAGATTTCAACCCTTCCTTTTGAATCTCAATGCAGAGGATTATTTCAGTTGAATCATTGCGAATGATGGAAGAGTCATGTTCACCCAACCGCCTCTCTCCTTCATGGGCATATGCAACGTCGACGATGGCTACTTGGTGCTTACCGGTAAGTTGTTTCGTTGGTTTCACGTTGAAGTACTCGTCGGAGCTATCTAGCTCTAAATGAACATAATCATTGAGTCGCATCCTTTTTGAATGCAAGGGTTATGAATGAATTGTCGTTGAGTTTCACGATCCTAGTTTTACCACTAGAACTTTCTAAAACTCGTACGATGAAGTTGCTCATATTTGTAACCGTTAATTCCTTCCATCTTAGAGTATCGAATGATTGAATTTCTTCCTTATCCGTTATTGCTGAAATCAGTAAGGGAAGCTTTCGCACAACCTCAAGGTCGACTTGATCGCAGCATACGTCTACGACCCGTTGCTTCGTAGACACGCTTGATAGTCTATAGCTTCTAACGCAGCACAGCCATTTACCTTTCAATTCACCTTTGAAGGACTTTCTAATATCAGTGTGTATATTAAGTCTTTTCAATGTTACGTTGATTATGTTACGTTCTTCTTCCATGATGACTGAACATGAGTCTAACGTTGCACTTATATGATGTTTTTGCGCGTGGCGTGGAAGGGGCATACGATCGAGTAGGACGGGGATGATAGCAATCGAGGTGAAGAGCTATTATTCATCCCGGCTCCCGTTATCTCCATCGTTCGGGGCTCACTAAGCTTGATCTTCGCTGAGTTTGAGGCTCATTGCAGTTAGAGCATGCATTCGTTCGAAAGGACGTTTGCTATTCCCTTCACCTCACTCCTTCCCACGCCGATGTTAGCTCATTACTTCAGGTGGGTTGCAACGCCACGCTCATGTAAGGTCTTCCAGTGGTCGATGAATAATCATACTTCACGGGTTCTCCCGTCGAGTGATCCAACAAGCGAATCCTTATGGCGTTAAACTCGGTTATGGCTAAGGGCACGGCCGTGGGATGCTTAGACTCTCTGTAGATTTCACTCATGTTTTCGGACGATGTCCCATCATGCAACGTCTTGAGGATTTTCCCAGGGATACCACCGACGTAGTTGCTCTCAAGCAAATCACATTCAATGTCTATTAATCTACCTCGACCAACGTTCATGTGAAAGCTTCCCTTTTCAACCGCAATGAAGGTAGTGTCCTTCTTTAGACCACTGTTTGACATAATCCTACCACTTGTCATATTGCTACTCCTGCTCCATCGACAATCGCCTTCTCCTAAGAGTTTTAAGTCGTAATATGTTCTAAACCTTAAAGTTTTCCTGAATAAGGAATCGTATAAGCTCAGTGGCATTTTCAAGAATACGCCGCACTTTGCAGGTAGTTCCTCCTTCAATCGTATGAATGTGTTTCCAATGTACCGATCTTCCGTTGTGATGTTTGAATCCACAACTCCTACTTCTATAACGCTTGTAATTCTGGTTAGCGACAGAGGATTGCCAATCTCCAATCCATTCAATGCCCTAGAGAAAGATTCCAAAACCGTCGTACCACCCCTTGAATGGAAGTAGTGTTTCTCCTTAAATGCGCGGGTTGATGTATACCCATAGCTATACGTGAACCAATGCTCATTAGGAATCTGACCATTGCGGAGTATTCGATTATCGAGGGGTAAAACTGCTTCCATCAGAGACATTACCCACTTTTTCCTGGGGTTGAGCAACATCATCGACTTGAGTGTCACGGTAAAATCGCTCATTAAACCTTCACGATGAGCTTTTTCCTCGGAGGTTTTGGGAATGGTCTTTGAGATGCTAGGCGTTAGTATCATGTAAAATGCATTGTTTCTAGCGTACATGGACTCGCTACATTCATTCATGCTTGATTTTCCTCCTAAAGTGAAGCGTTAACCATCCACCTTTCAAGATCTCATATTTACCATTAGGTTTCACAAGTCTAAGCCCTATGCGAGTCAACCTATTATACTTCAGATCGCAGTAGATGGGGTTGGCGTATTGAACGTAACCTCCTTTCCTCTCTATTATCCTGAGCCACGGCTCTGAATGATTTCCAGTTGGCTTCGATTCAATCAAATCAGGTGCTAGAATGCGTAGGGTATTCCGTTCAATCTCATGGGACTTATCACCGGTCTTTACAACCGAATGAATCGTCGTCGTAGGGTCGCGAATTATATACGATTCTCTGTAGAATTGATACAAAACCCCTCCACTATCACTAGGCATGTAGTTTGATCCTGTTAGCGGGGAATGCACATGATACATACCTCGCTTGAATATTGAATCGATGTGTAGTTCTGGATGAGATTTTATAGCTCTAAAGTTTAATATCTTTCGCAAACCAGGACGGAAATACACTTCCCTCACGTAGAACGGCACATGCATTGTCACTAGACCATTAACGATGCTAAGCGAGGGTAATGAAAAGTAAGGAGGTCTCACGATGTGTTCCTCACCGCCAGCCTTAGCGAATACAGCACCTAGGAATGGTACTGCATCGACGAAGCCTCCCCTCTTCATGTTTTCATTGAGGATGGTTATTATTTCGTGTATCGTAAGGCGCTTATCAGGATTATTCTTGAAATATACATCCTTGAAGTAGTTGCTGACTGTTTGGGCGGTAAGCGTCCTCTGCTCTTCATTGATTTTCATGCCCCATATATCGAACTGACTAGATTGCGTATTCTTGGCATTATTTCCATACTTGTAGTTTATCCATGCCTTCCTTGCGCCTTCATTTACCAGTCCATCTCGTTTAACTTCATACCTCATCGTAAAGTCCATCGGACCATCGCAGAGGAATTCCCTCCCGTACGTCTTTTCAACCGCTCCTCCTCCATGATGACCCTTCTCCTCAGAATCATCGTTGGGTATATTGAGGTAAGTATCTAAGATCCCCACCTCCCATGACCCATCAAGCTCAATGCTTGGTTCAACCCTCGAAACGCCTGACGCGCTTACCCGCATGAACCTTTCAGACAACTCCATGATAGAATAGAGAGATGTTAAATTGGTCTAAACTTTATTATTATATAAGGTTTTTCAACGAGTTTACTATCAAACATTACGTTCAACCTCGTAACGATATCTAAAATGTCAACCCTTACAGTCTTTAGGTTGCTTGATTCCACAGGAACGTATTTAAGCTGCTTTGCTTCATACCTTCCAGGACTAGCTATGCCTATGGTTGGCATTCCTTCGCTTACTCCTGCCAACGTGTTACTCTTCAGAAAGTCGCAGCGAGTGATCATAGGTGTTTTAGAATGTTTAGGATCCAGACCCGTAAGCGGATCTTTTTCTTTACCTCCATCCCACTTCGAAGCGCTCTTAAGGACTAATCCTACGAGTTTAGCGTCTGTTACCTCCTTCGGAATTTGCTCTCCATCGTCGAATTCATATTGAATTTCCACTGTATCAGTGTAGTATGAATAAGTACCCACTCCCTCGAAGCCAGGCTTTGGATAAAGTACTCTACCCTTCCATATTTGATACCATCCATTTCCAAAGGTAAGGCGAAATTCACCAGCTCGGAAGGCTATTATATCATTTTTATCAATTGGTCTGACTATGGTGATGATTGCATGTCCATCTTCACTCATTCCAACCCTTATGTGCCTCTCATACTTGTGATACGTAAAGGGTCCTAGGTATGTATCACTATCTAGGGTTTTATGAAGTGCCGTTGCGAATGAGTGAAAGTCTGTTTCACCATCCTTAGGATTGTAGAAATGTTTTTCTGCAAAGACCTTACTCTCAGGACGCGCACACCCCTCACTGTCAGCATCTCCAGTAGTAAAATCACAAGCTCTGTAAAATCCAAATTGAAAAAATCGTTCTTCGTTATACGGTTGGGTTAAGTGGATCAGTCTCGGTATATGGCATTCAACGAGTGCTGCTTCCCATTTCCTATTAGGATTTAAAACCATGCCATTTGCAAACACGTTATGAAATGTACCATCCTTCCAAGAATCATCAGCTGGTGATAATGCAACGGTGAAACTTTCGTTCATAACTCTACCAAATCCTCCGCTGGAATCCATTGCTGAAACTTTTCAGGATAACCTCTCCAGCTTACTAGAACTTCCCTCCTTCCTTTCCTCGTTCTCCTTTTATGCACCCTTTCCACCACGTACGTCTCAGGTAATGCCACCCTTTGTAGCTGCTTTTCGTATATCCTACCAGTAATCTCCTCATCCAACAAATCGCTCACCAAATACGTGCGTGGATTTGTATTCAAAACCTTTTGAATTTTGAATATTTCCTCAGTCCAATTTGGTGCATGCTCTTTTTCAAACATTCGCTTGTTCTTACTTATTCTAACATAATCACCAACTTTAAACTTTGGTCTAACGCGCTTACCTTCCATGTCCTCGGGGAAGAGCTTGGTGCGAATTGCAGCTTCATTTTCAGCATTAACTTCGCTCGGTCTGATTCCAATGGATCTATGATACGTATCGTTGTATGAGTCGATCAACTCCTGCAAAATATCTATGTATCTAAGTTCATTCCTAGAGGTAAAAGCTCTGTACATCTTATTCTTCAGAGTTCTATTGAATCGCTCAACTATGGCAGCCTTTGTATCATTTATGGCTTCATATCCATGAATGTTCATTCTTTGCAGTAGTGCTTGAAAGATGCGATTGTTAAACTCGCTTCCTTGATCATAGCGCAGTTTCTTAGGTTTTCGCTTACTCTCATTCATTATATCATCGAAGGCCTCAGTAACGACCCTCCCTGATTTATTCTTCAGCGCTCTCACCCACGCGTATTTGCTAAAAGTGTTGATGCATACGAGTAGGAAGGTCATGCCATCGTTGTATTCCTTCAACCTGGACACGTCAACTAAATCAACCTCCCAAAGGTAATCAATACCTTGAGTGTAAATCCTCTGCCTTTTAAATCTCTTCCTCGCAGGACGATGCATCGTGTAAGGTGCAACCCCTTTACTCCATTCTAGTAGTCGTTTATACTTTAAACCGGGTATCACCTTCCTTGCTTCAGCGTAAAACTTCTTCAACCCTGAGAATGAAGCGGGAAAGCTGGGATCATAGTATAACTTTTCAATCTCTCGATCCATATCGACTTAAGATTTTACCTAAACTCTCTTGATCTAAACTCTTCAACAATTTCCTAACGTTTCTCCTATCACCCTTCTTTACCTTCCTCACTCCTTCCCTTTGAATCGTTTCACTCCTCGCTTTAGATCCTTTCAAAACATTTAATACCTTTTTGGTACCATTCGGAGCTCTGTGAGCTGCAGGTTTCTTATCATTCAAATAGTCAATGATCTTTTGATAGTTTGTATTTGCAATGGGTGCGTCATCCAACTTCAGGCGCCCTTTATCGTCAATGCCAATCCTATCCACTTCCTTGACTACTATACCTTCACTCGTAGGCACATCTATGACCTCTCGTTCAGAATCATCGCTCACGTTCCTCCTCTTACCCGTGAGCATTTCATATTTGGCAAGGGGAATCACAACCATCTTTTTATAATCCATCCTTACTTCTTACACGTGCAAACGATTTCCGCTAATAGCTTCAACAGCTTATCGCTTAAATACACCCCATTTACCTTCCTTCCCCCAACTCTCTTCTTCCCTCCTTTCTTTGCCTTCTTTTTTCTTCCCTTATTCCTTACCTTCCTCCTTACTACTTTCTCTTTGCTTGCCTTGCTTTTTTCCCAACCATCGTGGCGCTTCCACAAGTCATCGTCTGAGTCTGAATCGTTCCTTACCATTTCTTACTCCCTTTAACCTTCTTCCTTCGTTTTTTTCTTCGTCCTCCCGTCATGGACTTTTTGCCTTGGTAATTATCTAAAAAGTCCCGCAACTTCTTCTTATGTAGAGCATTCCTCGCTCTCTTTTGCTTTACCTCCTTTATCAACTTAGACTTCTCTTTGAATTCAGCTTGACTCCCCTTCTTAGCATCTAAAGCTTTCCTCGTCAGCATCTGCATGGCAGGTGGCATCGTCCGCATGGATAGTTGACCAATCGGAGTATTTGCTAATTCCCTTCCAAACTTATTTCCCATGCTTACTGATCCAACTGTTTGCTATACCTCCTCAATTGAGTTATTTCCTGCGCCCAACTGGGGGTGGGTCGTGACCACTTGGTTTCAGGAGCAAGGAGATCAAACGCTGCTTGTCCTCCTTGAATGTATCCTCCTATGCCCTTTCCAATCATAGGCTTCATAAGCTTCCTTTCCTTCTTCTTCTTCTTCTCTTTCTTACTTAAATACCTTTTTTTGCCACCCCTCTTACGTTTACCTTCGCCAATGAGTTCACTCATAGCATAGGCGCCGCCAACTCCAAGCGCACCCTCAGCCAATGCTATCCCTCCTCTCTTCGCCATAGCTTTCATCGTAGACCTCGTAGCCTTAGAGGTTACCTTCCTCATGAGCTTCGAAAATGCCCCCATGGCTAATACTTTGAGGTAAAGGGTTTCTCCTTATATAACGCATTTACTCATACATATGCAATCATTGGCTGTTCATTTGGAAAAATGTTCGTTCTAAACCTAAGCTTATCAGGTGTGCCCTGAGTGAAGTCACAGTGCAAGTATCCATGGTTTTTACTCGTCGCATCGGCAAAGATTTCTAAAAATTGTTTAACCTTTCCTGGAGCCACTTGCTGTGCAAAATATCTTATCTGACTTTTATCCCGGGGATTTTTAAACAACACCATGTGATGAGCATTGATGGATAAGTTTCTAGCTTCACTACCACTTGGAAATACATTTTGCCATAAGAGTATGACATTGCAATTCAAGTGCGACCTTCCCTTTGTAAACAGTTTACCCACTCCAGCCATACCCGAAGTTTCCTGCATCAAATCATCACTATCGTCGAATTCCTCCCCTGCTTTTCCACCTGCTCATAAACTTCCTTATCAATTGAATCAAAGAATCTAACAGTACCTGCAAAGCTTGCCCTAACGCGTTGGAACAAAGCCGGCTGCTTTGTCCCGCTGAACCACAGCAAGGTTTGATATTTCGAGGCTTCATCAGTTACCGTTTTAAATTCCTTCAAAAATCTTTCTAACCAAGTGGTCTTTCCACAACCGCTAGCGCCAGCAAGTATCAAAGTAAAAGGCGTTTTCAATCGTACATCGAATGTTTCCATATCAATGAACTACAACGACTATAAGCAACTATTTATAACAACCTTCGACTAAGTTCATGCAATGGTTGGATCTAATTCAGGCAACAAAATGCTAGTAATGTTAAACAAGAATCCCTCCAACTTTGCTTCCTTTTTACGCCCTATGGCAGCACCTTGAATCAACTCATACAGCCTAGCAATGCTTTCAGCATCCACTCGATCATCCATTTCAAGCATCTTCTTCGAAAACGAATCAGCGCTTTCCATAGCTGCTAGGGCCAGTACGAAGGCAACGTGGAAGGTTGCAAATCTAAGAGGGTCTGACACCAAACAATCAAATTGATGATGTTCTTCGTACCCAACTTCACCATCTCTGATGGCGCCAACGATGTTCTCGATCGGAGTCTCGCCTGAAGCATCCTTCATTCGCTGCAAAATGTTGGCATAGTTTATCCCACAGCCATCATACAATTCCCTCGATTTTAGCAGCAAGAGCTTGTGACATACCTTTATGCATGCCTTCAGGGTTACTTCTGATTCTCTAACTCGTTCAACTCGAGCATTCAAAAACTTGCGAGACATCTGCGCCACCGTCAGACTAAACATTGGAGGTGGTGGACGATGAATTTCTCCTTCTCCTTCCTCAATCTTTTCCTCAATCTTTTCCTCAACTCTCCGCTTGATTCGTCTACGTTTCTTTGGAGGAGGATCTTCTCCCTCATCGTCATCCTTCAACTGTCCATGTCCGATTTCCTTCTCCATCATCAACTTCAAGAGCAGCACTTCAGGAATGCGAATGCCCGACTTCGTTGCCTTGTTATCCTTCCATTGCCTGATGTCGAGATACGTAAAGGCTGGAGCAACTTGAACTATGTTGGAGTAAACTGGATCAGCTGAAGTCACTTGCTTTGCACACCTCTTCAAACCTAATTCAAAGATGATAAAGTTTCCACTTGCTTCATCGATGGTTGATCTCACCGTCTTCAATGCGAGATATTCTTGCATTCCACCTCTGTACTTCGTCTTCTTCACCATTGAATTCATCCTCTTGAACCTTTCTTCTTTCTCCAAGAAGATACCATCAGATTCGTCAAATATTGCAACCTTCTTTCCAGTAAGGCCTATCCTTTCCAGCAACCCTCCTTCATACATTCCTCCTCGAAACGCCTTCTTTGACAGCTTTACGCGGTTTGTGATCCTTTCACTTTCATCATCCTTCTTCCAACTAAGCTCCAACGTGCAATCTCCATCACCTTTGCTTGTAACCCTAAGGGTGTTTTTACCATCATCGCTGCTGCAAACATATAACTCAGCCATCTCCTTGAAGAGTGATTTCCAGACGTGTGTGAATGATCCAAGCGCACCTCAAATTTATAGATATGACATTCAAAAATCGAACGTTCGAATATCGAATCGCTGGGTATAAACGTTTGCGATACGTGAGTCAAGCGGAACGCTCGAAGATGAAGAGGTGGAACGGGAAGAGACATTGCTATGAATGTTTTGGGTTGGATGCCCCCATATGCGAAGAATGTTTCAAACCTGATCCTACCTTCAAAGGTATATCAACGAGGGATAGTCTACTTGCACGAGTCAATGCAACCGCAAAGACTTATCCCCTCGTGGAAAAGGAGTTGCTTAAGATTGAAAACGATGCGAGGAATGGATTATTGATAAAGATTCATAGAGGGGTTACGAGGATGAGCATCAAAGCAACGCATAGAATAAATCGACGATATTCAATGTTTGCTGAACTTCATCGATTTGGAGTCTTCGATGAATCTGAAGCAGTTAGAGCTATTAAGATTCATATGCAGGCTATGCAAAAAAATTTAGTTTCCTACATGGAAAACCTATGCCTTGAATCACCCTACCTAAATGCCTTAACGATGAAGGGACTTGCAAAGGAAAGGAGGTACATTCGCATCATGCAGCTACCAACGCATGAAAATCCATACATAACATTCGTGTATAGCAACTCCATGCATTGGAATCAACCAAAGAGCAACAAGTTCAAACAATTGTTAGGATCAAACACCATTCCCTATCAAAGATGTAAATTCACGATAGACTTACCCGAAGCGGTAATCAGTAGGATTAAGAACATGAAAGAATACATAACGATAGGTAAAGAGATGATAGACTCAAAGGTGTGGATACTTTTCTTCGCATCTGGAGTTCATCCTGCTGAACATTTATTCAAAAAATATCAAATGATTACCGATGATTGGAAATCCTGCTCTGATTGTCATCCATTTGAATTAGACCGTAAGGATATAATGAACATGCGCACCTTGTTTGACCAATCACTTGACATGCTCTATGAATATGAACAGTTCCTATGTAATTCACGATGTAATCAATGTGCAATTGAATGTAAATCCGATGTAATTCATATTTGAGATTAGCCAATCAAAATTGTCTACTTAATTGCATTAATATCCTCTGCTTGAAGTCGCTTAACCAATCGCAGACCTTCAAAAAATACATACCTCAAACGACCAATCACGAACCTCTAAAAAATACATACCTCAAACAACCAATCACGAACCTCTAAAAAATACATACCTCAAGCAACCAATCAGGTGCGCTCATTGGCAGATGGGCTAATCCTTTGGGCTAATCCTTTGGGCTAATCCTTTGGGCGAGTTTCAATGTGAGGTTTTTTCACACAACGTGATTGGTTAATTTAACATCGTCATGGCGATGGTAATGATACATAGATTAATCAATCAGCGTGATTGGTTAATTTAACATCGTCATGGCGATGCTTATGATACATAGATTAATCAACCAATCACAAACCTCTAAAAAATACATATCTCAAACAACCAATCACATCCATTCAAAAAATATACATCGAATGCTACATTTGAATCGATTATATAAGCCAGACACCTCGATGGATAATCATTCATCATCATGGCTGCACGCCTAGTCGACATCGTTCTCGGTGCAGCGGAAGATGACATTGAGTGGACGGTGTGTAAGAGGCATGAAACGGCCGACGTCTCTACCCAAACAAATAAAGAAGGAAGTGAGCTAAGGAGCATTGTATATAAAATGGTACACGGAAGTACAACATTCCAGCTCCTTGAGGAGTATGGAGATGTGTTCGTCGAGCACTATGCCAACATTATGAGCATCGCGTCGAAGATGAGGCTCGACGCCTATCAACATTTGAAATTAAAGATTGACATGGAAAAGGAAGAAAAAGAAAGAAAAGAAAAAGATCAAAGAGATCAAAAAGAAAAAGAACGAGGAGAACAAGGAGAACAAAAAGAACGAAAAGAAAGAGAAAAAGGAGAACAAAGAGAACAAAAAGAAAAAGAACAAAAAGAAAAAGAACAAAAAGAACGAAAAGCACAAAGAGAAAAAGAACAAAGAGAACGAAAAGAGAGATTGAAGAAGAAGAAAGAGAGGATGAGAAGGCTCGCACAAATGGCAAAGAAAAGGAAGACCATGCCCTTGAATACGCGCCTCAATGAGTTTGAAGAATTTGCTGCAACTCCAATCAATGTTACGAACCCTTTTGACTTTTAATTTCAACGTTGTAATCTCTTTAACGATTCGATATTCG
The DNA here is from genome assembly GCA_964020215.1 of Aurelia sp. 3 sensu Dawson et al. (2005). Lineage (NCBI taxonomy): Eukaryota > Metazoa > Cnidaria > Scyphozoa > Semaeostomeae > Ulmaridae > Aurelia > Aurelia sp. 3 sensu Dawson et al. (2005). The sequence continues at coordinate 7,429,980 of OZ026577.1, forward strand.
AAGACCTTTCAGTTCCTTCAATGATTCGAAATTCGAACGTGTAAAGTATTTAAAGCGTCTTCATTCTCTTTGCCTTCATTCTCTCTGCGAACATGTTCAAAGCAAGCAGTCGACAAGTTAGCGAATATTGGTGTTTTACCATACGCACTCCTCATTATTGTGCACGCGAGTTAAGACGTAAATTTGCCAAGGCTGTAGAATTCAACTGCGTCGAAGTAATCCTCAAAAGGTTTCCAAGTGGAGGAGACTACATAATCGAAGGCTTCGCTGAGTTTGAAGGGGGAGTGCATAAGAGCAACGTTGAAGCAGTCGTTGATAGTCACGGAAGCATTATATGCATGCAAGCTGCGAATAAGCAACATTTCCATCGTCGAATTCAAAAGTATACGCGATGACTTCCGAACAAAAGATACTCGCTGCAAATACAATGTTATTGTATGGGGAGTTGAACCTATCAAATCCATTCACCGTAAGACATTCCGTCAATGAACGCGGAGAGGATGAAAGCTTCATGGCAAAGCTACTCTTTCCAGCTGCATACAAACTAGCTAAGCAAGAGTTAGGAGAAGATTATCATCCGGTTTGGGAGGGGACGTACTATCCTGCAGGCGAAGTAATCAAAGCATTTAGAAGTGAAGGGATAAATTTCTTAAAGAAAAAATATGAATGTAACGATTTAGAATTCCTTCGTCGACTAAAGAGATGGCTTAACTTCATAGAATTCATGGGGGAGCAAGAACGTGACCTCAATGAACCCTGTAGGATAATCGTGCACGTGACCACGTGGTGAGCGTTCGAACGTTCGAAAGTTCGAAGGTTCGAAACATCCTTAAATTTCAATGAGTGATGAAACATTCACAGTGTAGCACGATGGGTATAGACGTGTACATGTTGTTTGGAGATGCAAAGATTGAAGACAGAGAAGAAACAGACTATGATGGACGATGCTATATAAGGGAGGGCTATGGAGGAAGGCAATCATGCGTGAGTAAATTGTTATTCCCTGAAGCCTTCGAAGATAACTTTGAGAAAGGTGTTGAATATCAGGCAGACAGTGTCATCGACTTGTTCATAGACGAAGGAATCAATGAACTGCGAGCAAGATATCCAATCGATGACGATCGATTCATGTGGGCGTTAGGGAATTGGGTTCGCTTCCTGACGTTTATGAGAGAACAAGAAAAGTGTTTGGAGAAACCTTGTACAATATACATTTCTCATTAGTTCGAAAGTTCGAAGGTTCGAAAGTTCGAAAATTCGAAAGTCTAATGTGAGCGGAGAGTTTGATTGCAAACAGTTCAGTCATGACATCGCGCGTTGAAGAGGACATTCAAAAACTTAACAAAGACGCTCAATCGATGAACCATCCTGTGAATCAAGCAAGTGGGAAGCTAGTAAAGCTGACAATCAGCAACCAACCACAGCCTGAAGTCAAACATTTCAAGCAATACTCAATTCGGAAACATCCATATCAAAGACCTGCCACGGGAAACACAACGTTTAAAATCTAGGCAGAAAAAGGTGCAAACATCTACACATCGTCTAAGGAGAATCCTACAGTCATAACCGTTCGCTCTGTAAAGGGAAATGAGCGCTAGCGACGTGAAGAATGTAGATGATAGCATTCCCGCTGCCTCTAGCCGTTATTGGATATGCGATCGAGAATTCAAAGCGCAAACACATAAACTATTAGATGAGGCCCTAGAAAAGCATGGGTCTGCAGAATTTGAAAATGCTACTGTCAATACAACGGGTGATGCCTGGGAAAAGTATATGGAACTGAAAAGAAAACTAAGACATCAACAACCTCACCTGAAGTATCCAGTTGACCCTTACCACGTCGACGACAACCTACAGCTTGCAATGCACCACCACAGCATATGCGAATTCAACAATGCATGTCCATCGGCACGCGCATCGCGATCATGGAGATTTACAATGCGTAAATTTCCTGCAGTGAGGAGTGAACTCAATGAGGAGTGGATGTCAAAGATCGTACGGGTGAAAGGACTTCAACGAAAATTAGAGTTGTTTGAATCAATGAGCAAAATATTCCGCAATGTTTGCGGGTGTGAATCATGCAACGATAGGAAAAGGGTCGCAGTAAAGGATTGTCGCAAGTGTTCAAATTGTAAGGCAAACTCCCACGTTAAATTTAAAGTAGACATTGGCTGTTTAGTCAAAAAACCAAGTAGGAGCTTTAATTGGAATTGTCGCTTATCCACAATTGAAAGTTACAGAAATGTAGGCTTCGATGAAGATTCAAATGGTAACAGACATACCGTTAAATGTAAGGAGTATGGTTATACGAACTGTTTCAAGAGTTGCGCTGAATGCGTTCAAGTCAGAGAGGAGCGTTGCAAGGATTGCATTGATTGTCATACGTGTAGACGCGCGTTCTTGTTCAAAGACATCGATGAGATGATCGCAAGGATAAGAGGATCTGAAGAAATTCAATATCATAGAGTACTCAAAGTTAACCTACCCCTACCTGCTAATCATTAGAATCCCACATTCGAATCCTGACTTAGATGAGCATCATCCTTAACATTTCATCATTTTCTTTGCAGACGATTGAAGGATGGCGACTCTGGAAGACGTCTTGGGGATATACAGTGCTCAAAATATCATAATACCCATCCTGGAAGAACACGTGATGAATGAGATCATGCGCTTAGATATATTACTGAGTGGAACAACTCCTGCTCCATGGAATAAAAACATAATACTCACAACCTCAGTGCGTGACACTTCATCTTGGAATGATGAGGTCGTGATACTAAACCCTGAACTGACGCAGGACATGAAGCGTGCAAAGGAAATGGTATCTGATTCGCTGAGAGGGATCTGTTACGTTCTAAGGTTGATGTTCGATCGTTCTACGGAATAAAGTTTGAGTTTGAAAGTTCCAGTTCGAAAGTTCGAAAGTGTACATAAAGAGCACGCAGAAACGTTTGATGATCATTCATCGTTGACTCGAGTAAAACTTTGAAGCGAAATGACTTGCATGATGAACTTCGTATTGTTGTTTAATGGGAGAAGTTTACGCACTTGGAAAGAAGACACACATTGTTGGAGAGGTCACATCTTTGAAATATGCAGTCGCTCGGTTGGAAAGTATGTATTTCCAGAACTGATCAACGGTGATGGTATCGAAGATGAAGTAGACGGTGAACTGTTAATAAGAAGAAAGAAGTATGACTTCAAAGGGGTAATGGAACGATACATGCTGAATGGGGCAACCAAGGTGATAGAAATGAGGAATGGAAATCATACTGAAATCTGTTGGGTGATGGCACGATGGTTCAATTTCATGGACTTGATGGGATACAAAGAAGATGAGCATAATGAACAGTGTACTGTAGCGTTGATAAAGAAGCTAAACTGTGACATTGAAAGTTGTAACGAGTGAAGTTAGATCAATGGTTGAATCCTACATGCGTGTTTTCTTTATTTGTCATATCTGCATTGTTTTCATATGGAGGTTGGGTTGGGAATGAGGTTGGGGGGTTCTGGTTTATTTAGGGGCCCTGGTTTACCTATTTTAGGGGGGAAGGTACCAAAAAAATGGTCCCGTACACTCCTTTTTTATACTACTAATCTTTACAAAAATAACATTAGACTATGGTTTTCAATGCAGAAAACTGCCTTGCCCTAAAGCTTTGACAAAGTATCTGTGACTGGGAGAAATCACACTTTTTGTAGTAGGCCTAGGTCTTTCCATCTCAGATAATTCAATGATGTGTCAAAGTGGTGAGAATTTAGTTTTTAGCCATTAGTTTCATTTGACTGGACAGGGAAATGAAGCATTTCGAATTAGCTATCGAAAGTTTGTCAGTGAACATAGTCCAGAAAAACCCAATGGGCGACTACCTGATTCAAAAACGTATGGTAATCTAACAACATTTGACGGGGTTTACAAAAAAAGAACAATTTTCCAACTCTAGTCAATGATGAACTGCATCGATTATTTCATGCACATTCCAAAAGCAACGAAAATTGCTACTGAATTGTCAGTTTTCTTGTGAGGGGCCTGACTAACTACTTGGGAAATCATTCTCTGGCAATGTGATATCTGTTCCAGCAATCCCGTTGTGTTTCTTGGGGGCAAAGTGCCAATGGTTCACCTGGATTTGAGCACTTTTGACACTGGAAAAATGTTTTCATGTGGCAAATGCGACACTTTAGCCTGCGCCTTTTGCTGCTAGTATCATTGGCAGAAATTCTTTGCTAGTCATGGTGTCCCTTTCTTGGTGACATGAGGGTCATCTCAACAGTTCGTTTGTGTATCAATAGCTTTCTGGAAGGGTAATGGAGAATGCCCATCCTGCCGTTTAACTTTTTGAACATTGCATACCATGCACAAATTATCTTGAAGCGGAAGGAGCTTTGTGCGCATGCATCTCTCGTCTTGCCAGTAATGAGGTTTTGTGAATCATGCTAAAGAGTGCGTCCATTGACAAGGACGTACATTTCACACGAACTATCGAACACTCGACTCTGCTTTCTAAGGGCCTGTTCATATGGAGGCGAGCCAGCCCGCTTACCGGGCTGGAGCTCTTTGCCGAGATCTCACCTCATCTCTAATTCCAATACAAAGCTTGATTTCTGTTCATATGAGTAGGCGGGCTGGCCCGCTTAGCGAGATCTCACTGCTATGGTGGCGAGATCTCGGTAGGCAGGATGAAACTTTTCCCATATGAACACTCCATCCTGGCTACCAAGACAAAAATGTCGCCATTGCTCATGCGCTGCGGCTCTAAACAATGGACACGTGTCTCATTTTCGACACATGTCAAATTTCTGTCTCGGGAAGCGGGCTGCAATTTCTCCATATGAACACAAGCTGAAAACTGTCTCGCCTACCGGGCCAGCCCGGTAAGCGGGCTGGCTCGCCTTCATATGAAAAGGCCCTAACACTTCGAAATTCCGTGTTATAGTAGGATAGCTGCTGATTTGTTCTTTCTACCCAACCGTACACCTCCCGATAAATTTCTCCTACTTTGGGGACATGCATTACAACATCGTCTTCACCTTGGTTTACTTCGATGGTGTTCCAGGTTTCCCTACCAGATTCTACATCGTTGTCTAGGAATACCACTGCATTGTTGTCGTTCCAGTAAGTCAGGTTGACAAAGCCACAATGGAGGGACTTGGAAAACAGACGTGCAAACGTTTTCGTCGTCTTCATGTTGTCAGCATGGCTTGCTGGAAGGTGTGCTGTACATCCTCTTTGTGTGGCGATGAGACGTGTTCTCCAAATATCTTTTGAATCTGTTGTCAGTTTCACGGTTGGAAAGCCACTGTCCATCACTACTGGCCGTCCCCTATCCTTGTAATCAGTAAGGAGCTGATCCACTACATCGTAATTCCATCTACCGTGTTCTTGTAGGTTTTTCTTCCCACCTTGACGACATGATTTCCTACAAAATTGCCACCATGAACTCCTTTGTCGCTAATCTTACAAATCGTCCACCCCATCCGAATTGGTTTGTCAGGGTTTCTGATCTTGAATGGATTCCTCTTACTCTTACTCCTCACTCTGCCTTCGTCGATACACATCTTCCACCCCATATTCCAATGCGATAAAGACGTTTGCCTTAGATATTCAATTCCAGCATTGATGCTTTGTAATGGATGATACGAGTCCCAGTTCACTTTTGGCAAAAAGAACGCTGTGAAGCAATCGGAATTCCAGACAAACTCGACCGTTTGTATCATCCATTACAAAATATCCATCCTGGAATTGAATATCTAAGGCAAAGTCTTTATGGTACTGGTATTTGAGATAGAAGATGTGTATTGACGAAGGAAGAATGAGGGGAAAGACTAAGACGAATCCATTCAAATCATAAACTCTGATAGGCCAATTCGGTTGGGGTGGAAGATTTGTAAAAACTTCGCGAAAAAGGAGTTCATGGTGGTAATTTTGTTAGAAATCATATCATCAAATTGGTAACATAAACCAACAACAATACAACAAATGGAAAGAAATACAACGTAGTGGATCACCTCCTTACTGATTACAAGGACAAGGGGCGGCAAAAAGTGATTGACTGCATCCTGGGTAGATGGACAGTGGCTTTCCAACCGTGAAACTGATGAAGGACTCTGTAGGTCTTTGGAGCATACTTCTTCAAAATTTACGAAGTACTGAGTTGATTTTCAAAATTTCCATGTCCACTTTGTAACTTGATGTGATTTTTGTACATTTCTGCTGAAAACTTAAACTTTTTCTCAAAACTTTACCCCTAATTTGCCCCCCTTTCTTTGCTTTTTTGACCCCCTAAACGTAAATTATTAAAAAACTGATTCGATTTTCAAAGCCTCCGTGCTGAACTTAAACTTTGCTGTGATTTTTGTAGAATTCTGAATACCTTAATTTTCCTTCAAATTTTCCCCCTATTTGCCCCCATTCTCTGCTGTTTTGACCTCCTAAACGTCAAAGTTTTCAAAAACGGAGTTTATTTTCAAAATCTCCGTGTCGAATTTGTACTTTGTCGTGATTTTCGTAGAATTCTGCAAACTTTCATTTTCTCTCAAATTTTACCCCCAATTTGCCCCCCTTCTTTGCTTCTTTGTCAGAAAATTATCAGATCACTCAATCCTAATAAAGCGCATGGCTGGGACGAAATATCGGTAAGGATGATAAAAATGTGTGATTCTGCATTGATCGTACCATTAAAGATGGTATTTGCAAACTGTTTGAGTAACGGTATATTTCCTGATATTTGGAAACATGCAAATGTTGTGCCTGTTCATAAAAAGAACAAGAAAAGCTTGAAGGGGAAATATCGTCCAATCTCATTGCTTCCAATTTTTGGTAAAATTCTCGAAAAACTCATCTTCGATTCTCTTTACTCTCATCTTGTTTCATCTGAATTACTAAATCCAAATCAATCTGGTTTTCGTCCCGGTGATTCAACAATCAATCAGCTAATCTCGATAACACACACCATTTTTGGAGCCTTTGATTGTAACCCTCCTCTAGATGTTCGCTCTGTGTATCTCGACATTTCTAAAGCATTCAACAGGGCATGGCATGATGGTCTAATCTACCAGGTGAGTCAATAAAAGCGCGCGGCGTTTGAAAAAATCCTAATCCCTGAATATGAAAGCAATGATTTTCAAAACTGTCTTGTTTTATCCCCGATATGTCAAATTATATTCAGTAACTTACCCGGCTTTAATCGCTCATTCCTTCCCGTCGAAATAGGAGATTTTCTGCAGAAAGCCCCTTTCAAAAACCTGCAAAAACAAGCGAAAACAGCAAGCAAAATTTCCCTTTGTTCTCCTTCCTAGCAATAATGACTCCTGGATGTGCTCATGTATTTTGTCCTCATGGGAGAATGGAATCCCCCTGAATAAGTTATTCTCACTAGGGGGAAGACTTTTCACTCCACCAAAACAAAAGCACGCGCTAAAGCGTGCTGAATGTCATCATTGTGAGGTAACCACATTGGGGAATTTTGCTTGTAATTTTAGCACGTTTTTTAAGGTTTCTCAAAGGGATTCATTTTAGAACATTGCCTACAGAATTTGAACGGAGTGACCGATTTTAGCTAGGAAAATTTCTAAAAATAATTGAACATGTTATCTATTTAATCAGATATTGCAAAACATCGCTGCTTACATAGTCAAGGAGCAGTAGCCTTCCAAACGCCGGGCGTTTTTTTTTACTCACCCGGTATAAACTGAAACGATGTGGTGTATCTGGACAGCTTTTATGTCTTATCCAAGGTTTTCTAAGGAATCAAAAACAGCGAACAGTACTGAACGGACAGTGTTCAAATTGGGGAGATATTTCAGCAGGAGTACCGCAGGGATCCATCTTAGGCCCGTTGTTCTTCCTTGTCTATATTAATGATCTCACCGCAGACTTAAAGTGCAATGTTAAACTGTTTGCTGATGATACGTCACTGTTTACAATAGTACACAACTCAAATACAGCTACCAATGACATGAACCATGATCTGGAGTTGATTAGCAAATGGGTTCATGATTGGAGGATGTCATTTAATCCTGATCTACAAAAGCAAGCAGTCCAATTGATATTTTCAAAGAAAAAAAGCTGAAGCTAATCATCCTGTAATTCTTTTCAATAACTTACCAGTGATGCAAGTAGTCAAACACAAGCATTTAGGACTAGTCCTGGACTCAAAGTTATCTTTTTCCACCCATATTAAATCAGCTATATCCAAAACAAGGAAGGGGATTGGCATGTTAAGGTTTCTCTTTAGCTATCTGCCTAGGAACACCCTCAATGATCTGTATAAGCTCTATGTTCGACCCCATTTAGATTACGGAGATGTTATATACCATGATCCACCAAATCTGTGCGAGTTCAGTGGTAATACTACCTTGTCTAATCAAATGGAAAAGATAGAATCTGTTCAGTACTCTGCTGCTTTAGCTGTGTCGGGAGCATGGAGGGGAACATCTAGAGAGAAGTTGTACGCAGAGCTAGGATGGGAATCGTTAAGTCTTCGCAGATGGAGTAGACGCCTTACTTTGTCCTTCAAAATTGCAAATAATCTCACTCCAGACTATACAAGGGATCCAATTCCACCACATCAGCAGTTTCAATACTCTCTTCGCAAGCGTGATGTAATCGGGCAAATAAGGGCAAGGACTGACAAATTTAAAGCTAGCTTCTATCCCCATTGTTTGTCCGAATGGAATAATCTTAAGCCTGAGATAAGACTTGCACCATCTGTTGCTGTGTTCAAGAAAAAGCTGCTGTCAGCTATCCGCCCCCCCTCCCTCTCCCCCTGGAAAGCCTTTTTATGGGATCCATGATCCAAAAGGCCCACCCTTTTTAACTCAATTGAGAGTCGGTCTCAGCAAGCTAAATTATCACAAATTTAAACACAATTTTAGAGATACCACAAACCCCATGTGTCCAACAAATGATGGCATTGAAGATACGGAACACTTCTTGTTGCTCGGCCCTTATCTTGATGTACATAGACGGGACCTCCTCGCTGGAATCTTTGCATTACTACGACCACTTGGATATGTAGATCTTGCACATGATTTTTTGGTAAAACAGTAATTATATGGTGATAAAGATTTTCCTGACTGAGTGAATAGGCATATCCTTGAACTTACATTAAATTTTATACATAAAACTGGTTGATTCGATTGAAGTCTTATACCAGACCCTTCCATAAGCCACCTAATTGTAGCGTTGTTTTGTAACCATTGTTTTCAACTTTAATCTTCCCCTTAAATTTTTCTTGTAGTAAAATTTTATATGGATATAAAAAAAAGGAGTAGTTATTGACTGCACTGAAATTTTCATTGAAATGTCAAGCTCAGTCAGGTCACAGAGTGTCACCTACTCAAATTACAAGCATCATAGTACTGCCAACGCATTGATTGGGATAGCTCCAGCTGGTGCAGTTTCTTTTGCATCTGATTTATACACTGGCGGAACCAGTGACAAGCAAGCTACCTGTGACTGTGGCATCATCAATTTGCTGGAGGAAGGAGACACAATAATGGCAGACAAAGGGATCAACATTGCAGATGACCTGCTCCATGGAGTCAGCCTCAATATCCCACCATTTTTGAGAGGCAAGGATTCCCTGACCATTGAAGAAGAGAAGGAAACTCGAAAAATAGCAACCGTTAGGATTCATGTTGAGCGTGCCATTGCAAGGATAAATAGATTCAAAATTTTCAGTACTGTTTTCCCCTTGTCAATGGTAGCAGAACTGAACAAGATATGGGTAATCTGTGCATACCTAACTAACTTTTTGCCACCACTTATTGCAGATGATAAATGATGTCTTAAAAATTTAGTTAGGTATTACAGAGACAAAGTGCAATCAATTTCTGTGTGTATGTAGTTGTTATTAGAACTTACAGTACAGTTCCTTACTGAATTTGTATCTTACGATCCAAAAGTTTTCTATTGAGCTGCAAAGTCTATTTTGGTACAGAATTTATCACCAGACAAAGCTTGACGTCTTACTTGTCAATAGCTACGAAAAGCTGCTGATAAAACTGATATAAAAAGAAATTTCAGCGTTTCCGCGTTTTCGAAAATCACCTATAGCCAACGCGGTAAACGCGGTAAATTTCTTTTTTGTCTTCCTGATGGAATCTTTGGTTTGTCAAAGTGGTTTCTTACCCATATTTTGATTCAATGAACATTATTTCTCGCATTTCACAACCTTTTCGTCTGTTTCCGCGTTTTCCGCCTTTTCAACCTGGCCAAGTAATTGGTCTGAGAACTTGTTTAAGAAATCAAAAGAACCTTGCCTGGATGTACAGAAAGTGTGAGTATGAATCCAGTGTTATGACTCGGGCTTGCTAAATTTAATCACAAATAAATTGCAGACTGCATGAATAGCAGGCTGCTTGCAATTTCTCCACCTTAAAACAGAATATGTTGATAGCTTGGCAAGAATCTCATAGCTCTCTAATTTCATAAATTATGTTTTAGATTTCCAGATGAAAATGGTTAGAACCCTTTCTATTGCCCAATTTCCTTAATAAGTCACTTGATTCCATGAAACGGTAGAAGAAACCCACAGTATAATTTAACAAGAGGCACATTAATGCACGAGTTTGGCAGGGTCAGCATGAAATGAAACCCACCAGGATGTGATGTCGTCATTGTGGAATGACAGGCTGACAATGGAAGTGACCAAATACGTTGACTTTAGTTCATTTACATAATTTTTTTTTGTTTTTTGAAAGTTTGAATAGGTCTTTTTTATGCCCTGGGATGTTGGTTTCAAGAACATCTTTATGATATTTCACTTAGCAAACAATGCTTCCACTTTTTGTGAATTGGACTCCATGTTAGAGGGCTTAACTTCAATTCTTTTTCTGTTTTCCATTCACCTCCATGCTTACTATTTTCAGCGATGATCTTTGATTTTATGCCAACTCTTCTACTCTCCTTGGTTTCTGCTCTTATTTTTTCTGCTCCATAGTAGCCTTTTGCATCTTGATATGATTTCTTTATTTGCCTCAATTGTATTAACTGCATGTTTCCGTGCAAAGGTCATTTCTCTCTCCCTGGACTCTGCTGATGTTCATGAAAGATGCTCCAGTACACTGCTGCCCTTCATAAGTAGCCTGCATTCAATGTACCCAGGTGTGACATTTGGACAAATTTTAACTTCTCCATATACCACACCCATGGCTGCCTCACATCCTCTGTTTGTCAGTGGAACATTCCTTACATCATCTTTGCTCTTTTCATTGTGATCAAATTTCCCACCTGCCAGGTAATCAGATGCTTGCCTCTCAAACAAAATCAGCCAGTTCTGGAGAATAAGCTGCATCACCATGATAGTAAAACCGTCTAACTCGGGATCATTGGTGGGGTCAAACAAAGCAGCATTGGCCTTACTCTCGTCAATTGAATTGAATTGCCTTTGGGTGATTGTGTACAATGTCAGTGTATTTTGATGCTATGTATTTGGACTTGTTTTAGCAAAGTTGGGTGATTATATGAAAGGGCTCATGACAAAATGTTGATATTTGAAAAAAACTTTTGAAAAAATTAATTTATGCGCATAATTAATTAGTTTGAAGGCGCGGAAAGCTGTATATGTTTGAACAAAGATAACTTTTAGTAGACAGCTTGCATTCCAATGAAACTTTACATGATCCTTTTATAGGGACTGCTGAATGTGCTGAACCTCAAAAACTGGAGTTAGATGCTTATTTTAGAAAAAAAATTCAAGTTTATTATCAATGATGAAAAATCTGCACTCGCACCTCTGGAAATTAAGGGCAATTGAGTCACTAAAAGCAAGGCAAATTCAAATATTTTAGGTTCAGCACATGCAGCACTTCATGCTTGATATGGATTGTAAATTTGAGGCTGATATCGTTTGTTATTTTGAAGCTATCTTTGTTCAAAGTTTAAAAATCACCAAAATTCTTCATTTTCGGAAAAACCAAAACAAATATTAGGGTTTAGTTTTATTTATGTGAGATTCTAAAAATTTGGCACAAATTTCAAGTGTTATATTCTTTCTACAAATAAGATACTCTCATTTTTCACAGGTTTCAAAAAACAGTTGGCTCTGTTTTCCTATTTGTAGTGAAAAAGTCCTATTCCACTGTCACATGTAACAATTTCTCCATAGCAACCATTTGCATTAGCAACTACCAAGTCCTTGGTACATTGATAAAGTAATGCCATTGTCTTACATGTTACCATATGAGATAGCAAATTGAATATGAATGTCTATATTCAATCTCTTTTGCTCTGACAGCAAACTTTTGTAATCCTAAAATTTTGATTCAGAATCTACATTTCGTTCCTGTTCTTACAATCAACGGTCTTGAATATGGCCTTTGAAGGACATTTGCAAAGATACTTCCCGACTCTAGAACTAACTTTTCAGTACTTTCACTACAAATAAAACATCTTCCACTGCATTCTTGCTGTTTTTTGATGTCAACTCAAGATAATTTTGTACCACTCTACACATCACATGATGATCTTGTGGCGAAAAGGCAGCTTCACAAGATACATCAGTTTGACGTTAGTCTTTCTTGCATTCTCTTGCTGTTAGGCAATGAGAATTTTCAGGCAGGAGACAAAAGACTATCACAGATTCACTAAAAAGCATTTTCAATGGTGAAATCCTTGTTTCCTTTTATCAAAGAGTGAAAATTTCACCAATGTTGATGTACTTGTGTTGGAAGAAACACTGCTTCATCTGTGTACAATGTCAGTGTATTTTGATGCTATGTTTATGTGTCAATTGTTTTCTCTGGAAAGGCTTCTTGGTTCACAGTCATTCTCTATTTCTTATTTTCTTTGGCAAATGGAGTTTTACAACCAGCAACTACGGCCTTTTTGTTCTCCTTCCACAAGGTTGTCCTTCTAGATTTAGGCCCGCAACAGAGTTAGGCCTGGCAGTAAAACCTTGAGTGACACTTTCATTTTTCTTTCCTGTAAATGTGATACAAAGGTTGCTGCCTTTTAAATTCTCGCAGAGTTGCACTCTTCTACACCTGGTTGGAACCTCTTTCCACCGTTTCCTTCAGTCAAAGTAAGGAAATTCAATCTGCTGCATGAGTACTTTCAGTTCAGTAAGTACCAAAATGATCTTGGAGTTCAAAGAGGAAAAACATACCAACTACTTCATGTAGTGTGCATCAAATTCAACTCAATCATAACTAAAATGGGGGAGGGAAGGCAAGGCCAGATTTTTTGAAAGAAGAACGGAAATGAGGGGAAATAAGCCTGTTATTGAGTAACTATGGGCGTTGCTAGGGAAAAAAACTTGACCATGATGTATATTTTTGCTACTTTCTGGTACTTATGATTCCCTGAGGTAAAATAGTATCCCAGAATCAAAATCTGCAATGATGGAAGTACCAGAATTCATCTACCGGGTGAGTTAATAAAAACGCCCGGCGTTTGAAAAATGCTGCTCCCTGAATATCAAAGCAATGATGTTGAAACCTGTCTTGTTTTATCCTTGATGTGTCAAATTAGGTTCAGTAATTTATCCGGCTTTAATCGGTCATTCCTTCGCATCGAAATATGAGATTTTCTGGAGAAAGCCCCTTTCAAAAACCTTCAAAAACGAACCAAAACAGCAAGCAGAATTTCCTTTCATTCTCCTTCCTAGCAATAATGACTCCTGGATGTGCTCATGTATTTTGCCCTCATGGGAGAATGGAATCCCCTGAATAAGTTATTGACACTAGGGGGAAGACTTTTTAACCATTCAAAACGAACGCACGTGCTAAAGCATGCTGAAAATCATCGCTGTGAGGTAAAAACATTGGGGACTTTTGCTTGCAATTTTAGCACATTTTTTAAGGTTTCTCAAAGGGACTCATTTTGGAAAATTGCCAACAGAATTTGAATGGAGTGACCGACTTTAGTAATGAAAATTTCTAAAAATAATTGAACATGTTAGCTATTCAATCAGATATTGCAAAATGTCGTTGCTTAGATGCTCAGGGAGCAGTAGCCTTTCAAACGCCGGGCGTTTTTTTCTGACTCACCCGGTAGAAAATTTTTTTGACTTTTATGAAAAAATCTGATTTCATTACCGGACCACCACCTGCTCAGATGGATCATCACTGATTTCTTGCATTGCAGCTCTTAGTGTAATGCAGTATGGAATTGTCTCCAAAATATTTTTGCACTTTTGATCAAAAGCATATTGAAAGGTACCAGTCATAGTTGCCTTAAGAATTCCTAGTGCTCTTGCTCCTGCTAGTGGGATTTTGACTTTCATCAGCTTCTCTAATGACTTGTAAGCCTCGCCAATATCATCACCCTTGGATGCTTGGATAACATTGCAAATGTCATTACGATGATACCACAGTTATGTGCCATGTGGCATGTCCTCTTTTACCAACCTCCTTTTCAAAGTTTGATTCTTTTGCAAGCATCTGTGTGCCTTTTTGAGAGGATAGTTGATTTGCCTCAGCTGCATCTTTCATACCCTGACGTATAAATGCATCAAAAAGTGACGATTGGCCATACCTTTCAGATCCTTGTTGATGAAAGCATCTTGCTGCAGCATAGATGGCTGTTTATGTGGTTGAAGATCCTTTCCAGCTTATGTTGTTAATTGCCTCACTACTCAGGAAGCCGCTGTCAAGGTCTTCCTAGCCATTTTTGCAAATATCGTGTCTATGGTTTATTATTTTGTGAGGGAAACAGTGGTGGTTTTCCATTGTAGCCGAAGCCTTTTCTTTTTGCTGCTGGGAAAGGGTGCCGCTCTTGATGCTGTTCTCTCTCGAATCTGTAAACTTCGTGTTGAAACATTTCATGACATCTACTCAGTCAGACACTGTGGCAGTGAAGTTGCAAAGAATTTCCTCAAAACTTTCTTCTTGACTTTTCCCCTCCACACTTCAAACAATTTTGGAAACCTCTTTTAGACTTTCTTTATTGGCCTCAAGTAAGGCTTCACCATTCTCTGCAGCCGATGACTTTAAGCTAATGTTCTCTTCACCCTTACCTGTTCCGACAATAAATGATTCTGCAAAAGATTGCGGATCTCATTTCACGCCATGCATGATAGGAATATGCCCCCTAGCAACCCATAGCTACCAAAACTAACAATAGCAGCATAAAATCTTGATCGCAGCTGTGACAGATTTAGGTCTTCACAATTTTATCATGAAATCTACACAATAATAAGTGTTCGCTCTCAATTTTAAGGAAAAGTCATTTTAGTATAGTCAGTCGTTCATCATAAATGGACTTAATTTACTTCCTCAATTCCTCAAACTTAATTCCTCAAAATGGACTATTTGTCAATAAAGCTTACCAGAGAAGAGATCGAATCGGACTTTGTTTATTACCCAAGAGGATGCCGAAAAAGCAAAAGTGCATATTACCGTTTTGCTCGACCCGAGGCACCAAAATATTCGTTTCCAGCAGGTAATTTATGAGAGGAATGGAAGGCTGAGATAGGGAAAGTACTTGGAAAAGGAAGTAACTGGAAGGTGGAAAAGAAGGACTATGTGCAATTGGCATTTTCTAGGTGGCAGAACACTTGGTGGAAACAAGATTCAAACTATTTTTGTCAGACGACGAGGTAAAGCAGTGACAAAACCCCAATGTTAGATGAAAATAAGGAAAATAAAGAAGGGAATTAAAATCATTAGTGAGAGTGAGGAGAATGATGATGTAGAAAATGAGAATCAAACTAAGAACATTGTCAGGATTCAACTAACAACACTGAAAATACACCTAAGCCTAGCTTTGAAGTTATTGTGAGGAAAGAAATCACCATAGAGAGAGAGGGATTAAACAGCATGTTTCAGCACTAGAAAGGCCTTTGGAAGCAAGACAAATTTATGCACGCCAAAGACCATAAGGATGGCGACAGTGCAACAAAGCTGTACACAAATTTGCCAGATTATGCGACATTCAGCTGCGATAACTGACAAGTCCAACAACCAAATATCTGCAAAGACAAACAATGGGAGAAGAAAACTACAAACCATTTCAGTACGAAATATCCAGCAGATGGAAAAATTGAATTATAGATTATTATCTTCAAGGCCAGCAATGACTTTGTTTCCAAATGGTTTTTTGCAATGCCAAATTACTCAGCTGTGTATGAATGAAAGTTGATTAGTTGCACAATGTCAGCGCAGAATTGATTATGAATGAAAGTTGAATAGTGATGCAGATTCGATTAGTACAGCAAAGTGGACTATTGCATGCACCAGATTAGTGGATTATGTACCATTAATCAAATAATCAGCACTCTTCGATTAATTGGTTAGGCCAAATGCTATTCGATTAATCAGAACTCCTGCGATTATTTGATTAATCAAAGGTTGATGGACAGGCCTAGTCCAGAACATTTCAGAGATTAGTACTCATCATTTCTTACGAGTTTTTCAAAGGTTATTTGCCAAAATTAAGAAACTCTGTCTATAAACAGTCAAATGCTCTTCCTGTTTTCCTGCAGCGAAGTGCTGTCTATGGCGCAAACTTCAAAGTCCAAAAGCAACCACTCTTTGAACGATAAACTGCAATCACAATCATGATCACAACTATTGCGATCAGCTTGAAGCCTTGCATTGAACGGCTACTAGCAATCACCGGCCCCGGCCCCCCGGCCTTGGCTTTCCACCCTATAGCACTCGGCCCCGGCCCCGGCCCCGGCCCCGGCCCCAGAAATTTGATGATAGAGAGTTAAAATTTTGATACCAGTCTATTTGTTAGACCAAGTTGTAATAGCAAACAAATGCTCAAATGAAGGGTGATAAGTGTTGAAGAGAAACAACAAATAAAATGCAATGTTTACATGTCTTGCGCAAGATCCTGGGGCCGTAGTTTTGCAATCTTGTCTTGGCGTGCATTTTGCTATCATGTTCTCTTTGTTATGAGATGACATATAGCGCTGATCACGTGAAAGCTATCAAGGGTTGAAGGTGGCTAATTTGAATATTTGAGTTGTTAGGCTGGTGGGAGTGACCGCTTCTTCTACTCTCTCGGGGCCAAGTGCCATAGGGCCGGGGCCAGGGGGCCGGGGCTGGTGATTGCTAATAGCCGCATTGAACTCAGTAGCCTCTTAATGACATTTGAACCTTAGACCTCAAACTGAGCCATGTTATTTTTCATCAACCCTGGTGCTATGAAAGCTGGGCTGCCCCTATCCAAACTCTTCACCTTGGATGTGACTAAAGTTTGAGTTTGTATCAAACGTGAGCGACTCTCACTAAAAACTCTTACTTTGCACCTTATAGGAGGCGCGCTACTCTGCCACTTCTTTGTAAACCATTGCGTATCGAATGGAAGGAATTCTTGGTTCCCAACCAACATATTTCCCGGCTTTAAGTCTCGGTGAACAATGTCTTTCTTGTGAGGGTTCCTTATTGTGATGATGACATCCAAACAATGACCATTGGAACGTGCTCAAAACCCTCAAAATAATACATAGCATCTGCATGTTGAAAAAATTGTCTGAGAGAGTTCGTAATCTTTGTGTCACCAAAAGCGTGAAAGGAAGAGGCAAAGTTTCTTGGATTGTTGCTAACCTTGCAGTTGTAGTTGTTCCTTAGAACTGGACATTGTTCATAACCTTGCAAATTGTTCATAACCTTGATGAGAACACTTCACTTTTCTCTAGATGATACGATGTATGTACGACGCAAAACATTGCCAAACTGCCATGCCTGATCTCCTCTGCATAAATGACATCTTGCTAATTATGTCTCGTTCAATTCATACCCTGACCATCCCGGTCAACAAAACCACGGAATCACGAAACGACGGAACGAAATGACGGAATCATAAAATAATACAATATCTCTATTTGGAACGCTCCCACTAACTCTAGACACTGTTTCAATAACCCAAGTTTCCTTTTTCCTCAGTGGAAAGCTAAAACTTTGGTAAAAATAGCGCCAGAGGAGCAATGCAAGTTGCGGGGGATTCCCCGGTGCTTCTCATCGCTGTTTTTCTTTTCAAATCATAGATGTTTATGAAAACATCAACGTACACGTATTCAACATAGCTCCTGTCAAGAAATGATCAATATTCTACCGTCAAAAGGAAATAATATTCAAGGTTCTTTTCGTTAGCGTCCTCAAGATGTGATCCTGGGCATTGTTTTTGACATTGTACCCGAGGGGCAGTTCACTCATTGGAAAAAGCGTACGAGATTTTTTTCCAACAAAGGGATTTATACCGATTTTTGATGGATTTTTCTTGCAAAAAAAAAGGTTTTTTGCCAAAGGTGTACGAGATTTTTGGGAGTGAAAAGCCCCTTGATTATACCTAAGTATGAGGAATTTGATGCTTTTTAAGAAAATAGCAGGAATAAACCACAACTTAAATTGAACATAATACATGTATTTTTTATAAGAAACTAAGAACTTACACACACCTCCCCCATAAGAAACTAAGATTTCGGCCAGTACTGAAAGTTTCTTGAAATTATCAGAATTTGGGTACTCAGAGTTTCTTATGAGTTAAGTGTTATGTTCTAGTACTGTGAAGGAGGACGAACCACAAAAGAGACGCTAAGGACTCGGTAGATGCTTTTTATGACTTGTCACGCTGGCTGGCTGTAGAGTTTGTTCGGTTCAGAAAACACGTAGTTTTCAATAAGCGTGTGATCTGCGTAGGTCCCAAAAATACAACATTGGCGACGAGGATTACGAGTTATTCTGTAATAAATCATGGCTATGTTAGTGCAGAGTATGCCGCAATTCGATCCAGACGTAGACGTCGGAGCTTCGGTTGGGCCTAGATGGCGAACATGGTTGGAAGATTTTGAGACCTTTTGTTGTTGCAAATGCGATCACGGATGATACACGCAAAAGAGCTTTGCTCCTGTATCAAGCCGGCCCTTGAGTAAGAGAAATTTTTAGACAGTTGCCTAACACGGGGGAAGCGAAAGATTATAAGAAAGCTGTCGAGAAGTTGACCGAGTACTTCGAACCCCAAAAGAACAAGTTATACGAAGTTTATAAATTTCGCCAAGCAGCCCAACAATCAAACGAAACCATCGATCAGTTTCACACACGCCTGCGTTCTTTGGCACAAATCTGTGAATTTACAACCAACGAGATGGATTTTCAAATCATGCTTCAAATTGTTACTGGGGGTAGTTCCACTCGCTTACGTAAAATGGCACTCCGTGACCCTAAGCTGACACTGAACGAACTTTTGCTGGAAGGCAGACATGCTGAGATGAGCACATATCAAGCTGCGGAGATCGAGAAAAAGGCGGACAATGTGCACGCTGATAACACCCCGGAGGGTAGAAATAAAACACGCCCAAGAAAACAAACGTGCCAAAGTTGTGGGGGAAAGTTCCCACACCAAAACAAACCTTGCCCTGCACAAGGCCAAACTTGCCATAAATGTGGAAAACCCAGTCACTTTGCGAAATATTGCCTTAGCAGTAAGACGTCAGACACAGCCAAACCAAACGTACGCCCCATTCATCAGGGGGGAGAAGAGAACAGCGATTCATCAGACTCTGATTATCGTTACGCTGTAAATTCCACAAAACAAAAACAACCAGAAGCCTACGTCACCATAAAAGGGAATAAATGTCATGTTCTGGTAGATACCGGTACAACAATCAATATCATTGACAATGCCACTTTCAAGAGAATGAATGGTGTTGACCTGAAGAAAACAAAGGTCAAAGCTTATGCCTGCAACTCGAAAACACCCGTGCAAATGCAAGGGAAATTTGAAGCCCTGATTGAGACAAAGAAGCGTTTTGCAGTTGCTACGTTCTACGTCACTGAAGACAATGGAGGGTGTCTTCTTAGTTCATCAACTGCTCAGGACTTAGGCCTTATCATTTTTCACATCAATAAAGTCGACAACGAAGAGTCTCCTGTTAAGGACAAAGGAATTGCAGGCATACTCAATAAGTTTCCTGCTGTATTCAAAAATCTTGGAAAACTGAAAGGGAAGCAAGTAGAGCTTGTCATTGATTCCGAGGTCAAGCCTATTGCCCAGCAACAACGAAGAATTCCATTTCATTTACGTAAACAAGTACAAGTCGAATTGGATAAATTGGTTGCACAAGATATTATTGAAAGGGTTCCTGAGAACGAGAAAACAGACTGGGTGTCTCCAATGGTTTGTGTACCGAAAAAGAATGGAGAAATTTGATTATGTGTGGATATGAGAGCTGCAAACAATGCAATTAAACGCGTAAGGCATCCAATACCTACTGTGAAAGATTTTTCAATTGACTTGAATGGCGCGACGGTATTTTCAAAATTAGATCTCACACAGGCATATCATCAACTAGAACTGTCACCTAAAAGCCGTCATATCACAACATTTACGACACATATGGGCTTATTTAGTTACAAGAGGTTAAATTATGGCACGAACAGTGCAGCTGAAACCTTCCAACACATGTTACAAACAAGCCTTCAAGGACTGCAAAGAGTAAGAAACATCGCAGATGACGTCATAGTTTTTGGAAAAGACATGATAGAACATAATCAGGCACTAGAAGCATGTCTTAAGCGGATGAGTGAAAACAATCTCACGCTCAACTTGGATAAATGCAAATTTCTAAAGAAAAACCTCGATTTCTTTGGATTTCAGTTTTCGAAAGATGGCAAGCGCCCAGACCCCAAGAAAATTGACGCATTCGCAAGCACACCAACACCGACAAACGCAAGTGAAGTGCGCAGTCTCCTCGGTATGTCCAACTACTGCTCGCAATTTATACCAGATTATGCAACGATCACTGCACCATTGCGTGAATTGACTAAAAAGAACACTCCGTTTCAATAGGCCTTTTCACGGAAAGAAAAGCATGCTGGGAAAAAGGGAAAAAAATTTCGATTTCGAACCCACGAGGCGCTCAATTTTCAGTTTTTCGTCATGGCTCCAGGCGCCAGTTTTATCGCCACAGCGCATCGCTCAAACATCTCAGTGGATAGAAAAATCATACAGACTCACCTGTGGAAATGAGGTATGCATTTCTCAATTTATTTCAATCAACCTTCCTTCAGTAACAGCGTGCATCCTTCACAAACTGCAGCGGCCTTCGCGGCTGTTTACAAAATGGCGACCTTGCCACCTCGACCGCAGCCAACATCTAGGCCCATATCTCCGGCAGTGTGGTTGTCAGCCTCTCCAAGTTTAAAATGAAGCCAGGGCCGTCGCGAAGGAAGCTTTGCAAGGGGGGTGTAATGGTCTAAATTTGCCGACAAAGGGCGTGGTCATTGGGTGTGGTCATTACAACTAGTCATATCTGAGAAGTGTGTTTATTTATTGGTTCTCTCAGGCATTAGTTTAAGGAATTTTCATCACTGCACAAAACAGCGTAAAATGCAGATTTTTGGTCAAAAGGGTGTGGCAAAAGGGTGCGGCAATTGGTTTCGCTTAGTCATTGAGGACAAAGACAGTACGAAATGTAACATTTTTCATGCACCGGACAGCATATTTACTCATTGATTGCCAAACACCATTATTTGTCCCTGTAGAGGTTGTGCAGCAAGATGCCAGAGATCGGAGATGCATAAATCTAGGGGGTCCAGGGGCATGCTCCCTTGGAAAAATTTTGTAAATTTGACCTCTGGGATGGGTAGAACGCACTTTTTATGTTTGAAGAATGAAAACATTATGGAGGGGCTTTTGCTCAACCGGAAGGAATACACCTATATACCCATATACCTACCTACCTACCTATAGTGGAAGGAATCAGGAATGTTGTAACAATAGGCATTATTCCTGCACACAATCGAAACAATCAATGAAGCATTTGAAGTATTTATAGACATTGTTAATTTACACAATCAAAACAATCCAGAGATATCTGGGTCAACAATCAGATTTAGGCGAGCTGCCAAACTCTGGCTGTTAATGAATTCATCAGTTGAGCTGCCAACTCATTAAAAGGTAATTTTCCAAAATCTGACCTCTGTGACCTGGCAAAGTTCCCTTACTGTTTGAAATCTTCAACATGGACGACTGTTTTCAAGGGGCAAGCAACTCATACTATAAGCTATCAAGGAACAAGTGTTGCACTGTTTAGGTAGCAGCTGGTTTCTGGCTAAAGTAAAAATACGTCAGTAGTGTCCTCCGCCATTTTTTCCCTACATCAACATGTATGATTTTGAGTACACAGAGTTTCTTACGAGTTTCTTAAGTGTTCCATGACAATCTTCATGTTGATTACTGTCTGTGCCCTCGTGATAATTTCAAAAAAGACTTTTTGAAGCCTTTCCAATGTTCAGACATCCTCTAGTAATTTCTGAGCAAAGTGATACAGGACGCTAGTGAAAATAAAGTAAGTGTAGGTTAAGGATTTTCTTTGTCAAAATAAGTAGTTTCTCAAGCTATGTTTCAATTCTGGAAGAGGTTTCAGGCAAACCAGAAAGAACATACTTGTATAAAATCAAAACAATCGAGCAAAATAAAATCTCTATCAAATTTTGATGAGTTGCCAATCGATATCTCCTGATTAAGGCTAATTACTAGGTGTTCCTAACAAACTCTCGCTGTTAATGAAATCATCAACAGAGTTGCAAAGTCATTAAAATGCTATTTACAAAGTTTGATCTGGCAAAGTTCCCTTACTGCTAGAAATCTTCATATGGACGACTGTTGTCAAGGAAACCAACCAACCCATATAATACTATCAAGAAACAGGTGTGGCACTATTACAGTGACAAATCTTGTCAGGCTAAAGTAAAGAATTTGGCAATATCATTTGCCATCCTTATTTTCGGTACATCCGATGTAATAATTCTGACGCTTATCAAGAAATCTGGTCTCCTTGAAGTGGGCTGGCTAGGCTATTGCCATCCCGATATAAACTAAATCCTACATTAAACAGGTGCAACTGCAGATAAATATTTATTACTTCATGAAGCAAGCTACGTGCATGATCTCATTCTTCAAACATGGCTAATGGGAGCCTTTAATTTCTCTTATTCTAGACACGCAGCTAATTCCCGAAAGTTTGGTCGTGTCTTTTGCCAATCTCTAACTACTCTCTTCAAGTTAATCTCTCTTTATGCCTTTGATAATATTCTGACCTTTTTACTAAATAATGCCTAGACTGTATATTTTTTCTAACAATCTGTTTCAAGAAACTATGAAGATATGAAAAAGTTTCAATAAGAGGCAGATTTCCTGTTAAATCAACAGGGGCTGCCTTCGGGGCTGCCAAGCAGACTTTTATTGAAATGGAGTATTCATTTGTCTTTATTCTGACAAATTGGTCATCACATAAATTAACCCTTGGGTTCTCTTAACTCAATTTTTACACCGTGCTCTACTTGGTATACATGAACGAGATCTTTTGCTTAGATACTAGCTTTCAGAATTAAAGCAAATTGCAAATAGTCTGTTGATTTCCAATAGACCTTTTCAAAGAGGTCTGGGACGGCGCGCTACTTTTCTGGAAGATGGCGGATAAGCTGCGAAGGGGAATCCCCTTCGCATTGCAAATGTTAAAATGCTGTTGCAGTTGGCGACGTAATGCAACAAAAACCGAAATTAATTCCAGCTAATGTGCACTCAAAGGACCAGAAATGCCCGCAAAATCTTACAACATCAAAATAAAGAGTTAGTTATCACATTAAAGTGATATATTACAAGGAAAAGATTATTTCTTCGAGTTCGTTGAATTTGGATTGTATGATAATTAGTTGCCAATGTTAGACTTTTATCTATGAATAAACTGAGCTTATCTATTGCCCTAAATAAGGATATACGAAGGCACTTTTGGTACAAACGTATAGGGGCAAACATCTCCTTCCTCTCCTAGACCCTTTGAGCCTCGTAGCAAAAGAGAGACTTTGGCGGGAAAACATTCCTCGTCAAATTTGTATTCGTCATTTCGTTCTTTGCTTCTTGGATGAAACAAAAAGGAACTGGTTTGCGACACAACACTTGTGGATTTCAGAACGAAAACAGAAAAAATGTTGTCGTTTCTTGATTGTACAATGTGGAAGAGATTCCAAGTCAAAGATTTGCTAAAGTAATAAGTATATTGTTTTGTTTGGAGGCAAAGTCTTGGTGACATATTGGTTGCGAGCAGTTGTGCAGTTTGTTGTGTTGACTTTTCAATCGGAGCAAAAGTTTTTACAAATAATAAGTAAATGGGAATCTTGTGCAAGTAAGCTGCCTGGAGCAGGTAAGTGGCCTTATTTTACGAGTGCATACAGAAATCCTTTATTTCAAAACACTCCAAACTTTGTAAGGGGCATATGAACAAATTAAAAGATCGAAGAAACTTTTCATTAGGGTAGCTGAATTGATTTGGAAAGGCATGGTCGGTAACTTTAACATTGGAAAGAAATGTGAATCATTGTTTGTTTCTCAACAGTTCTCGATACATACGACTGCTCGTATTCCTTCAGGCCCTTCAGTTGTCGGGGGATAAGCCCAACTCGCAAACAGAAATCTAAATTTATCTGACCGAGTCTGAGGTCATCACGAAGTCCAAACTTCGCTGAAACAACTCGAAGGTATAAACGTCTCCTCCTCGTAAAATCTGCTAAACATTGCAAACATGTGATAAGCAAGCATTTGTTTTCATGCTGAAGCCCCTCTGGTCTTTCATGAACCATATAACTAGAGTTAAATTCCATATTTTGTTCACAACTTTTCCCACTGCAACTCCAGTTCAGCATCGCGGAGAAGGTTCCCGTGTATCCGCCATCTTCCAGAAAAGTAGCGCGCCGTCCCAGACCTCTTTGAAAAGGTCTATTGCTGCTCCCAATCTTTCGAACGGCACCAACCTGTTTTCCCTTTTATATTCTGGGTGGAATCTCTCGTTGTGATCTTTTCTATGGTCGTCGTCGAAAGGTCTACTACACACAAGACATTTCAGTTTCACATGTTTTCGTTTTCTGGTGACATCGGTAGTAGTACTGCCACTGATTTTGCTCCTTCTGACTTTTGCCCAACAAAATCAGCCCGAAGATCGACCAGAAATTAAATATCGTCAAGTTGGCAAGTAAGAATTTCAAGACAAAGAACAACAAGAAAGGCATACAGTAAAACCCCGCAAACAAGAACATACTTTTATAAAAAAACAGACTGAGTAGGTTCTTATAAATGAAGTACTTATGACATTTTCAAGGTTTGGTTCTTGTAGCGAGGACACTTGTTACTATGATATACAGACAGTATGTGTTACTATACTTGAGGATAGAATGACTGCATTTATATTTATATCATACAGCTTTATAAAATAATTTGTATATCCCTGAAAACTGTTAGATGTGTTCAATTATGAATAGTTGGGAGTTTCTTTACACTGATATGATGAAATTTCTTAATTAAGCGTACCATCTCATAAGAACATTGGAGTAAATCAGTCTGTTTTTGGTTCTTATCTTTGGGTGTCTTTTTTCACAAAATCAGTCCGCAGGTTCTTATTTTGCTATGTTCTCTTGTTTGCGGGGATTTACTGTATCCTGCACTTCAACATCATTGTCGAATTATGACACATGCTTATGAGGCGCAAACACTCTAGTTCCCTCTTTACTCATTTCCTTTCTGTCTTAAAAATAATTTTGTTTTGGGAATAAGATCAACTATTTATTTTACCAAAGATTGCAAACAATGGTTTAGACTGCTTTCGTGATTTAATTCCGTTCTAACTTTGTACAATAACTCACTGTTTTGTGAACAATTTGTAGAGAATGCCGACTAATTATTGCCGAAGAGAGATTGCCCAAATGTTACCAATTTGCCGAAAAATGCAGGTTTGAGGGTTCATTTGCCGACTGATGCTTTTTTCAGGGGGGGTGTCACACCCCCCACACCCCCACGTCGCGACGGCCCTGAATGAAGCATCCTCTTTTATTAATAGTACCAGTCTGTAAAACTCCGATTTTTCGAGCAATCGATTGTGGCACAATGGCACTTTTAATTTTCCTTCTCCGCTTTTCGGCCCGACTTGCGTCAGAATGGCGGCCAAACAAACAATAGGTCTAAAAAGCGCGGGAAAATCCTGCGCCACCCGGACAAGGGGGCGTTAACAGGGGGTAAATTAACGCCTATAAGTATCAGCTGATAATTTTCCCGCCAAATTTCCAAGTTTCTTCACAATTATCAGCTGTCATCAAAGTTTCTAAAAGTTTATTGAAAGTTCCCTTGGAAAATGTGACATGTTCACTGGAAAATGGATGTTTAATAATGGAAACTGAAGAAAAAGTTTGTTACGATGAGTTTTTGGAGCTGTCTGTTGAAGAGTTGAAGTTTTATTTGCGCCAAAGAGGCCATAATGTCACAGGCTCAAAGCGGGACTTGGCTGCTAGAGCTTTAGTAAGTTTTGAAAACAAGGAAAAACCCCTAAAAGATGATAAATTACATGAAATTATTAGAAAGGAATATAACACGATACTTGAGTTGAACCATCTTGCTGATCCTTTGGAGGTTACTTCTGGTTGGGAAAATGACATGAAAAGTTGGCCTTCACTTGACCTTGGAAGAATTTTTCATTACATCTTGGAGAGAAAAGCTTTTGACACTGACTATGTTGGCCAATACAAAGTAAGAAAGGCTTATTCATATTTTAAGAGTGGATTTGTTTCCCAGATTGTGTCATTAAAATTGGATGGGATCAACAAGGATAGAGCCATCTTCAAAACTTCTGTTTTGCCATCACAAAAGGTATCTTGCGCACCCCACACTGTTTGGATTCTTATAGACAAATCCGGAACTATTTTGACAGCATACTGCAGTTGCACAGCTGGTCTGTCCCGCTGTTGCAATCATGTCATTGCAGCTTTATACAAGATCAATTTTGCTGTATCAGAGGGCCTAACAAATCCATCCTGTACTGAGGTAAAAAGTAAATTTAATGACATGTCAAAAAAGGTCATCAAGGGCTGTAAGATAAAGGACATTACATTTGAAAAGCATGTACTTTGCAGAGAAACAAAAAAACCACTGATCAACTCTACAGTCAAGAGGTCATTTGACCCAAGAGGTAGTGAACCAGCCAAAATTAATGAGGAACTTTTCTTTGAAAAACTTCGAGACATAAAACCAACTTCATGTGTCCTCCTGTACTGTGAGAACAAAAATGAAGAAAGCATGCCACCTGCTCTTCCTGAGCTTGCTGCAATTCTTCGTGATGAAATTACTGAGCCATATGAGTTCATTGTTGACAAATTCATGAGCAGTCTATGTTTCACTGATGCACAGCTTGCTCACTTAGAGAGGGTTACACGTCAACAGGCGGCTTGTAAAGAGTGGTATGTGCAACGTAAAGGCAGGCTTACAGCTTCGGTCCACAAGGAGATCCATGACAAAGTTGCCAAAATCTTAAGCCACAAAAGCAATGTTGTCACCACACCTGTCATTGCTAAAGTTATGGGATTGGAGAAAGATCTCAAATATTTGCCTCAAATCAGGTGGGGGAATCGAAATGAAGAAAATGCAGCTGCTGCATTCTTCAAAGTGGCAATGAAAGAGCATGAAATGCCACAAATATCTTCATGTGGCATATTTCTTTGTCCACAGTTTCAGCACATTTCTGCAAGCCCTGATAGAATCATGACATGTAAATGTTGCCCAGCTTCTTGCATTGAGATTAAGTGCCCCTTTTCACTCAAAGAAACTGCATTCAACCTTGGATGGCAGCATTTGGGCTTTATGGAAAAGGCTGGTGACCAAATTGTTCTCAAAAAGTCCCACAAGTATTATGCACAGGTTCAGGGTCAAATGGCATGTTCAGGATGTGAGAGGTCATACTTTGTTGTTTGGGATCCAGTGTCCAAAGTCCCTCACATTGAAGTCATCATGTTTGACAAGCAGTTTTGAGATGATATGGTCACAAGTTTAAACATCTTTTTCAAGCAATTTGTCCTGAAACACCTCTTAGGGATTGCTTCTGTCAGCTTCTGTGCCATTTGTGGGAAACATTGCCTTGAAGAAAATGAGACAAAATCTGATACAGAGGCTAGTTTCAAATGTCACTTGTGTGAGGCAACCTTTCACAACAAATGTTGTTCAAACATTTCATTGGTTTGTGAAGGATGCACTGTTAATGACTTACAGTCAGACTTTGGAGAAATAGGTTGTGTTTGACTTTGAAACTTTTTTGGTTATATATTTGTTGTTGTTTAAATGTTTACCATTTAGAGAACAATTTCTTGTTTCTGTTGACACCAGTTTCTCAGATTTAACTGTTGAACTTTGGAGTAGAGGTATATATACTAGGCAAATACAGTAGATGTTTGCAGACAAAAATAAAGAGGTTGTAAACACTGTTTTAAGATAAAATGTCATATTGAACGGTATACAAAACTAGCTTTGCTCTTAACTACAGACAGATGGAATATGCAGTGCAGAATGTTGCTACCAAACACAAGGAAGTTCTGAGCAAGCCAACTTCTGCCATTGTTGAGGTAATTACATAATTCAGCTAGTCTTAAACAGCTGAATTCTTCAAGTGTTTTCTTTTTGGAAAGTGTGTTTCTTCAAACCCCTCAAAGCTTCTTTTGAAATTGTTTCTTTGGATGCAGAATTCCTTTTATCCCATAGTAAGAAATGGAGTTTGCATTTAGGTGGCACTCAGCTTAACACAGTAAATTTGCAGAAAGTTCCTATGGTAAGTTTTCTTTTGTATGAAGTTTCTTGGAAGCATGCAGAATTGCACAAACTCCATACAAACTTGAAAATTCCAAAAGAGCAATGAATCATACAGTAGTAAAAGCAAATTGATTACAAAGATTAGGCCAACTGTAATTTTTACCAAGGAACCAGTTTGACTGTTAAGTTTAAATTTAGTGGGAACTGAAACTGGAACTGAGTTTTCTGTACTCCCTTCTTGGATCTTTGTTTTTAGTATTTAATATAAATTTTCCTGCTACAGGAGGTGACTGTTTTGAGTGTATTACATTTATAAATTTTGTTGTAGTCACTGTTTACCTTCATTGGAGATCTTGACCAGCTCTTTATTTTGTTGTTTATTTTAACATCTCTGCAATAAAACCAGTAAAATATTGGTTATAACTGACAACTCTAAACCAGTTAAAAGTACATCTCAAAATAGATTTAAATGCTGAAATTCTTTTAAAATCATGTGAAAGTATGGCATGACTACTTTTCTTCAAAACAGATCTCACGATGCTGTTAATTCTGAGACATACTTTAAATACAAAGAGGTTCGGAAAAGTTTGTGAAGATACAGCAACACTTTATAATGTCATCTATCACTGGTAAAAGCAAAATAGGAAGTTCCATTCTCAGAATTCTGAAATATTTCACTCTTCCTATTGCATTTTCAACATAAATTCTGGCATTTGCGACTCTCGATGTTCTACGCACGTTGTCCCCCGTCATCTGACTGTCTGATTTTTTAGGGGGAGGTATTGCAAGTGAACACTGGCGAAACGCTAAAATGTCACTGATCTTGAAGCCTCTATCTGCCATCAGTTGGTCACCTGGCCGCAATCGCTCAAGGAAATCGGAGTCTTCAACTATGAATTTGTCAGATGCCCTTCCACCATAACTATCAGACACATAGGAAATGGCACCATTGGGGGTTATGGCAATGAGCACTTTCACAGTGCAGTGATGCTTGTACTCACTCCATAAAGCTGCCTGAACCTCGAGGCTAGATGGAGTTTCAGTGAAGAACTCTGTACAATCGATTATGCTGATGCAGCGTGGAAAATGCTTGAGAAAGATATCTGGCAAGTTTCTTTTGATATCTTTACGAGAGGGCCACTTAATTATGAATGCGAGATCAAGTGCAATCAATCGAACCCATGTGAAGAAAATTTGACTAGTCAAGCCAGAACTGATGTCAAAACGCCATGCCAAGTCCTCAATCAGTGTGCCCAAACGCAGCTTCATAAGAGTCAAAAGAAACTCTTGCTCCAAGCTAAGTTTGCGTTGTGGACCCTTTCTTTCAGCTAGTACAGCTGCCTTATCTGGGGTCAGCTTTTCCCCTCTCCAATACTTCATGTTGTTTGCATTAAATGACAGCTGATCAAACAAGAATTTGAAAGTTGCTGTATCTTTTATTCCTGTAAATAGCTTCACATCACTCTCCCTTGTGATTTGTCCAAAGTACATTGGAATTTTTTGGAATGTTGACTGAGAGTCATTGCTAGATTCTTTAATTTCATTAGGGGCTATTCGCTTACAAGGAACCTCAACAGTGGCACGATTAATTTTTCTTCTCCTGTGGGGGGATCTTTTCCATTTCAGATCACTTTCAGTTAAAAAAATTGATGGTGTAGGGGATAGTGGAGTAGGTTTCCCGTACTCAAAGTGGTTAGAACAAACAACTTTGTGATCAGCTGCAGTGAAGCTCTTTTTATCTAATGCCTTTCTTATTGAAAACTCCCATTTGCTTCTCAAATCAGCATCCGGTGGAAAGACATGAAACTTCAGCTCTTCAACATGATTTCTGACCATCCATTCTTCTGGGCAACCTTTCCTGTTCTGACAACCAGAAACACAGCATTTATCTTTCCCCATGATATTTCATTTCTTCACAATCCATAACAATACTGGCCTAAAGAACATTTTCCAAGTGAACTTTCAATAAACTTTTAGAAACTTTGATGACAGCTGATAATTGTGAAGAAACTTGGAAATTTGGCGGGAAAATTATCAGCTGATACTTATAGGCGTTAATTTACCCCCTGTTAACGCCCCCTTGTCCGGGTGGCGCAGGATTTTCCCGCGCTTTTTAGACCTATTGTTTGTTTGGCCGCCATTCTGACGCAAGTCGGACCGAAAAGCGGAGAAGGAAAATTAAAAGTGCCATTGTGCCACAATCGATTGCTCGAAAAATCGGAGTTTTACAGACTGGTACTATTAATAAAAGAGGATGCTTCATTTTAAACTTGGAGAGGCTGACAACCACACTGCCGGAGATATGGGCCTAGATGTTGGCTGCGGTCGAGGTGGCAAGGTCGCCATTTTGTAAACAGCCGCGAAGGCCGCTGCAGTTTGTGAAGGATGCACGCTGTTACTGAAGGAAGGTTGATTGAAATAAATTGAGAAATGCATACCTCATTTCCACAGGTGAGTCTGTATGATTTTTCTATCCACTGAGATGTTCGAGCGATGCGCTGTGGCGATAAAACTGGCGCCTGGAGCCATGACGAAAAACTGAAAATTGAGCGCCTCGTGGGTTCGAAATCGAAATTTTTTTCCCTTTTTCCCAGCATGCTTTTCTTTCCGTGAAAAGGCCTATGGTCAGAGGCATGCCAGGAGGCGTATGACAAATTAAAAGATGTGTTGACAAGTAGCCCAGTTGTCAGTTATTTTGATGTAAACAAAGAGTCGATTGTGTTAGTAGATGCTAGCCCAGTTGGTTTATCAGCAATTTTGACACAACGAGCACCTCATTCCGAAGAAACAAAGCTTATTGCGTATGCAAGTAGGTCATTGACAGATGTTGAAACAAGATATTCTCAAACGGAGAAAGAAGCCCTTGCCATTGTTTGGGGTATTGAGCATTTTCACATCTACTTGCATGGCGCTCCTTTCATCCTTTATACGGATCACAAGCCTCTAGAAGTCATCTATGCTAATCGGTGTTCTAAGCCTCCAGCTCGCATAGAACGTTGGATGTTGAGACTACAACAATGTGATTTCTCAGTAGTTTACAAGAAAGCTGCAGAAAATCCAGCAGATTTCATGTCACGCCATCCTTTGCCTATGAAACACTCTCGTCCTAACATTGCAGATGAATACGTGAATTTCATTGCGCAAGAAGCTTTATTTCCTGTGGAGCAGCTTTTATGTGAATATGATAGTGTGATGCCGCCTTTAAGTAAGATTTTAACCTCAACTCAGCACCATAAAGCAAACGCATGAGGCTTGACAAAAAGGAACATACAATTCACTCACCTCATGACCATGGAGCTGTGGTTTGTACTCCCCTTTACTTGTGTGAAATTTTCTGTCTGCAACTCAGGTTGAGTCGCCATGTTTCATTGGACAATGAAGATGAAACCTAGTCTCTAGTCCAGAAAAAGGTAATTCGTAAATGCTTATGTTGCATCACGTGTTTCAAAATCTTTATTTTGGAACGAAAAGCAAACCATGCACAAAGACGCAAGGAAAATGATAGAAGAATGAAGCATAAAAAAGGTATTGAGAGGGGTGGATGTAAAAGCTGTTCATGTGATGAATATGGATATGAATATGAAGAGAGCTATGGTAACAGATGCAGTTACTGTGACCACGTTCCTGCCATGCATCAACTCAATTAAAATACAACAGTAACAAGGAAGTTTCAAAATCAACATCTGGGGAAGCTTGTTGAAAGTTGGTATGGAACCTTTACAAAACTCATAAGAAACTCTGAGTACTCATAATCTGACAACTTTAAGAAACCGCCTGCACTGGCGAAAATCCTTAGAAGTGCAAGTAAGAAATTTACCTGGTGTTGCTGAGATTGAGCAAATCCTATTGCTACTACAATCTTACCCTGGGTACCAGAGCCAAAAATAATAAAAAGAACAAAATAAGGAAGGAAAGAACGTCCTTTCTTCCTACTCTCTTTTCCTCTTACCTATTTCCTTTCATTCAAATTTTGAGGCTCTGGTTCCCAGGGTACTAGAATCTACAGAAGCCTGCAACACCTGTTGAAATCAGGTTCAGGGTTATCTATTTTTGCGAGCTGAATGCAAAGGTGCTGTGCAATTAAAACTCGACCTGGATTACGGAAATTTACCAATCCTAAGAAAGAAACTTGAGGCTAGAGAACCGTTAATAAGTTTAGATCACCTTGTCCACAAAACATTGAGACTTCAACAATAGCTTTAACTTTTAACTGTCTGTTGCATTGGTTTGCTTTCGTGACCTGGTTTCACGTTGTTGCTACAATTTATTCTGTGCACAGCTTTCAGTAGCCCTGTTATGCCTGGGCTTTCCACTGCAAACATATACCAAGTGTGAAATTTTAATCTACTTTTCTTTTTCAATTCATTTTGTTTCCACTTCTGATCTTGATTCATGGGGTTATGTTATATCTGTCTCCTTCAAAAAGCGCTCAGACTGATGTCTTTTTCTAGGAGAACGAAAGAATCACTAGAATATTTTGGGAGAAAATAAACGATTCCCCTGAAAAATGTTAGAAATTTATGGGGAATGATTGCCTTCGTGTGATTGCATGTGTATTGCCATCTGAACCTATCCTACAGCATTCAGTAATTAAAAGGTTTTTCCTTGAGAACTTAGTTTCCTTTTGCTATAATTGTATTCAACAAAGTTTTTCGTGTTTCAAGTCTTTTCATTCATTTTCCACCACTTTGGTATTAGAAAAACTGCATGGTGCAAAATATTTACATTTACTTCTGGGTCTTGGGGTCCTGGGGTCTTGGGTCCTGGGGTCTTGGGGTCCAGCGAATGGAACATGCCTATTTGGAAGCAGGTCGCAAACAAATTATTGTTTTTGATGATTTCAATGGTAAGATTTGATCATGTTATGAAGTATTATACACCAAATGAATCGGTAAACAAAGAGCTTTAATTTGACACCAGAATTTCTGGAATTTGATGATGTCAGCATGTTTTGATGATGACATCATTGTAATACTGGTAACATTTTGGGATACTCTCAGCTATTACTTTTCACATAGTACTCGCTAGCACGCGCTGCACCAGTCAGAACTGTGTACTAAAAGAGAAAAAAAGGTACTAAGGTTGTCTAAAGATCATCATATAAGGCCATGTTAGAGTTGAGCCCTTGCTCGATATTTTCTTAGGCCCAGTTGCACCATGTTGTGTCACCCTGTTGTGTCGTCTATGACGTGTTGCCATCTGTATTGAATTAGGCATCCCCACTTGCGTCACAAAGGCATGCCTTTGTTTATATTGTTTGGAAGGATTATGGATTTGCCCTACCTACGCTGTTTCATTGCAAGGTCACAATTACCCTGTTACCCAATCTGGAAACATTGAATTTTCTCGCATAGCGTAAACCTTATTTGGAAGTATTGCACTGCTCGCGTAAGACTAGTGCGGATTCCACACTAGTCGCGTAAGACTATAATTTCTGTTTGGTCTGGAAGTGTGTCATTGGATTTTGTAGCTGAGCTAACAATTCTGGCCATGGCTCTGAGAGTTTTCATCGTTTCAGGTAAATCATCTCCGAAGAGGAATTTTCCTGGTTTCAGATTTCGTGAACAAGCCTGTTTAAATTCATGGCTTAAATTTGGTTTCAAAGCCTCTCTTCGCTTGAACGAGAGTTCTTTGTTGAGATGACCCAAAATAGCAATGGTGTCAAAAAGCTTGGCAATGATTGGCTTATAGTCTGGAGCTTTCTTCTCCTCTCGTGCCTTCAGCAAATCTTCAATTGATGAAGAAATGGCACCTGTTATTCTCAACACATGTCATTAAATCATTGAGCTGCTCCGGCCTCTGATTGGTCAATACAGCAATTGAATGTAGGAACGATAGGCACGGCTGATATCTCACTGTTGTTTCCCTGTGACTTCAAAGTACAAGTTACCGCTGCGGTGACAACTGATTGCACGTATTTCTTTCTTTGCAAGAAATGCTTTTGTGGAAAAGCAAATTCTGTCATCAGATACCAAAAAGAGAATTTCAATACAAAAAAAGTCTGGATAAAGGATTGTAGGAATGACTTCAGAACAGCACAACAGATCGCCCTCAGATGTAAACAATCGAAGGGAATTTCACTGTCTCGATAAAAGCATACAATGTTTTTTCACAAGCATAGGATCTTTACGGATTTTCTGTTGGATTTTTATGAAAACAAGAGGATCCTGGCCAGGGGTGTTATGATATCTTTCAGGAGTAAAATGGAGCCCGTAAAAAACAAGAATTTAAAGAATCTTCTGGAAGCAGTGAAGAAAACTTTTTTACCTCCAACAGTGAGAAGGCAAAGCAAGTCTCAGTGTTGGGGAGAAATTCTTAGTTTCTTCATTTGTCACATGCAGTTTCCCTTCCCATCCACAAGGACCAGAATCCAGAATGAACTTCCAGGATCTAGGCCGACAAAAGGCAGAGGCTGGACCTTGTTTGTATTGATTTTTCTACTTAACTCAAATGCTTTGGAAATTGAACGTAAGCAAGACAACTGGAAACGAAGAGCTCTTAGAAATTATTTGAATAACAACTAAATGGACCATTCATTGCACTCAAACAATTTGCATTACTATGGCAGTATCATCCTATTATTGTAGGCAACAATCATGCAAGGAATCATAGAAAGCCGAGCGAGACCCAGGCTCTAAAAAAAATTTGATAAAATTCCAATCTGAACTTCGTCAATCCTTGTTTCAAGACTCTTCTATCTCTGGAGCATCGCAACTTGAATAAGTTTTCCGTGTCAATTCTTTTCCCTCTGAGACGCACCGCACCGTTCAGTTGTTTGACGCGTGTTAAGTCCTTGGAAACAGCAAAGTTTCGTGCGGTTGGTAGCCTCCTTTTCATTCCTTTGTGAAAATTCCCCATTGTGCTATTGACCAGTCAGAGACCGGAGCAGCTCAATGATTTAACGACATGTTTCTCAACAGGGTATCCTGCATAGTGCTTGTCCGCACATCATTCCTCCTGGCATAGGTGCTCAACTTCCCCCAGATTTCAGGATTGACTTTGGGGCAAATAATGAAGCACAATTATCATTCCACATTTGGGCTTGCTATTCACACCTTGCTTTTGAAAATTTATGTTACATTGCACTAAGCACATAGTCATTCCATCCTGCAGACTGTTATGTAAACTGTTTGTAGTCTGACACTGAACTACCACTTGGAAGCTTCAACACTTTCAAATTGTAAGGTCTTCATATGACGAATGGGATTTTGTGTATAATCTCAAGACACCATTTAATAACAAGAGGGTGCCATCTCACTTGCCTTGAATTTACAGATAAGGCTTTTGCCTGATCTTTCAACAAAAGCTCCAAGAAATTATCAGATATTTCTCTAGTATGGGCTCTTGAAGGGGCAGGGTCACGTAATGTAAACAAACTTCTTTGAAAACGATGATCTTTCTGGATATTTGATAGTCCATATCGCAGAGATTTTCCACTACTTTTCTCAAAATATAGGTGTTATTTTGAAAATGGACTCTTGAATTTTCTAGAGAAATAAACCAAACACTCATAAGTAGAAGGATGGCAGAGATATTGGTGGATTTTTAGAAGTAACTTTATTGTGGATTCACCCCATCCACGAAAGTCTGAGCGGAACACAATGGCCACGTGTGGGAAACAACATAGATCGTAGAGATAACAGGTTTGTTTACGGTTGCGTGACCCTGCGCCTTTAATGCTGGGTACTCAATGCCAGTTTAAGTGTGCTTAAGTGCATTGATCTTTGCGTGTTTAAGTTTGCTTAAAAATTTTGGATACGATCCAAGATCATACTCATTGCCAGAACGCAAACCCGAGCATTGATGCCAAGACATATAGTTTAAAGGGTGATTGACAGAGTAAAATTGAGAAAAATATTATTGTTTCTTATCAGGCTACATCGTTTGAGGACAATTTCAAACATAGGAAGGAAAACACAAGTTGGAAGATATTAGGTATATGAGGTTCTGCAAGATCGAGGAGGATTTGGAACTTTCAAACACTTTTTGAAGAGCTATAACATGAAGTGAAGTAATGTCCCCATGTTGTCCTCAAGTGAAGTGAAGTCATGTCCCCACATAGTCCCAAAATTGTGCGCATGTCCCCAGTATTCAGTATCCCCAAGTTTTCATATGAATGTAGAATAGAAATGACCACTTATGGGCAGAAGTTATTCATTTGTAGAAGGAACTAAAATTGAATTATGTTGTTAGAGCACAGGAGCAGACAAAGTCAGAATATAAAGATTTTAATTTGTACCTTCTGTAGATTGATTTGCCTTTTATTACGTATTCTTTTCACAGAAAAATCCTAGAAAAGATGTGCTCACCAACCATCCATGATCATAATGGTCAACAACTTCCGATTTAGGGAAGTAGATTCTGAAGCCTTTCTTTAGTAACACAATGGCTGCTTTAATTAAAAGACAAATTTGACTTTCCAGCTAGATGGGTGAGTTATGGCATCATGTACAAAGTTGACCCAATATACAATACAGAGACAACATACAATACAGTGCGACAAATGCAACAACTGGCTAATGATTATCACAGATGATAGTTTGTTGACTACTTCTTAGCTTATTGCATTGAAAAATTTAAATCCCATTCAAAATTAGAGAGAAGGAGAGTTGCAATGCCACTAGCCTAATTTGGACAACTCAAGAAATTGTTTCTTATATACATGGTAGGTATACCGGTGTCTCAAAAAAGGTACCCCGTTTTGACTGAAAATAGGAACGAAACGATAAGATATCATTACTCTCTGAGTGGACAGCTAAATTTATCAATCTTCAACTTAGATCCACGTACCTTGCATTTAAAAATTGGCCACCAAACACTGGAGATATAAGCTTGCAAAGTCAAAATTTACAGTGCACCCGAAACCAGAGGTTTTGTAAAAGGGCCTAGCCATGATTTGCTATCACAGGCATGTTGCACAGGAATTTCGACTTTGACCTTTAGCTTTCTCCATTGAAAAGAATTGTGCCTTGAAATGCTTCAATTATTCTACAAATAGTTATTCCTTTGAGGAATCAATACATGCATTGCATTCCACTCCAAGTGTCAAAGAAGAAGAAAAGGAACACATGCAGGCTCATTTGGGAGATGTTGCACGACTTCATCATTCTTACCACATTTTTGCTACATTTGTTTAATCAGGGCGGGCGATTTCCACTAATCTTTTTTATTCTTTTCAAAAGCGAAAAATTGAAAGTTAAAGTTTACAGGTGCTTTGGAAAAGATTCATAATACAAATCATGGCTAGGCCCTTTTACAAAACCTCTGGTTTTGGGTGCACTGTACATTTTGTCTTTGCAAGCTTGTATCTCTGGTGTTTGGTGGACGATTCTTAAATGCAAGGTATGTGAATCTAAGTTGAAGATTGATGAATTTAGCTAACTACTCGGAGAGTAATGACATCTTATCGCTTCGTTCCTATTTCCAGTCAAAAGGGGGTACTTTTTTGAGACACCCGGTAGATCATACATGCATTGGATGTAGTCAAATAACCATTGACTAAAGTAAAGAAGCAACTGCATTGCCACTAGTAAGAAAAGTTGGTAAAGAAGCTTCTATTTTCTATGCTTATTTTCACACAATTTCTCCAGGGACATGGGGGTACTTTGTAAATTTACTGGGAATGGGCCATCAAGAGAGATATACATTGTCAAGAATTCTGGGATAAACATGGATCTTGAAAATTGTTACACACAATGATTTTCATGTAAATTGTTGAGATGTCAGAAGAACAATTGGTGAGTACCTTAGTTCTTGTGCAATCTTACCTTTTTCAAAACTGAAGAAAAGTGTCCTTCGGCAATTGGAGAAATATCAGCTTGTGGCAACAGACTCATTTTATTCAAACTTCATCCAATTAGCTTCAATTTTCTGGGGTGAACAATCGCAGACAAAACTCGTTGTAACAGTTGAATGAAAACTCATAGTGCTAATTTTGCACGAAAAAAGAATTAGTGAAACTTTAATTGGCAGTCATTTGAAAAACGGTAAGAGCTATTGACCTAAAATTTGAAAGGTTTTCTCATTCTAATTAAGATGAAATTACAAACTAAACTTCATCAGATTCTGAGACTTTGGTTGAATTTTTGAAAATTTTCACCCTCTTTGGAAAGAAGGGCCCTCCTGGAAGTAATGTCAATTATTCGAAGAACTGTACAGTAAATCCGCGCATATAGGAACCTACCAAAATGAACCTTGATGCTGTTTTTCCTAAATTGTGCACGTTGCAATTAGGAACCTGTTTTATGAAGGATAGTTTCTTATTGCAAGGGTAGCAAAGTTGATTTTGATTGTTGTTATGAAGTTTATCTTGGCCCCAATTGGCTGTCAAAGTTTGATTCTCCTCCCAATTAGTAATTAGGTCCAAGAAAAATTTCTCAAAAAATAATTGAGCCGAACATATTTTGTAAGGCTCTAAAATAGCCCACACAAGGGATCCTTCAAATAAGAACCTCTATACCATGAAATTAGTGTTAGGGCTTTTGAAATAAGAATCTATTTTAGCCTCTTTCTCATAAAAGTAGGTTCTTATATGTGGGGATTTACTGTACGATATTTTTTCGTAACAAAGAGATTCTTATGGATCTTTGATGGATTTCGCTGGAAACAAAAGGATTTTTACCACAAAGTTAGGAGACTTTTTGGGAGTGAAATGCCACTTGATGCCTCCTTCCTTTTAAGCCCCCCTTTCAAGTTAAAACTGCAACTTTGTCTCAAAACTTGGATAAGTCTCCATCAGGGATGCAAAAGAGCTTTTACAATGAAA
This sequence comes from Aurelia sp. 3 sensu Dawson et al. (2005), assembly GCA_964020215.1. NCBI lineage: Eukaryota > Metazoa > Cnidaria > Scyphozoa > Semaeostomeae > Ulmaridae > Aurelia > Aurelia sp. 3 sensu Dawson et al. (2005). The sequence continues at coordinate 7,469,261 of OZ026577.1, forward strand.
GGTCATGTTACTCTAAGGTAATAAAAGTCCACAAACAAAGGAAATGGGGTGTTCGTGCACCCTTCTGTTGTTCCTATCCACCCATTCAAGCAGTTGTCTCTCTCTTCTCCTGGCTGCGGTGTTGAGGTGCACTCTGTTAACTTTAATGTGCATGACTTGCTCACTGAAATGAAGGATGCTACTAGTAGTTTTCAGATTTTAGTGTGGCCTCCTTGCTGCCCTGCTTCACTTCCTGACATTGTGAATGCACAAATGCACAAGGAATCTCTGCAGCTGCTTCTGCCTTTTCCACCTTCAAAGGCTTGATGCACAAGGACAACAACTCATTCTCAACTGGGCTTGAGTTTGAGTAGATTTTTAACATAACCATAAACTTACTTACTGCTTGCTGAGTGTCATAGATTTCTGTGCCCCCTCTGGCCCTGAGGCCTGCTATTTGAGTTACCAAACTTTGGGACCTCTTTTTATACGATTTACTCAAATTTTAGTTGTCCACATTAAACAACGTTAAATAAACACTACAATATTTGCCACACATGCTATAAATCTACAAAATTTGCTCTAAAGCATAGGCCAGGTCGAAAACTCGGACGTCTCGGACATCTCGGACATCTCGGACCAAATTGTCCGAGTTTTCCAGGTCCGAGTTTCCTTTTTAGCCCTATGTTCAAACTTGAAAACTCGGACCTCTCGGACGAAGTTGTCCGACTTTTTCTTTGTCCTAACTATCGAATTCCTCCTATGCACTAGAAGAAAACTCGGACATGTTGGAACTCGAAAAAGCGGACTTCTCGGACGAAAAGGTCCGACTTTTTCTCATGTCCAAATTACCAAATTTCTTAGCTTTTTTCGAAAAGTGAAATCCTGTTTCGTCATTTTACTTTCCGATAGACTTCTTACTTATTACAGTTGATGATATAAATAAAATTCTCAAAATAAGTAACGTCAATTCCTGTCTGACTGCTTGAAGGAAACAGATGTGAAAAGTCTACCATGCTTTAGGAGAAAATCGGAAATGTCAGACATAATCATTTCACAGAGGTACAGGTAGTGAACTTGAAGATTGTTATTGAACCTTAAAGAGCCTTGTAAGAAACTCTGAGTACCCAAAATCTGATAACTTTATGAAACTGGCCCCAGGGGCGGCACCAGCCCAGAAAAAGTGGGGTGGAAAAAAATAGAATTGATGGCCAGAAGGTATATGCAACGATTTTTATGTCTTTTTTACTTAGGAAAGAATACCAACCTGAGAAAAGTGGGGTGGACATGTCCACCCCAGTCCATTAAACAGCTTTTCCTTATCTTCTTTGTATTGTAAAAGGTCGTAAGACATTGTATTTCGCTTTCAACTTCGTTACATACAGAGCAGGGTTGATCATTTACTTTCTTTTTGTGAAAGTTATAAGAGTTAAGAAACTCTCTTCGGTAAGAAGTGGGTCCATGTAAAATTACAAAGTCTAGAGCCACATTTTTTTATGAAAAATGAGCGTATTGAGATGCCAAAACGGGTTCAGCGGAGGTTGTGAAAGTTGTTGTGCCCGGTCATTTGCGATTGTCCCTTTGATACTTCCACGTTTAATTGCATCTAAATATCTATTTATTGCCAGAATGGTCAAATTTACTAATGCTCAATACCATGTCTAGCATAAAACTTTGAAACCATAAGTTCAACATAAGTTCTGGATGTGAGTTGCTTTGGTCACTGACGAGTACTCCTACCCTAGTTTAGTTTAGATAGCCCTACACAGGAAATGAGTGATAAGAGCTGTGGTCAACTGGAAATGTATCCTTATTCAAATTGTTGATTTAAAAATGGTATAGAATTCCGTAATGGAAGTGAAGCTCAAACATTTGGTTAATCAGAAATATTCAATAAAGCATACAGAGATAAAGGATATCCCCCTCGGATAGTATAATGTGAAATGTTGTTCAGAAGTTTTCAGCACACAAACTCGGATGATTCAAGAAGCTTGAAGCTCTTAATGCAAAGCAAACAAAGTTTCTTCATCAAAGTTTCGAGGTTTCTCAACTTGATAAGGGGCTCAGCTGGAAATGTTGTGATTCAGAAAACCCTGATCAAGGTACGATTAATTTTATTCTTGAATGTTTATTTTAAAGATCCTTAAAGGGTGTGTTCCATGACGCATCTGTGAGCAACGCGTCACTTCTGTGAAAAGTAGTGAAGAATGTTATGATTCAGTGAATAAAGGCTTTCTGTACGGTCATCCTAATCTTATAAGAAACGGTAAGCTCAATTTTCGAAACTTAGAACTACCCTCTGAATTTAAAAAGCCAGGAAACTTTTTGTAATTTGTGTCCCAAAATTTAAGAAAAAAATCGATGTCTTAGAGAAACTCATGGAGAAAATCGATAATTTGGAGGAATTCATGGAAGAAATGCGATAATTTGGACACAAGGAAACGTTGGACCTTTTTGTCCAAGAAGTGCGCTTTTTTGAGTTCCAACATGTCCGAGTTTTCGTCTAGTGCATAGGAGAAATTCGATAGTTCGGACAAAGAAAAAGTCGGACAATTCCGTCCGAGAGGTCAGAGTTTTCAAGTTTGAACATAGGGCTAAAAGGAAAACTCAGAACTGAAAAACTTGGACAATTTGGTCCGAGAAGTCCGAGAAGTCCGAGACGTCCGAGTTTTCGACCTGGCCCTACGGTATACCGTAAATCCTAGCAATAGGGCAATTTTCCTTATACCTAAACCTAAACTACCTGTTGGTAGAGTAGTGACCTTGGGAAAAGTACTTGGAAACAATTAGTTTAAAGCATGCGGATCATTATCTACAATAGTGTCTGGGAACTGTAATTAGGCAAAACTTCTACTTTTTCTAATTACCAAATGAAGTTTTTAGCTCATGAATGAATGAAACAGTAAGGATTCGAAATTCTAAATACAATCTTACGATCATCTTGTGTCCAGTGTCAGTTCTGGTGCGAATTTGCCACACTTGTTTCTCTTGTTCTTGGAATAGATGCCAAGAAAATGATTTTGATCTTTTCATCATGGATTTCCCTAATCATATCATTTACTTCAAGTAAAACTGTATCCAATGCATGCATGAGAGGAATAATGTCAGACAAAATCTGGAATAGCATGTTTCTATGTATCAATATGGGTTACAATTTCATTACATACCACTTAAGGAGACTTATGTCCAATATTTACCCCTACATGTGTTGGGGAATCGTCCTAGGAATCACCATTTTGAGGCAGTCAGTAATTTTTCTCAAGATCTAGGATTGACATTAAAATGAACACAGTTACAATGAAGAATGGAATCAAATATTTTAGCCGTCTTTTCCTTGTGGCCCATGTCAGGAAGCTTGCCAAGGACTGTTTTGGGCCAGGTCCATAAAGCGGACCTTCTCGAGAAACATGACTTTCTCGGAGCTTCGGTTAGGCCTAGATGGCGAACATGGTTGGAAGATTTTGAGACCTTTTGTTGTTGCAAATGCGATCACGGATGATACACGCAAAAGAGCTTTGCTCCTGTATCAAGCCGGCCCTCGAGTAAGAGAAATTTTTAGACAGTTGCCTAACACGGGGGAAGCGAAAGATTATAAGAAAGCTGTCGAGAAGTTGACCGAGTACTTCGAACCCCAAAAGAACAAGTTATACGAAGTTTATAAATTTCGCCAAGCAGCCCAACAATCAAACGAAACCATCGATCAGTTTCACACACGCCTGCGTTCTTTGGCACAAATCTGTGAATTTACAACCAACGAGATGGATTTTCAAATCATGCTTCAAATTGTTACTGGGGGTAGTTCCACTCGCTTACGTAAAATGGCACTCCGTGACCCTAAGCTGACACTGAACGAACTTTTGCTGGAAGGCAGACGTGCTGAGATGAGCACATATCAAGCTGCGGAGATCGAGAAAAAGGCGGACAATGTGCACGCTGATAACACCCCGGAGGGTAGAAATAAAACACGCCCAAGAAAACAAACGTGCCAAAGTTGTGGGGGAAAGTTCCCACACCAAAACAAACCTTGCCCTGCACAAGGCCAAACTTGCCATAAATGTGGAAAACCCAGTCATTTTGCGAAATATTGCTTTAGCAGTAAGACGTCAGACACGGCCAAACCAAACGTACGCCCCATTCATCAGGGGGGAGAAGAGAACAGCGATTCATCAGACTCTGATTATCGTTACGCTGTAAATTCCACAAAACAAAAACAACCAGAAGCCTACGTCACCATAAAAGGGAATAAATGTCATGTTCTGGTAGATACCGGTACAACAATCAATATCATTGACAATGCCACTTTCAAGAGAATGAATGGTGTTGACCTGAAGAAAACAAAGGTCAAAGCTTATGCCTGCAACTCGAAAACACCCGTGCAAATGCAAGGGAAATTTGAAGCCCTGATTGAGACAAAGAAGCGTTTTGCAGTTGCTACGTTCTACGTCACTGAAGACAATGGAGGGTGTCTTCTTAGTTCATCAACTGCTCAGGACTTAGGCCTTATCATTTTTCACATCAATAAAGTCGACAACGAAGAGTCTCCTGTTAAGGACAAAGGAATTGCAGGCATACTCAATAAGTTTCCTGCTGTATTCAAAAATCTTGGAAAACTGAAAGGGAAGCAAGTAGAGCTTGTCATTGATTCCGAGGTCAAGCCTATTGCCCAGCAACAACGAAGAATTCCATTTCATTTACGTAAACAAGTACAAGTCGAATTGGATAAATTGGTTGCACAAGATATTTTCATATTTTTCATATTTCATATTTCATTTTATTAGGGAGGGAGACCCTTCAACCAACTGGTTGATTTACAAGGGGCCCTCCATATTGTTGAAAGGGTTCCTGAGAACAAGAAAACAGACTGGGTGTCTCCAATGGTTTGTGTACCGAAAAAGAATGGAGAAATTCGATTATGTGTGGATATGAGAGCTGCAAACAATGCAATTAAACGCATAAGGCATCCAATACCTACTGTGAAAGATTTTTCAATTGACTTGAATGGCGCGACGGTATTTTCAAAATTAGATCTCACACAGGCATATCATCAACTAGAACTGTCACCTAAAAGCCGTCATATCACAACATTTACGACACATATGGGCTTATTTAGTTACAAGAGGTTAAATTATGGCACGAACAGTGCAGCTGAAACCTTCCAACACATGTTACAAACAAGCCTTCAAGGACTGCAAGGAGTAAGAAACATCGCAGATGACGTCATAGTTTTTGGAAAAGACATGATAGAACATAATCAGGCACTAGAAGCATGTCTTAAGCGGATGAGTGAAAACAATCTCACGCTCAACTTGGATAAATGCAAATTTCTAAAGAAAAACCTCGATTTCTTTGGATTTCAGTTTTCGAAAGATGGCAAGCGCCCAGACCCCAAGAAAATTGACGCATTCGCAAGCACACCAACACCGACAAACGCAAGTGAAGTGCGCAGTCTCCTCGGTATGTCCAACTACTGCTCGCAATTTATACCAGATTATGCAACGATCACTGCACCATTGCGTGAATTGACTAAAAAGAACACTCCGTTTCAATGGTCAGAGGCATGCCAGGAGGCGTATGACAAATTAAAAGATGTGTTGACAAGTAGCCCAGTTGTCAGTTATTTTGATGTAAACAAAGAGTCGATTGTGTTAGTAGATGCTAGCCCAGTTGGTTTATCAGCAATTTTGACACAACGAGCACCTCATTCCGAAGAAACAAAGCTTATTGCGTATGCAAGTAGGTCATTGACAGATGTTGAAACAAGATATTCTCAAACGGAGAAAGAAGCCCTTGCCATTGTTTGGGGTATTGAGCATTTTCACATCTACTTGCATGGCGCTCCTTTCATCCTTTATACGGATCACAAGCCTCTAGAAGTCATCTATGCTAATCCGTGTTCTAAGCCTCCAGCTCGCATAGAACGTTGGATGTTGAGACTACAACAATGTGATTTCTCAGTAGTTTACAAGAAAGCTGCAGAAAATCCAGCAGATTTCATGTCACGCCATCCTTTGCCTATGAAACACTCTCGTCCTAACATTGCAGATGAATACGTGAATTTCATTGCGCAAGGAGCTTTATTTCCTGTGGAGCAGCTTTTATGTGAATATGATAGTGTGATGCCGCCTTTAAGTAAGATTTTAACCTCAACTCAGCACCATAAAGCAAACGCATGAGGCTTGACAAAAAGGAACATACAATTCACTCACCTCATGACCATGGAGCTGTGGTTTGTACTCCCCTTTACTTGTGTGAAATCTTCTGTCTGCAACTCAGGTTGAGTTGCCATGTTTCATTGGACAATGAAGATGAAACCTAGTCTCTAGTCCAGAAAAAGGTAATTCGTAAATGCTTATGTTGCATCACGTGTTTCAAAATCTTTATTTTGGAACGAAAAGCAAACCATGCACAAAGACGCAAGGAAAATGATAGAAGAATGAAGCATAAAAAAGGTATTGAGAGGGGTGGATGTAAAAGCTGTTCATGTGATGAATATGGATATGAATATGAAGAGAGCTATGGTAACAGATGCAGTTACTGTGACCACGTTCCTGCCATGCATCAACTCAATTAAAATACAACAGTAACAAGGAAGTTTCAAAATCAACATCTGGGGAAGCTTGTTGAAAGTTGGTATGGAACCTTTACAAAACTCATAAGAAACTCTGAGTACTCATAATCTGACAACTTTAAGAAACCGCCTGCACTGGCGAAAATCCTTAGAAGTGCAAGTAAGAAATTTACCTGGTGTTGCTGAGATTGAGCAAATCCTATTGCTACTACAATCTTACCCTGGGTACCAGAGCCAAAAAATAATAAAAAGAACAAAATAAGGAAGGAAAGAACGTCCTTTCTTCCTACTCTCTTTTCCTCTTACCAATTTCCTTTCATTCAAATTTTGAGGCTCTGGTTCCCAGGGTACTAGAATCTACAGAAGCCTGCAACACCTGTTGAAATCAGGTTCAGGGTTATCTATTTTTGCGAGCTGAATGCAAAGGTGCTGTGCAATTAAAACTCGACCTGGATTACGGAAATTTACCAATCCTAAGAAAGAAACTTGAGGCTAGAGAACCGTTAATAAGTTTAGATCACCTTGTCCACAAAACATTGAGACTTCAACAATAGCTTTAACTTTTAACTGTCTGTTGCATTGGTTTGCTTTCGTGACCTGGTTTCACGTTGTTGCTACAATTTATTCTGTGCACAGCTTTCAGTAGCCCTGTTATGCCTGGGCTTTCCACTGCAAACATATACCAAGTGTGAAATTTTAATCTACTTTTCTTTTTCAATTCATTTTGTTTCCACTTCTGATCTTGATTCATGGGGTTATGTTATATCTGTCTCCTTCAAAAAGCGCTCAGACTGATGTCTTTTTCTAGGAGAATGAAAGAATCACTAGAATATTTTGGGAGAAAATAAACGATTCCCCTGAAAAATGTTAGAAATTTATGGGGAATGATTGCCTTCATGTGATTGCATGTGTATTGCCATCTGAACCTATCCTACAGCATTCAGTAATTAAAAGGTTTTTCCTTGAGAACTTAGTTTCCTTTTGCTATAATTGTATTCAACAAAGTTTTTCGTGTTTCAAGTCTTTTCATTCATTTTCCACCACTTTGGTATTAGAAAAACTGCATGGTGCAAAATATTTACATTTACTTCTGGGTCTTGGGGTCCTGGGGTCTTGGGTCCTGGGGTCTTGGGGTCCAGCGAATGGAACATGCCTATTTGGAAGCAGGTCGCAAACAAATTATTGTTTTTGATGATTTCAATGGTAAGACTTGATCATGTTATGAAGTATTATACACCAAATGAATCGGTAAACAAAGAGCTTTAATTTGACACCAGAATTTCTGGAATTTGATGATGTCAGCATGTTTTGATGATGACATCATTGTAATACTGGTAACATTTTGGGATACTCTCAGCTATTACTTTTCACATAGTACTCGCTAGCACGCGCTGCACCAGTCAGAACTGTGTACTAAAAGAGAAAAAAAGGTACTAAGGTTGTCTAAAGATCATCATATAAGGCCATGTTAGAGTTGAGCCCATGCTCGATATTTTCTTAGGCCCAGTTGCACCATGTTGTGTCACCCTGTTGTGTCGTCTATGACGTGTTGCCATCTGTATTGAATTAGGCATCCCCACTTGCGTCACAAAGGCATGCCTTTGTTTATACTGTTTGGAAGGATTATGGATTTGCCCTACCTACGCTGTTTCATTGCAAGGTCACAATTACCCTGTTACCCAATCTGGAAACATTGAATTTTCTCGCATAGCGTAAACCTTATTTGGAAGTATTGCACTGCTCGCGTAAGACTAGTGCGGATTCCACACTAGTCGCGTAAGACTATAATTTCTGTTTGGTCTGGAAGTTTGATGTGTGTCATTGGATTTTGTAGCTGAGCTAACAATTCTGGCCATGGCTCTGAGAGTTTTCATCGTTTCAGGTAAATCATCTCCGAAGAGGAATTTTCCTGGTTTCAGATTTCATGAACAAGCCTGTTTAAATTCATGGCTTAAATTTGGTTTCAAAGCCTCTCTTCGCTTGAACGAGAGTTCTTTGTTGAGATGACCCAAAATAGCAATGGTGTCAAAAAGCTTGGCAATGATTGGCTTATAGTCTGGAGCTTTCTTCTCCTCTCGTGCCTTCAGCAAATCTTCAATTGATGAAGAAATGGCACCTGTTATTCTCAACACATGTCATTAAATCATTGAGCTGCTCCGGCCTCTGATTGGTCAATACAGCAATTGAATGTAGGAACGATAGGCACGGCTGATATCTCACTGTTGTTTCCCTGTGACTTCAAAGTACAAGTTACCGCTGCGGTGACAACTGATTGCACGTATTTCTTCCTTTGCAAGAAATGCTTTTGTGGAAAAGCAAATTCTGTCATCAGATACCAAAAAGAGAATTTCAATACAAAAAAAGTCTGGATAAAGGATTGTAGGAATGACTTCAGAACAGCACAACAGATCGCCCTCAGATGTAAACAATCGAAGGGAATTTCACTGTCTCGATAAAAGCATACAATATTTTTTCACAAGCATAGGATCTTTCAGGAGTAAAATGGAGCCCGTAAAAAACAAGAATTTAAAGAATCTTCTGGAAGCAGTGAAGAAAACTTTTTTACCTCCAACAGTGAGAAGGAAAAGCAAGTCGCAGTGTTGGGGAGAAATTCTTAGTTTCTTCATTTGTCACATGCAGTTTCCCTTCCCATCCACAAGGACCAGAATCCAGAATGAACTTCCAGGATCTAGGCCGACAAAAGGCAGAGGCTGGACCTTGTTTGTATTGATTTTTCTACTTAACTCAAATGCTTTGGAAATTGAACGTAAGCAAGACAACTGGAAACGAAGAGCTCTTAGAAATTATTTGAATAACAACTAAATGGACCATTCATTGCACTCAAACAATTTGCATTACTATGGCAGTATCATCCTATTATTGTAGGCAACAATCATGCAAGGAATCATAGAAAGCCGAGCGAGACCCAGGCTCTAAAAAAAATTTGATAAAATTCCAATCTGAATTTTGTCAATCCTTGTTTCAAGACTCTTCTATCTCTGGAGCATCGCAACTTGAATAAGTTTCCCGTGTCAATTCTTTTCCCTCTGAGACGCACCGCACCGTTCAGTTGTTTGACGCGTGTTAAGTCCTTGGAAACAGCAAAGTTTCGTGCGGTTGGTAGCCTCCTTTTCATTCCTTTGTGAAAATTCCCCATTGTGCTATTGACCAGTCAGAGACCGGAGCAGCTCAATGATTTAACGACATGTTTCTCAACAGGGTATCCTGCATAGTGCTTGTCCGCACATCATTCCTCCTGGCATAGGTGCTCAACTTCCCCCAGATTTCAGGATTGACTTTGGGGCAAATAATGAAGCACAATTATCATTCCACATTTGGGCTTGCTATTCACACCTTGCTTTTGAAAATTTATGTTACATTGCACTAAGCACATAGTCATTCCATCCTGCAGACTGTTATGTAAACTGTTTGTAGTCTGACACTGAACTACCACTTGGAAGCTTCAACACTTTCAAATCGTAAGGTCTTCATATGACGAATGGGATTTTGTGTATAATCTCAAGACACCATTTAATAACAAGAGGGTGCCATCTCACTTGCCTTGAATTTACAGATAAGGCTTTTGCCTGATCTTTCAACAAAAGCTCCAAGAAGTTATCAGATATTTCTCTAGTATGGGCTCTTGAAGGGGCAGGGTCACGTAATGTAAACAAACTTCTTTGAAAACGATGATCTTTCTGGATATTTGATAGTCCATATCGCAGAGATTTTCCACTACTTTTCTCAAAATATAGGTGTTATTTTGAAAATGGACTCTTGAATTTTCTAGAGAAATAAACCAAGCACTCATAAGTCGAAGGATGGCAGAGATATTGGTGGATTTTTAGAAGTAACTTTATTGTGGATTCACCCCATCCACGAAAGTCTGAGCGGAACACAATGGCCACGTGTGGGAAACAACATAGATCGTAGAGATAACAGGTTTGTTTACGGTTGCGTGACCCTGCGCCTTTAATGCTGGGTACTCAATGCCAGTTTAAGTGTGCTTAAGTGCATTGATCTTTGCGTGTTTAAGTTTGCTTAAAAATTTTGGATACGATCCAAGATCATACTCATTGCCAGAACGCAAACCCGAGCATTGATGCCAAGACATATAGTTTAAAGGGTGATTGACAGAGTAAAATTGAGAAAAATATTATTGTTTCTTATCAGGCTACATCGTTTGAGGACAATTTCAAACATAGGAAGGAAAACACAAGTTGGAAGATATTAGGTATATGAGGTTCTGCAAGATCGAGGAGGATTTGGAACTTTCAAACACTTTTTGAAGAGCTATAACATGAAGTGAAGTAATGTCCCCATGTTGTCCTCAAGTGAAGTGAAGTCATGTCCCCACATAGTCCCAAAATTGTGCGCATGTCCCCAGTATTCAGTATCCCCAAGTTTTCATATGAATGTAGAATAGAAATGACCACTTATGGGCAGAAGTTATTCATTTGTAGAAGGAACTAAAATTGAATTATGTTGTTAGAGCACAGGAGCAGACAAAGTCAGAATATAAAGATTTTAATTTGTACCTTCTGTAGATTGATTTGCCTTTTATTACGTATTCTTTTCACAGAAAAATCCTAGAAAAGATGTGCTCACCAACCATCCATGATCATAATGGTCAACAACTTCCGATTTAGGGAAGTAGATTCTGAAGCCTTTCTTTAGTAACACAATGGCTGCTTTAATTAAAAGACAAATTTGACTTTCCAGCTAGATGGGTGAGTTATGGCATCATGTACAAAGTTGACCCAATATACAATACAGAGACAACATACAATACAGTGCGACAAATGCAACAACTGGCTAATGATTATCACAGATGATAGTTTGTTGACTACTTCTTAGCTTATTGCATTGAAAAATTTAAATCCCATTCAAAATTAGAGAGAAGGAGAGTTGCAATGCCACTAGCCTAATTTGGACAACTCAAGAAATTGTTTCTTATATACATGGTAGGTATACCGGTGTCTCAAAAAAGGTACCCCGATTTGACTGAAAATAGGAACAAAACGATAAGATATCATTACTCTCTGAGTGGACAGCTAAATTTATCAATCTTCAACTTAGATCCACGTACCTTGCATTTAAAAATTGGCCACCAAACACTGGAGATATAAGCTTGCAAAGTCAAAATTTACAGTGCACCCGAAACCAGAGGTTTTGTAAAAGGGCCTAGCCATGATTTGCTATCACAGGCATGTTGCACAGGAATTTCGACTTTGACCTTTAGCTTTCTCCATTGAAAAGAATTGTGCCTTGAAATGCTTCAATTATTCTACAAATAGTTATTCCTTTGAGGAATCAATACATGCATTGCATTCCACTCCAAGTGTCAAAGAAGAAGAAAAGGAACACATGCAGGCTCATTTGGGAGATGTTGCACGACTTCATCATTCTTACCACATTTTTGCTACATTTGTTTAATCAGGGCGGGCGATTTCCACTAATCTTTTTAATTCTTTTCAAAAGCGAAAAATTGAAAGTTAAAGTTTACAGGTGCTTTGGAAAAGATTCATAATACAAATCATGGCTAGGCCCTTTTACAAAACCTCTGGTTTTGGGTGCACTGTACATTTTGTCTTTGCAAGCTTGTATCTCTGGTGTTTGGTGGACGATTCTTAAATGCAAGGTATGTGAATCTAAGTTGAAGATTGATGAATTTAGCTAACTACTCGGAGAGTAATGACGTCTTATCGCTTCGTTCCTATTTCCAGTCAAAAGGGGGTACTTTTTTGAGACACCCGGTAGATCATACATGCATTGGATGTAGTCAAATAACCATTGACTAAAGTAAAGAAGCAACTGCATTGCCACTAGTAAGAAAAGTTGGTAAAGAAGCTTCTATTTTCTATGCTTATTTTCACACAATTTCTCCAGGGACATGGGGGTACTTTGTAAATTTACTGGGAATGGGCCATCAAGAGAGATATACATTGTCAAGAATTCTGGGATAAACATGGATCTTGAAAATTGTTACACACAATGATTTTCATGTAAATTTTTGAGATGTCAGAAGAACAATTGGTGAGTACCTTAGTTCTTGTGCAATCTTACCTTTTTCAAAACTGAAGAAAAGTGTCCTTCGGCAATTGGAGAAATATCAGCTTGTGGCAACAGACTCATTTTATTCAAACTTCATCCAATTAGCTTCAATTTTCTGGGGTGAACAATCGCAGACAAAACTCGTTGTAACAGTTGAATGAAAACTCATAGTGCTAATTTTGCACGAAAAAAGAATTAGTGAAACTTTAATTGGCAGTCATTTGAAAAACGGTAAGAGCTATTGACCTAAAATTTGAAAAGTTTTCTCATTCTAATTAAGATGAAATTACAAACTAAACTTCATCAGATTCTGAGACTTTCGTTGAATTTTTGAAAATTTTGACCCTCTTTGGAAAGAAGGGCCCTCCTGGAAGTAATGTCAATTATTCGAAGAACTGTACAGTAAATCCGCGCATATAGGAACCTACCAAAATGAACCTTGATGCTGTTTTTCCTAAATTGTGCACGTTGCAATTAGGAACCTGTTTTATGAAGGATAGTTTCTTATTGCAAGGGTAGCAAAGTTGATTTTGATTGTTGTTATGAAGTTTATCTTGGCCCCAATTGGCTGTCAAAGTTTGATTCTCCTCCCAATTAGTAATTAGGTCCAAGAAAAATTTCTCAAAAAATAATTGAGCCGAACATATTTTGTAAGGCTCTAAAATAGCCCACACAAGGGATCCTTCAAATAAGAACCTCTATACCATGAAATTAGTGTTAGGGCTTTTGAAATAAGAATCTATTTTAGCCTCTTTCTCATAAAAGTAGGTTCTTATATGTGGGGATTTACTGTACGATATTTCTTCGTAACAAAGAGATTCTTATGGATCTTTGATGGATTTCGCTGGAAACAAAAGGATTTTTACCACAAAGTTAGGAGACTTTTTGGGAGTGAAATGCCACTTGATGCCTCCTTCCTTTTAAGCCCCCCTTTCAAGTTAAAACTGCAACTTTGTCTCAAAACTTGGATAAGTCTCCATCAGGGATGCAAAAGAGCTTTTACGATGAAAGGTCATGTTACTCTAAGGTAATAAAAGTCCACAAACAAAGGAAATGGGGTGTTCGTGCACCCTTCTGTTGTTCCTATCCACCCATTCAAGCAGTTGTCTCTCTCTTCTCCTGGCTGCGGTGTTGAGGTGCACTCTGTTAACTTTAATGTGCATGACTTGCTCACTGAAATGAAGGATGCTACTAGTAGTTTTCAGATTTTAGTGTGGCCTCCTTGCTGCCCTGCTTCACTTCCTGACATTGTGAATGCACAAATGCACAAGGAATCTCTGCAGCTGCTTCTGCCTTTTCCACCTTCAAAGGCTTGATGCACAAGGACAACAACTCATTCTCAACTGGGCTTGGGTTTGAGTAGATTTTTAACATAACCATAAACTTACTTACTGCTTGCTGAGTGTCATAGATTTCTGTGCCCCCTCTGGCCCTGAGGCCTACTATTTGAGTTACCAAACTTTGGGACCTCTTTTTATACGATTTACTCAAATTTTAGTTGTCCACATTAAACAACGTTAAATAAACACTACAATATTTGCCACACATGCTATAAATCTACAAAATTTGCTCTAAAGCATAGGCCAGGTCGAAAACTCGGACGTCTCGGACATCTCGGACATCTCGGACCAAATTGTCCGAGTTTTCCAGGTCCGAGTTTTCTTTTTAGCCCTACGTTCAAACTTGAAAACTCGGACCTCTCAGACGAAGTTGTCCGACTTTTTCTTTGTCCTAACTATCGAATTCCTCCTATGCACTAGAAGAAAACTCGGACATGTTGGAACTCGAAAAGGCGGACTTCTCGGACGAAAAGGTCCGACTTTTTCTCATGTCCAAATTACCGAATTTCTTAGCTTTTTTCGAAAAGTGAAATCCTGTTTCGTCATTTTACTTTCCGATAGACTTCTTACTTATTACAGTTGATGATATAAATAAAATTCTCAAAATAAGTAACGTCAATTCCTGTCTGACTGCTTGAAGGAAACAGATGTGAAAAGTCTACCATGCTTTAGGAGAAAATCGGAAATGTCAGACATAATCATTTCACAGAGGTACAGGTAGTGAACTTGAAGATTGTTATTGAACCTTAAAGAGCCTTGTAAGAAACTCTGAGTACCCAAAATCTGATAACTTTATGAAACTGGCCCCAGGGGCGGCACCAGCCCAGAAAAAGTGGGGTGGAAAAAAATAGAATTGATGGCCAGAAGGTATATGCAACGATCTTTGTGTCTTTTTTACTTAGGAAAGAATACCAACCTGAGAAAAGTGGGGTGGACATGTCCACCCCAGTCCACCCCGTGGCGCCGCCCTTGACTGGCCCGAATTCTTTGATTGCTTTAATATGGATATTGCATCTCATGTCTCTTTTTGGTTTAATAATGCAAAGAAGCTTCAAGAATCAGTATGAATCTGAATTGTATCATCCATGAATATGAAAAATGGTTTTTGCTGAATTACAGAGTTAAACAGCTTTTCCTTATCTTCTTTGTATTGTAAAAGGTCGTAAGACATTGTATTTCGCTTTCAACTTCGTTACATACAGAGCAGGGTTGATCATTTACTTTCTTTTTGTGAAAGTTATAAGAGTTAAGAAACTCTCTTCGGTAAGAAGTGGGTCCATGTAAAATTACAAAGTCTAGAGCCACGTTTTTTTATGAAAAATGAGCGTATTGAGATGCCAAAACGGGTTCAGCGGAGGTTGTGAAAGTTGTTGTGCCCGGTCATTTGCGATTGTCCCTTTGATACTTCCACGTTTAATTGCATCTAAATATCTATTTATTGCCAGAATGGTCAAATTTACTAATGCTCAATACCATGTCTAGCATAAAACTTTGAAACCATAAGTTCAACATAAGTTCTGGATGTGAGTTGCTTTGGTCACTGACGAGTACTCCTACCCTAGTTTAGTTTAGATAGCCCTACACAGGAAATGAGTGATAAGAGCTGTGGTCAACTGGAAATGTATCCTTATTCAAATTGTTGATTTAAAAATGGTATAGAATTCCGTAATGGAAGTGAAGCTCAAACATTTGGTTAATCAGAAATATTCAATAAAGCATACAGAGATAAAGGATATCCCCCTCGGATAGTATAATGTGAAATGTTGTTCAGAAGTTTTCAGCACACAAACTCGGATGATTCAAGAAGCTTGAAGCTCTTAATGCAAAGCAAACAAAGTTTCTTCATCAAAGTTTCGAGGTTTCTCAACTTGATAAGGGGCTCAGCTGGAAATGTTGTGATTCAGAAAACTCTGATCAAGGTACGATTAATTTTATTCTTGAATGTTTATTTTAAAGATCCTTAAAGGGTGTGTTCCATGACACATCTGTGAGCAACGCGTCGCTTCTGTGAAAAGTAGTGAAGAATGTTATGATTCAGTGAATAAAGGCTTTCTGTACGGTCATCCTAAGCTTATAAGAAACGGTAAGCTCAATTTTCGAAACTTAGAACTACCCTCTGAATTTAAAAAGCCAGGAAACTTTTTGTAATTTGTGTCCCAAAATTTAAGAAAAAAATCGATGTCTTAGAGAAACTCATGGAGAAAATCGATAATTTGGAGGAATTCATGGAAGAAATGCGATAATTTGGACACAAGGAAACGTTGGACCTTTTTGTCCAAGAAGTCCGCTTTTTTGAGTTCCAACATGTCCGAGTTTTCGTCTAGTGCATAGGAGAAATTCGATAGTTCGGACAAAGAAAAAGTCGGACAATTCCGTCCGAGAGGTCAGAGTTTTCAAGTTTGAACATAGGGCTAAAAGGAAAACTCAGAACTGAAAAACTTGGACAATTTGGTCCGAGAAGTCCGAGAAGTCCGAGACGTCCGAGTTTTCGACCTGGCCCTACGGTATACCGTAAATCCTAGCAATAGGGCAATTTTCCTTATACCTAAACCTAAACTACCTGTTGGTAGAGTAGTGACCTTGGGAAAAGTACTTGGAAACAATTAGTTTAAAGCATGCGGATCATTATCTACAATAGTGTCTGGGAACTGTAATTAGGCAAAACTTCTACTTTTTCTAATTACCAAATGAAGTTTTTAGCTCATGAATGAATGAAACAGTAAGGATTCGAAATTCTAAATACAATCTTACGATCATCTTGTGTCCAGTGTCAGTTCTGGTGCGAATTTGCCACACTTGTTTCTCTTGTTCTTGGAATAGATGCCAAGAAAATGATTTTGATCTTTTCATCATGGATTTCCCTAATCATATCATTTACTTCAAGTAAAACTGTATCCAATGCATGCATGAGAGGAATAATGTCAGACAAAATCTGGAATAGCATGTTTCTATGTATCAATATGGGTTACAATTTCATTACATACCACTTAAGGAGACTTATGTCCAATATTTACCCCTACATGTGTTGGGGAATCGTCCTAGGAATCAAAATTTTGAGGCAGTCAGTAATTTTTCTCAAGATCTAGGATTGACATTAAAATGAACACAGTTACAATGAAGAATGGAATCAAATATTTTAGCCGTCTTTTCCTTGTGGTCCATGTCAGGAAGCTTGCCAAGGACTGTTTTGGGCCAGGTCCATAAAGCGGACCTTCTCGAGAAACATGACTTTCAGTCCGCGAAATGTGGTCCATGTTTTAGAATTTCCTACAGGGCTAAATTCTAAAACGCGGACCTTAATTTTGCAGACTTCTTCCAATGTCCACGAGATTTTGTCCGCGTTATAGAATTTCGCTGTAGGGTGAAATTCTAAAGCACGGACCTAATTTCGCAGACTCATTCAGAGCTTTTCTGCTGCATGTTTTAGACGGTTTCCACTACGATTTCTACAAAATCTGTCATCGTTGGTCTATCAACGCCCACAAGAAGGTCCATGAGATGAAGGTCCACGTTTTAGAATTTCACCCTACAGCGAAATTCTATAACGCGGACAAAATCTCGCAGACATTGGAAGAAGTCTGCGAAATTAAGGTCCGCGTTTTAGAATTTAGCCCCGTAGGAAAATTCTAAAACACGGACCACATTTCACGGACCTGAAAGTCATGTTTGTCGAGAAGGTCCGCGGGGTCCGCGTGGTCCGCGTTATAGACCTGGCCGACTGTTTTGCTCACTTATTGCTCTTTGTTTAAAATGAAACAAGCTGACGTAAAATTTGGTATAGGATGGCAGGAAACTTGTGTACTGTATGCGCTTTTGATGCGCTTCCTTCATTTCAATGTATGTTATAATTGTGAATATTGAGGCATCATATGATTATGAAACAAACCAGCCAGGACACAACCCGCATTAGGTATTGAGCAATGTTTTAATGTGGAGTTGAGTTAGATGGATTGACATTGATTTTAAGATGGAAACTGAGATGGAGATTCTGATGAAATTGAATAAAGGTTAGAAAAGTTTCTCGTTTTTCATCCTCTAATCTACTACAAGAACCAGGGAGACGTGAAACGTTAAATTGGCATGTTTTATGACACTTATGGTATACCAAAGAGAA
This sequence comes from Aurelia sp. 3 sensu Dawson et al. (2005), assembly GCA_964020215.1. Lineage (NCBI taxonomy): Eukaryota > Metazoa > Cnidaria > Scyphozoa > Semaeostomeae > Ulmaridae > Aurelia > Aurelia sp. 3 sensu Dawson et al. (2005). The sequence continues at coordinate 7,487,316 of OZ026577.1, forward strand.
TATGGAAGACTTGACAACATTGAGGAAGACTGGAGGGGTCTATAGTGGTCTGGTGACCTGAGCGCTACCAAATGCAGAGATGAAATCGAAACTTTCCGACAGAACGGCAGGAAACCACTGAAAAAGAGAAGACTTTACTCCAAACTACATGAACAGTCACACTAGACTTGTGTAAGTTGTCTCTTGTAAAAAATTATTTGATTGTAAATCAACCATTTATTCAAAGCTTCCCAGGTGAAAATACAGCGAAAAATAAAAAATGTTAAAACACCCAGTTTGTCCTAAAAATTCTTTAGAAGCCTGAATTAGTGTGAATCTTGAATTCCGAATCTAGGATTAGTGTGAATCTTGAATTCCGGATCTAGAATTAGTGTGAACCTTGAATTCCGGATCTAGAATTAGTGTGAATCTTGAATTCCGGATCTTGAATCTTGAATCTTGGATCTTGAATTAGTGACTCCCCAATTAGAAGGAGACACTGTATGCGTCACAGCGGGAAGGCATGTGAAGGGCATAAGCGTGGTCCTGCATTGAAGAAGCGAGGTGAGGTAGGTACTTGTTTTCTGCTACTCACAAGTTTGCTGATTCTATCATGCTTGATAGATTTGTGGCTGCCATGATAAAAATGACGGGGATTTTGCCATTTGAATCCATTTACAGCCTTTAGTTGGATGTTAAGAGACAGACAAAAAGGAGGAATGAAAGTAGTGGACAGATGTACAAGGAGAAAGAGGACAAAATTGACCGACTCAAAGAACTTTCTTCCAGAATACTTTGATTGACAGTTTGCCTCTCTTCCAGGGATGGATATGTTGTATGATAGAAATATGATAACTGATGAAATAGGAGTCAAGGCATTTCCCTCGTTTCAAGAACCAAATATGAGATCAAAGGCTAAACCCACTGCCAGGTGTTGTAGAGAGGCAAGTCTCCATTAACAATTTGTTTTGACACTGTTCCTTATCATTACGCAATATGTGTATACATGTTTCATATGTGTTTCATATGCATTTTTTATTACTCGTTTAGCCATCTCCTGCAAATTCTATTTAAATGGAATTCTCAAGAATCCGGTAGCTGGCCGGATTTCTATCTTGAATCTAGCTAAAATGGGATTTTTGAAAAATTGGCAACTTGGCACAGGATTATCCCCTGTCGCGCTATCCAGTACACCCCTAATCATTTTCATCATGAAAGGATATTGATCAGCCTGATTCTGAGGTCTTATTGTGCAGGAGCCATACTCATTTTATGTGAAGCAGTAGGAGAAAGCTTGTTCAAGACCTCATTATTCCAAATCCAATCACCAAGAAGATGGAGTACTACAATGAACAAACTATTGAACTGTATCAAGCAATATATGGTGTGATGCTGTGTCTGCAATTTAAGTCATACGTGCTTGGCCAGAGGGTCACAAGAAGCAAAATAAAGGACAGTGTTTCAAACATCATTTTGAAGGTTGATAAAATGCTTGACCCGAATAACAAGGATAGCAATGCCATCAATCTCACCAAATGTTCATCTGCACTTACAAACATTAGTGTACGTAACTTTGACTCATAACTTCGAGCCCCCTTAGCTCCCTGCAACAGACCCCAAAATTTGGCAACACTTGATATTTTGTTCCTGAGGCCTCAAACTCTTGATTTATCATTTCAAAAAGCTTCTCTATTGAAACACTTCCTTATCTAATGTTGCCTGATGCTGACATTTACACAGTTTCTGATCTGCCTTCTTGATGTCAATATGGCTTACCCCACCTTGAGCAATACATTTTTTATTGCATTCAGTTGTAACAATGTAACTTTTGCCATCATTTTTCCTCCTTTATCTGCCAAACGATTTTTTGTGTAAGCATGGAAGATAAGTCAAACTTGGTGGAAACGAAGTCATATTGCAGTGGTGAGGAAAAATGTACAAATGCAACTTCTCAACCAATATCCTTCAATTCTACGCCCTAGCATGAGCTTATGAGATCTCTGGACCAAACAAGAGCTGGGATTGCAACTTCAAAGTTGTTGTCTGAATTCACTATCAAACTCAAATGGAAATGAAGCAGAGCATGATCACTCTAATCTCACTGGTGTGCATGCTAGTGATCCAATTCAGTACGTTTCAAATATTCTCACTGACGATTTTTATCTCACTGGGTGAGACTATTCTTACATCACTAGTGTGAACTAGGCTTAACGGAGTAACTGAAATTAGCTACCAAAAATTCTAACAATTCAACATGTTATTAGCATGTAATTGGATCAGGAATTAAAGGAGAAGGGGTTATTGTAGCCTGCGTGCAGTCTTTCTTTTGTGTAAATTGAAAGAACGAGAAAATAGAAAGACTGCGCATTAGCAAACAATTTTTCGTATTTTGATGAAATAATCCATTGTAATATGAGCCAATTAGAGCCTGGTCAGGAATTTTCCGAACCGCAACACAATCAGGTTACGTAGCGTCTTTGTTTCGTTTTTGTTTGAAATTGAACAGATTGATAGACCAGATTACGTTCATTGATTTCATTTTGCTGAGTCATTCATACGATAAATCTCTTGGTGATGCGCAGTCTTTCAACTTTACCTTCTTCCAATTTTACAAAAGAAAGACTGTACGCAGGCTAGGGTTATTGGAGAGGAGAACTTAATAGAGAGGGAGACAAATGGGGCTTTTACAATGGCACAAGTAGTTCAAATTTAGATGCAGGAATCCCTAAGCTCATATTAATGATAAAGCTCATGTTTGCAAGACAGCAGCTAATGGAAAAGTTGCGGTGAGAATATTGCAGCCGTACTTTTCACTGGCACAATTAGTTCCAATTTGGTTGCAGGATTCCTGAGCGATGTTTGCAAGACAGCAGCTGATGGAAAGGGTGTGGTGAGAACATTGCAGCCCTACTTTTCACTGGCACAATTAGTTCCAATTTGCTTGCAGGATTCCTGAGCGATGTTTGCAAGGCAGCAGCTAATGGAAAGGGTGTGGTGCCAGTATTGCATCCCTACTTTTCACTAACACAGAGCTTTCATCATGTAGCGTAAAGGGATTCTCCACAAGAAAGGACTGCAGAGCTAGACCTGGTCTGGCTTCTCAAAACTGCCATCCATGCAAAGCTAATGTCTCAAATTCTATTCATGAGCTTAACATTCTTAGACCATGTTCACACAGTCGGCACATTTTGAAAACGGTGAAAAATGTGATGGATAGTCCTCCCATTCAGATAAAAATGGCACATTTTTGCCGGCACATTTTAAAAACGGTAGATTTTGAAAAACTGAACTGTAACCGGCACATTTTGGAAATGGCATCATGTAAACACTTGAACATTTTGAAAATAGAACAGTCCTTGACACTTTTGGAACATGTTATCTTCATCGTAATTTTCAGTAAGGTAGAGCCAACTATTGAGACAGTTTATGAATATATATCATCATAACACAACATCATGAAATAAAAGATACAGTGCACATGATTACAGTTCCATGTTCTGACTAAATCTCAAGTGCCTCGTGCAAACCACGAGGTCTCCTACGTTAGGGGAAGGGGTCTGGGTCCTAGTTACCAGTTTCCGGATGTAACACATTTTCCGATTCAAGATTTCCGGTGTTTCCTGACAAAATCCAACCTAATTTGCTCCTAACCGCAACAGGCCCCTGTTTTCCTCTGACGATATCTCCAACCACAATCTCATAGTACTGATCCGCACCAATCAGAAAACTTATGTTATCCTTAGTTCCTACTTTGATATTGTCAGCAAAATCTAAACCATGCAAGTGGGTAAAGGAACCTATGTCTACTTGGGTGGGGAGAGGAGAACAGATTTCAGGGTATGTGAGGACTGTTAATCTAATAAGTTGTCAATTTGAAAGTTCAACACAAAAACTCATCAACTGGCAGTCCTGTTTCTTGAACTTACTGTTTCCAAAAGTGTTCAAATTTAAAGTTCCTTTCTTCTCAGCTTTCAATTGAAGTTTGTCCTTTACTTCCTCTGAAATATAGCTCCTCTGACTTCCACTATCAAACAAGATTCGCATTTCACACTTCTTTCCACTGTTTGGATTCACAGCAACTGCTTTGGCTGTCTGCAATAACACTTTTCCCACCGTTGTTGGTCCTCTCGAAGTTGCAGTAATACTCTGTCTCCCCGCATTTGCTTTGGTTTCATTTGCAGAAGTTTCAACCTCATTATCGCCGGTTTTCTTTTCACAAATACTTGCATGATGTTTACCACAACACTTCCTGCAAGATTTCTCGTTAGGACATTCTTTGGCTAAATGGCCTATCCTTAGGCATCGAAAACATCTCCCGTCGCGTTTCAAAATGCCCTTTCTTTCACTCAAATTAACAACTTTTGTGCAGCCTGACGTAACATGACCACCTTTACAAAAGTAGCATTCAATTCCTTGTTTTGGCCTAACTTCACTCTTCGCCACAAAGGTTGATGTCGTCCCTTGATTTGTGTTTACTTTCTGTCCTGTTCCAGTGTAGCCTGATTGTTTCTTTTCCATTTTGGTTTGATCTCGCATTTCTCTCGCTTCGATTTCCATCCTTATGATGTCCAATAGTTCTGTTATTGACCAAATATCACGTGAACTTTGTCGTGAAACGTGTAAAGCAATTTCTTCTGGAATGATTTCCATGATCACCGGAATAAGTACAGAACCATAATGATCGGAATCAATGCCTGTAAACCACGAACGTGAACATTTATCTTGTCATACGTAAACCGGATCTGCGAAATATCATCACTTCTGCACGGTGTCATCTTCCTCAGTTTGTTCATATGTTGCGTAATAATCTTCTGTTTCTTTCCAAATCTCATATGAAGAACCTCAATAGCATCTTCATAATTCGCTTCCGTCAGGGGTAATCCTTCAACTGTCAAGGCAGCTTCACCATCCAAATATGACTCCAAGTAGCTGAACTTCAAAACCGGTGGAATATCTTGTTCTGGTGTACCGCAATGTTAAAACTTTCCCAGAAACTGAGAAAATTAACAATGTTCCCATTAAATCTCGGTAAGTTCAGTTTCGGCAATTTCGAGTTTCCAGATCCATATCCAGACCCAGAGAAATTTGACAATGGAGACTGTCCTAAGGCAAGGCCTACATTCTGGCCAGTTGGTGTTGCCGGAAGTTGCCTTCTCGGGATCGGCGGGGTGATGGGTCGCCTTCGAATGGTGGGAGGGGTGGTAGGTAGCTGTCTTCTAATTCGTGCTGTGGTTTTGAATTCTTCTGGTCTCAGAAATCCCTGAACCCTTCTCTTTATGTCCGTTATACGCAGTTCGTATTCACTGGCGTCCGTAATTTCATCTTCAATTTCGCCATCTTTCGAATGTTCCAGAATTTGTTGGTCAAGTATCCTAAAGCTTTCTAATTTCGTTTCCAACAAATGTTCAATCGTTTCCAGTCGACAAATCTGTGCTTCACTGCATTGCTTCGGTCTATGCTAGGGGAAGGGTTCTGGGCCCTAGTTACCAGTTTCCGGATGTAACAGAACAAGAGTGATTGACACTTAGGGTGTAGATACATTTCTATGGCATCAAAGTCTTGCAAAGAGTTTCTTTCTGTCAAATCTGGCACTGTTTTCAAATTGTTCCGGCATCATATGAGTGCTAGCTCATGTTTTTCTACCGCCTCATTTTTCACCAGTTTCAAAATGTGCTGGCATCATGTGAAAGCAGTCGTAGATGAGGGAAATGGGCTAACCAGCGTGCATGGAGAGCGTGTGGCCAAGTGGTTAAGGCACCTTACTCGTAAGCCAAAGGTCAGAACGGCCATAGGTTCCAATCCCGTGCTGGACAGTTTGGTCGCTGTCCGTTACTCTAGCCCGGGTGGACCAGAGCCATGTGAGAGAAATCTGGTAGCTGCAATGGGTAGCTGCGTCGGACTGATGGTAAAACATCAGTGGCCCCTGCTGGAAATAAGTCTCTCAGACTTTTGCAGGCTAGCCACATTAAATATATATACCTACCTACCTACCATCTAACCAAGTATCTAACTTCAGTTTTTAAGGTTGGTATTGTTAGAAGAGAACATTGTGATTAATTTAAGGCAATGTGCCACTTGAAATGTTTACATAGAACCCTCAAGAGTGTCTAGAACTGAGTAAAAATATAAAGTACGTAATTAGCTTATGACAAATGATGAAATAGAACTGGAACATTATAAAGAAATAGTATAAATACCGCAACTAGAGAAGACTTGAGAAGAACAGTTTTGTTGAATCTACAATATGCTGTGAGTGATTTGCGACTTTTATTATGACTTTCATTCTGTGAGTTATTGTTAAATGAGGAGGAGATAGGAAAATTAAAACAAACAAAATTGAATTTTTTCTGAGAAAAATTTTCTAAAAGAGAATCAAATTGAAAAGAATGGAGATGTCTCTTTTGCGGTGTTTTAGACTAGATCATCTGCCACTGAATGTAATGATTAATGATTACCAAGACCATTTCTCTGACTCGTTTCTACAGGCTCTCCAAAAGGGCTTTCTACAGACATCTCTCATATCAACGATCAACAGAAATGTGCAATCAAATCCATGTAAATCAACTACTGAAATTAAACTTAACGTATCCACAATGAAACTAGACAGTTATCAATAGAGTTGCTTTGCATTTGGGTAGCAGCAGTATTACAAATTTAAGGCTTAAAGACAAATGACGGAGATATGAGGCAACTTAAATCAGGGGCCTGGGCAATCTAAAAATAGCCTAATTGTATTCCTATACATTTTATGATCTCAGAAGATTGTCAAAACAATGGGACAAATGATGGCAGGCGGCCCTCTTTTGCTCTTTTTGTAAGCTAGGCGTTCTAAGACAACTTAAATCAGGGCCCTGGGAAATCTAGGTAAGTCTATTGTTTTCCATTATTGTATTTGATGATAGAGATTAAATCAAAACAATTGGACAAATGATGGCAGGCGCCCAAGTTTTGGTCTATTTTTAAACTTGCCGCTATATGTCCGTCATTTGTCTTTAAACTCTTAAACTCTTGAAGGACCACAACTCTAAATACTCATCAAAAGTTGCTCAGATTTTGAAATTGGTTGGATATGGCCCTAAATCGGATAAAAAACAGTGAAAAATTATCTTGGGGCGCTGGGTGATCTTTCCTGACCCAATTTCACAAACCAGGGAATGCCTCCTAGTCAGCTCTATGTACTCTGAAATCATTTGTTATTATGGTCTAACAAAAGTACATGGAAAGAGCTCCAAGAAAATCACCTACTTCCCAATTGTAAAACATGTACTTGTGGAGAAGTAAGGTTTTTCAGCTTTTCCCTCACCCAAAGATTTTTGTCCCAATAGAAAATGGCTAAGTTGCTCTTTGAAAAACTCACACTCATGCCATGTCGCTTCCAGGAAGCCAGATGAAGTTCTTGAATGAAATGATGGACACCACTCTATGTAAAGGTGCACTTAGACTTAGCTTCTTCATGTAACATGAACATTCTGGCTCAAGGCTTTCCCCGTAGGACTCAGAAGTCCCGTCCGCCCAAAAAGGGTTAATTGATAAAAAATACTTCATGTTTCTTTTGCAGGAAACAAGAAATGATTACATTAAACGAGCAAGGAGGGATTAGACACTAGATACAAGCAATCCACACGCATTAAAAATTTCAAACAAACAATTTCACTCAAAACAAGTGATGAAATTGAGTTGCAGCGGGATTGCAGCTGGACAGCAACAACGAAGAAGGGCTATTGGTGTCAAAGGCAACGAGAATGGAGAGTCTGAAGAGAGAGCAACGGAAAAACATTCAGATGTATGTGGAATTTTTGGCACCAACCAGGAGAATTTAACTCAATGACGCTGAACTCAACTTCAATGACGCTGTACACAGAAGATGCTGAAGATGAGGCTCAAGATACGGTATGTGAGACAGAGGATGATTCTCAGTTAGAGGTAATATTTGAAATTTGTGGGCAGATCAGATTTAACTTGCTATCCAAAATTGCTTCTTGATAACAGTGCTTCATTTTCTCAACTGGAAGTACTTTGAAAAAATTGCTTATAATAAATTCAACTCTCATATGTAATTCAAAGCAAAAAATATATAATTCCCAGTACCAAGAAAATGTAACTCAAGAAACTACTTTCAACATAGGAAATCCTAAAAATCTTTTTAAGAGTGTGGTGTTCCTTGTTCAGTTCAGTTCAGTTCATTCAGTTCATTCATAGATTTTAAATTCCACTACATACAAATACTCTAATATTAAACTACTTACAACAATTATAATAAGTACATTAAAGACAATACACAGAGAATTAAACAAAGACAAATGACACTACACTAGAGGACTTGCATGAAGGGGAATTCTTAAGGAGGAACTCTCTCAATAGCAAAGCTAATCGAGGAGAGAGCACCCCCTTTTTAGATAGTAATTTTAGAGACTAAGTGGGTAAATTATGACTGTCTATAATACACTATCAATAATTATTTTCGAAAAAGTAGGTTTTGAGCTTAGAACGAAAGACACTAACAGATGGTGACCTTTTTATATTTACAGGAATGTCATTCCAGCACTTTGCTCCATAGTAGCTTACTGATCTGAGACCGTATTGACTGGTGTTTTTCTGTTTGAAAGATGTTATCCTTGCCAGCCTGTCTTGTATCATATTGATGAACCGATTCCAAAGGTTTGAAGAAATTATGAAAGCAAATAGGAGAGATTTTATGAACAGATTCATATACAAAACACAGCAATTTTAACTGGAAAAGATCATGCAGCTTTAGGATTTTCAAATCAGAAAAGATAGGATTAGAGTGAGAAGTAAAGTGTTCAAAAGAAATTGCCCTTACAACCCTTTTCTGTAACAAGAACACCGGATTAATGTAAGTTTCATATGTAAGACCCCAAACCAAAATTCCATATTGCAGGAAGGGTGAAAATAAAGAATTGTAAAGACAAATCAAAACATCAACAGGTAAAAAGTGTCTTACTTTGAAGAACATACCACATGTTCTAGCCAGTTTTTTAGACAGTTCAGTTAGATGATACTTCCATGAAAGATTTTCATCCAAAAGAACTCCAAGAAACTTTACATAGCAAGTCTTTTTGACAGGGAGGTTTCCAATTTTGATATTGATAATTTCAGAGGAAGGATGTTGAGGAGACTTAAAACTAATGAAGTTAGTCTTGTCAATATTCAATGACAATTTGTTAATATCAAGCCATTTTTTAACTTTTATCAATTCTTTGTTAACTGTTCTTTGAAGAAGAATGAGATTGTCAGCTTCATAGTAAATGTTAGTATCATCTGCAAATAGATAGAAGGCAAGTTTTGATGATGATTGAGGTAAATCATTAATGTAAATTAGGAAAATGAGAGGACCAAGAACTGAACCCTGTGGTACTCCACATGTAACATCAAGATAACTTGAGTTTGAGCCATTTACAGAAACATATTGCTTCCTACCTGAGAGATAAGATTTAAACCAATCGAAGACAGTTCCTCTCATTCCATAATGGTCAAGCTTGGTCAAAAGAATATCATGATTCACTGTGTCAAACGCCTTTTGTAAATCAATAAATATTCCACATCCAAATTTCCTATTATCTAATGAGTGCTTGATTGCTTCTGTTAAACTAACCAGGGCATGGTTGATAGAATGACTAGCACGAAAACCAAATTGCAAGGAATATAATATTTCATGCTTTTCCAGAAATTTATAGAGATGTTCATACATGACCTTTTCAATGATTTTGCTAAAGACAGAAAGAAGAGAAATAGGCCTGTAGTTGGAAGCTGTAAGTGGACAATCTTTCTTGAACAGAGGAATTACTTTGGCCAATTTCATCTTGTCTGGGATTATCCCAGATTGAAATGATTCATTTATGATCTGAGAAAGTGGAGAAGATAACAGTGGAGAAAGGGTCTTTAAAATCTTCATAGGAATGTTATTTGGCCCCATGGATTTTCCAGTTTTGAGGAATGAGATTATCTCAGATATTTCAAGAGGAACTGAAGGTGCTGTGAAAAAGGAATTTCCAATTCTGTTACGCATGAAGTCAACAGGAGACTTGTCAGATCTTGGAATATTCTTGGTGATATTATGAGAAACATTTACAAAAAATTTATTAAAGATATTTGCAATAACCGCAGGATCTGATGTAATGTTTCCATTTGAGTCTTTAAGCTCACTTATAACATTAACATTACTTGATTTCCTAATACTGATAACAGATTTAATTCCAGACCATAACTGTTTCATGTTGTTGCTGTTTTTTTTGAAAATAGTTATAGAAATAGCTAGCTTTACCTCCCCTCAGGGAGTCAGAAACCCGAGTTCTAAACTTTTTGTAGAGATCTTTCACAGACTGGTCATTAGTCTTTTTCAGCCTGCCAAGTAACCTGTCTCTGATGCACATCATTTTTTGAATTTTTCCGCTAATCCATGGTTCGCTTCTGAATTTAACGCCCCCCTTTTAAGGGAGCATGAGTTTTAACTAGTTCATTAAGGATAGATAGAAATCTGTTGAACTTAGCATTTACATCTAAGGCACTATCATTCAAAAAGGAAAGATCAAGGTTTTCAAAATCAGTTAGGACATTTTCAGCATTAAGCTTAGAAAAATCATGTTGGTAATATGATAAATTTTTATAGGATATGACTGCATGCTTGACAATCAAAAATTGAGGGAAATGATCTGTTATATTAGTCAAAATGTTACCACTCACTGTTTCATTATCAGAGATATTGGAAAAGATATTGTCAATGAGAGTGGAAGAGTTTTCAGATACCCGAGATGGGTGAGTGATATATGGAAGAAACTGTTTAGAGAAAAGAAAGTTAACATAATTAGCAGTTAGTGTGTGAGAGTTATAATTCAGAAGATTGACATTAAAATCTCCAAGGATAAAAACTTGTTCACCCGACAATGCTGGATTGGACAGAATTTCTTGCAGATATTCACTGAAACTATCAAGGTCTGAGCTTGGATGACGATATGCACAACAGAATAGATAATTTTTACCATTTCGGTTTTCAACTTCAACCCAAACTGTTTCAAAACTGGTACTATCTCTACTTAGATCAGGTCTAGGAGTTGGAGAGAGACCTGACTTCACATAAAGTACAACACCACCATTTTGACTATGTGACTGGTATGGAAAATAGCTGTGACCAGGAATTTCCACATTTGTTTTTACAGGATTCTCAATGGAATTCCATGTCTCAGACTAACCAATAATATCAAAGTTAATTTTCAGAGTTGACAGAGTGGAAATAAGCTCATCAAAATGTAGTGAAAGACTTCTTACATTCATATGAAACAAGGAAAGGTCATTCTCTGAAGTGCTAAGAGTTGATAATTCCTGAAGAGTATGATAATTTGAGTTGACTCTGGAAGGTAAATGTTCATCAATATCATGATCATCCAGGTTTGGCAAGTTTGAAAGACCAGAAGTTATTTCAAAGGATGGCATTGAATCAAGAAATGATGGAAAATCAAAATCATAAAGAATTGAAAGTTCATCATTGTCAAATTGACCAAAAGGAAACATGATCTTTGTACTTGTGAAACCTTTCAGAGACTCAAAAAAGCCCAAGTACGGAGAATCATGCTGGGTGTCCCAACAAGGCACAAGCTTTGTCTTAAACCCAGCAACAGACGGTGCAAGCCTAACTTCACAATAAAGTTCATTCCACTCAGATATTCAGTTTTAGTAGAAGCTAGATTGAAATCTTCCTGGCCCAATCACATCCAAGTATAACCTTTTGAAAGTTAGCACTGGCCAAGATTTTTAGTTCCTTATTCCTTATGAAGGTATGTGAGTAAATCTATACATAACAAAGTATATCACTAGATGAAAGAATACAACACATAACTATCCTAACAGGAGGAGCTAACAACAACTGCACAACGTGACTAGGGTATTGTGGGAAGCACAATGCCTTGGAAAAAATGCAAACACACTCATCTTCACATGATAATCCTTTGTTTACTTTCCTTGCTTTTTATTGTCAATTTTTATAGATGCTGTTAAAGAAGCTTTCTCAATGCCAATCGTAAGACAGTATGCAAACTGAATCTGTACTGTGGGTTAACCCTATTGTGGTTGGGCTATTTGATAGTACTATTTTGGTTGGGGGGCGAAAAAGCCCCCCCCCCCTACCTAACTCTTGACTGGTAATAGGTAGAGCGACCAAATTTGGTGTGCTAAAAGCCTCAGGCATGTACTTTCTGTAAATATAAAAAATAACCTAAAAATAGCCACCACTTTTGCTTACGTCAGCATTTTCCTTGGTGTGGTCAAGAAAAGCGGCAAAATTGGCCAAAATCAGGAAAATCGAGATAAAATCAAATTTGGAGCATATTTTCCATCCAAACATTTTTTTTTCTACATTGAATTAAAAATTTTACAGACATATTACTGATTACATTACCTACAAACTACGTTACAATACTACTAAGACGATGCCACAGGGAGCGAAATACTATGTCCACCCTGCGGCCATTCTAAAAGTAATTAAAAGCTACATAGAACTACATATAACTATTACAGAAAAAAGTAATTATAAAATACAAACAGACAATAAGGATACAAGCGAAGGTAGCCTGCAACCAAATAAGGTAATTGCATGGGTGGATTGGTAGATTTAGAGCCAAAGATGGTAAATCTGCGAATTCGATTATTTAGTTGCAAGCTTCCTTAAGACATGATTACAAAACAAAGAACTACTAAAACAAACATATACAGAAGGGGGATGGGTGTTCTATGAAGGGATATACGTAGTCTCAGTCAAAGCGTTCTGTTTCAAAGATATAGTTCATTGTTGCATTCAAGATTAATCTGTTGGCTTCCAAGGGCAAATGTTTACTTCCATATAGAAGGAGTTGCAAAATGTTGTTTTCTGGAGCCTCAGAGTATCCGTAGGCTTCGAGTACGCCATTGACACCAGCGAGAAGATTGTATCTATGCTCTGTGAAAGAATTGCAAAGCAGCAAGAAGTGTTCCGTATCTTCAATGTCATCATTGATTGAACACATTGGGTTGACTGTATCTTTAAAATTATGTTTGAATTTGTGGAGATTCAATTTGCTTAGCCCCATCCATAATTGAGCTAAATACGCAATCCCTTTTGGATTATGAATGCCATATACGGAATTAGCAGGAGGCCTAATCTGCCAAAATAGTTTCTTCTTAAGGATGCTGACATAGTAGCAAACTATGATATTGCAAAATATGATTTTGCGGACCATAGTAGCAAACTTCTGTCCTTCTTTCCTATCAAATCTGTGTTTAACTTTATCGCAAAGCATTTCAAATGTCTTTTACTAAGTTTCACTCTTACGTCTCAATCAAAATACGAAGAAAACAAGTTGCAAAAAAGTTAGGCCCGCTAGTGCAAATAAGTTTTCCTGCAGAAAAAATAATTTGGAAATGACTTATATACCCTCTTAGACAACCAGCAACTGTTCATATTTCTTGTGCTGTAGTAAACTTGATCTTCCTTTCGAGCAGAACAAGGTACTCTGGAAAGATTTAAGCAGGGTCCACAAATATCAAGGTCCGCGTTGTTCAATCACGCCCAGGAGAAATTGAATCAGGTGGACCTCGCGATTTCGCGGACCCTACTAGCTAAAATAGAATTTCTCCTTATGACTAGCAAAGGCTTAATACTGCCCTCTTATCTCCTATCAAATTATCATTCCCTTCCAGTGTTCTGCTTTTGTCGGTGTTTCTCACTGAGAAACTTGAGAAAACACAATGAGATAAGCCTTGAGAAAGAGTTTCAATACATTTAAACATTGCTAATCAAAAGGGCAGATCCTTTACTTGCTTATCTTTTCAGAAATAGGTGGGCCAGAAATTTCATTTGGGTGGAGTGACAAATCAATAGATTTGAGGAATTGATCAGCATCTTCCTCACCTTCAGGATTTTGAAATTCATCACCCCCAAATAGACTTACAGTATCATCCTCACTATTTCTAGGGCCTGGATTTCCCTGTTGTTTAGCCTTGGAGGCAAACAAGTCAACCGTGGGTTGCCCAAATGTGTGGCATGATGATGTGAACATATATTGGTCGAGGGTCCACTCAGTGGATGTGAAGGTGTCAGTGGCGAAACGAACCTGAGTTCAATGCCTTTGACAAGACTCGAAACAAATTTATTTGAAGTCAGTTCGCACCAGTTCTGAGAAAAATTTTTTGTGCGCCCAGTTACCTTGGTTAATTGCTCTTTTTCTTCTCCTGTAGTTGTCGCTGAGGAGGCCGTTGGTAGCTGCTGTATCAGTCCCTCCGGTATTGGTTGGAGGGGCCCTGCCAGTCTAAAGACTTGTTTTGATGGGAGAAACCGCGACCACGACCCTGACTTTGGCGAGATAAATTTTTTAGCATCATGCGTGAAAACTTAGGGACTTGCTATTTTGACATACATTGACCGCGGTCAAAGTCCATATAGGTTTTCGGTGATTTCTTCCGAAAATGCTTCGTATTCCACGCGAGGCGAATACCAGATGATGGTCTTGCAATTCATAAGCGTACGAGGGGGGGGGCACAAAAATTATCGAAAATGAAACCCACGGACAAAATTTTGTCCTTAGTCGGGCAAAAATGTTAGTAAACAATGGGCTTTGTGTCAACCAGCCCCCCTAGATTTTTTCTTCCCATACACTTATGTTGCAATTCTTATCAAAATGGCAGAGGAGTTTGGCCACTTTATGTTATTGGCAATTGTCTTTCACAAAGTTACTTTTGTGCCCCCTCTTGACAAACTTTTGTTTGATACTCATAATGGGGCTTTTTTACAATGAAAATGATTCAATTTTTTCATGGAAAGATTAAATTTCATTGTGAGGGCACAGAATTCTGTGGTGAGGGGCGGAAATATGCACTGTCGTTGTTGCACAAAATCTGATAGACCATTCTTTTTCTTTATGAGGGTGTGTCAGTTTTCAATCAATCAATTGTCCATGTGCATCTGCCAAAAAATATTGCGTATTGTGCCATCGTTCACAAACGTATCAACACTGTATCATCCACTTGAGTGACTAACGTTTGTTGTTTGTCTATGCGGAAGTTGTCTTTCTCTTTCAAACTCAGCACACTTACTGGATGAATGCAGACTGGTTTTCAGCAAAAGAAAATGACATACCTTGCACTCCTTTGCCAATTAAAACAATTATGTTAGCATCGCTTTATGAACATGAGGAATAGCTTATTGTTTTATTGCCAAAGGAACGCAGATTAAACATTACCATTACAATACATTACAACAGGACATAAAATCGCTAAGAAAGACTTGCCCCCTATTGAGGAAGTCCACCTTAGTCCTTGTCCTTGCATCCACCCAAATATTCTCGCAGTCAAGTACGGTGTGGCACAGTGGTCTGAAAGCAGACGGGACTGCAAAAGATGGTGAAATTTCCCCATGTTTTTTTGTTGGAAATTTTGGGGAAACAGACAATTTCCTAACGGTTTCCTAAAAGGGAAATGGAAATTTCCGTTTCCCTTCAATTTCCCAGAGAAAACTGTCCGTTTCCTACGGAAGCCCATAGCGGCCAGACAAAGTTAATTTAAAAGTTACGGACAAATGTTACATTGAGATACAAACTTTATTTTTAAGGGACAAACAAAATCTTAGACCATCAAGGGCAAACTTTTCTCTCAGGTACAAACTTTACTTCACAGAGGACAAACTTTATTTCGCTAAGACAAACTTTATTTCCAGGGACAAACATCGCATCGCATGGTACAAATTTTTTTGAGGAACCGACTCTACTGTTCTTTTCACCAAGGACAAGTTAACGTTGAGGGACAAACTACTTAGACAGATAATCTTTATTTCACAGAGGACAAACTTCATTTCGAGGGACAAACTTTATTTTGCTCAGGACAAACTTTATTTTTTTGAGGTCAAACTTTATTTTGCTGAGGACAAACTTTATTTTGTTGAGGACAAACTTTATTTTGCTGAGGAGAAACTTTATTTTGCTGAGGACAAACTTCATTTTGCTGAGGACAAACTTTATTTTTTTGAGGACAAACTTTGTTTTTCACAGAGGACAAACTTTATTTCCAGGGACAAACTTTTCTCTGACTTCTAGAATGGAAACGAGGCCGTAAGTTTCATGCACCTCAAAATTTTCAAAATGGACGACAAGATGGATGTGCATGATTTGCCAAAGGCAACATTCGAGAAGTATTTTTTATGCTGGATTCGAGTATAAAACGATCGTTTTGCTTTTAGAAAAGCACCACTCAGTTAAAGCAAGTGTAAGGACCATCAGAAGAGTTCTTGGCAATTTTAGGTTGAAGAGAGAAGGGGCCAGTCGTCAGTTGATATTAGGCTGTTTTAGGAAGAAGACGCGAGTCAAGAAGACGCCAGCATAATGCTATTGTTTGAAAATGTAAATTACAAAGAGAAATCAACTTCAAAACTTTTGCGCGTCTCGGGAGACTTACTGTACGTTCTATTCTGCAACTGACAACCTGAAAAGTATTCTTTTGAAGGCCAAACTGCAAAAAACAAGACGTCGAGCAAGAAGGGAAGCAAAATGCAATATGAGCACATTCACAAATGATGGAAATGCTAGAATGCAAAGCATTCTTAGGGAATTTGTCTGTCTGTGAGCAGCTTTCTGGGAGGGAAAAGGCAGGAAAATTAGAATGCTTTAAAAACATTAAAAAGTAGCTGCGTTTCAAAGACGTCCGCGTCTTGCAGCTAAAACAGCCTATTGATGAATTGAGGGACCATGTATGAGGGCAGAAATGGAAGGGCCAGTCTACTGCATGAGCTGGATCCAGAAGCATCTCATGAACGGCATCGCAGAAGTTTCCCTCAGTTCAGTAGAAAATGAAGATTTCTACCTACCTCAGTTGCAACATCTTATGCCTGCAGTCTTCTGATAAATTGTTCTTGTGCCTCGTAGTTTCAGAATTCTCACACTCCATGACTTAAGTTCAGTTTTAGAATCTTCTATGTATAGAAATCAACTGAGACTGCAGTTTCACAGGTGGTACTTAAACGGAATTGTATAACAAAGTAATAATACTCATTGCCGTAGTGCCGTAGTTTCTGCTTTAATTTCCTTTTCTGTGTAAAGTTTCATACCCTTTGTTATTATGTGCTGATTTACCACCATGCCTCTTCTTTCCTCTCTTTGTTTTCTTGCAGCAGCAATGTGTTGGGAGTAAAAAAGCCCCTTGAAACTGGAGAGCACATCTGATAGGTACTTCACTCAGTAGAACTGGTTATCAGCCCAATAAGCTTGGTCAGCTTGAACCTTGAAACAGCATCTTATGATCCTTTTCTATTCACGGTCATAAGCTGTGGACAAATGAATGAAACTGATGCTAAACTGACACATGACCATACGATAATGTGGCTTAGAAACTTTGCGAACATCTGAAGTAAAAAATTGTTGACTCTGTGCATGTTCGTACTAGGCCGTCGCTAAGTGACTACGAGGCACAAGCATAGCTCTCATTCGTACGAGCATGCACAAAGATCTTAACGGATGTCGGTGGGCAATAGCGTACGCTCGCCTTCGCTGCTTTGCTGCATGATGCAAACTGTTGGCCTAAGCACAGGTTTGAAAAAGGAGAATAAAAGGGTTGTTAAAATTGAGCTGCAGATTGCTGCATTTTGGATAAAAGTCGTCAAAGATAAGACGGACTCCAGCGGAGGATTTATTCTGATATTCTTGAGTTGCAAAATAATGTGCTGCAAGCGAAGATTTTTGCTGCTAAACAAAAAGGCTCAATAATGCTAAAAACTTTGTCATAATTTACTGCCTTTATTGACCTTCTGATGTGGCTTTGTCTCTGTCCTAGTTTAGTGCTAGCGAATTTAGCAAGTACTTTTGGACGAAGCCATTGCAGTGCATGCAGCAAGGCCGAATGAAACACAGGAGACAGTGCCTGTATTCACCCATGCTGTAGTTTAAAAGTTCTGTTTATCCATGCAAGCGACACTCTGTCGACGATTCAACTCGATTTGACTGTGAAAAACATGTCGAAGATTCAACATTTCCCCTTATTTTCCATCTACAAAAGATGTTTTCATCGTTCGAAAACTCTGGATAAATTCCGCTGATACAGAAACCGGGATTTTAGTTTAATGTTCTTTTGGCTGTAAAATCATTCCTGGCTTGGTGATCGTCTAATTTGATAACAAGCATGTTCAAGGTTTTCACAGAAACTTCACAAAAATACCTTTCAGCACTTCCAGATCATTGCACTATACATTTGTTTTCAAAGTAAAAAAGAAATTCCCTACTCAGAATTGAGGGGCAGTCTCGAAAACATCCCACGGTAGCCCTTTCTTAAGTAGGAATCTGAAACGTAATGTTTAGTTTGGTTCAGAAAGAAATTGCACGGAATCTTTCAGCGATTGTCTTGTTATAAATCTCAAAAAACCATACAATATTTGTAAATACCGTAACTATCACATTAGTAAGATTTGACTTGAGAGGCCTTGGAATTTGAAGCTGCAGTTCTCAAAAGTTTCTTAGCTTTTTTCATCTACTCTCGAGTACCGAATAATCGTCCCCCCCCCCCCCGCTTATTAATTTTTGAAAAATTTTCCAACCCCCCCGCTCTTATTCCAACCCCCCCTTTTATTAATTTTTGGAAAAATGAAATGATAGTAAACATATTTCTTAATGAACACAAGAAAACGTCTTAAAAAGTGCATTCAACAGAACCAGGGTTCAAAAATAAATGTATCAGTAACATCGCTGTTCACAGAAATAAGTAAAAGATACTTGTTCACTAAGAAAACGACTATTTTCTATTTCTCCAACACGCCCCCCCCCCCCGATTATTCCAACCTCCACGATTATTGTCATATCGAACCATTTCCAACCCCCCGATTATTCTCACCCCCCCCCCCCCCCCGTTTATTCGGTACTCGAGAGTAGGCAGAAAAATTTCGACACCAGCCAATTGAGACAACTTCTGTAATTATAAATATTTCAGAATAGAAAAATTGGAAGGCCAGAGGCCCATTTAACTTCGCCACATTTCTAAAACAAAAAGCGGCTTTCACAGCGATATTGTGTGATTTGTTCTCTATTTCCGGTACAAACTTCGTCAAGTATGAGCCAGGCAAACCCCCTTACGAAAATAAGTTCTCAAGATTGAGTGTCATAGCGATCGAATGATTTCCTTTGGAGTCATTTTTTTATAAGAAACTGCTGGGAAAACTGCCCATGAGAAACTCAACTCTCAGATCGCCAAAAATTAAGAAATTCCAGAAACGGGAAGATATAACTTTAGAAAGTATTTGTTTTGCTAAAAGGAAACATTTGACACAATTCTATTCTATTTTCACTTGTTTCCTGTATCATGTCACTCATATAAGGTACTTGAGTGATGTCTAGACATCGAAAAAGGCTTCAATGAACATAATTTCGAAATTTTCAAGAGGGTAGCGGTAGTGAACATAAAGATATTTATGAAGCCTTTAAGAAACTCGTAAGAATCTCTGAATAAATGTTTTTATAAGAAACTATGATCAGGCCATAGTACTAAAACTTTCTTAATTTAAACATGAAAATTAGTCTATTTGGTAAGAAAAATTTCTTAATTGCTTTCTTATTTTTGAATGCAGAATTATCTATGTGGTCGCTAACACTGCCACAGATATGTTTCTTGACATTTAAACATCATACATGAATAAAAAGTGTTCTATAACGTTGAAAACAGGAAAGCTGCGTTAATATTGTTCAAGAATACAGGTTCAATGATATATTTGCTATAATATCCATGCCTTTAATATTTAAAAGTTTCTTAATATTTCTCAGACAGTACCAGAGTTCAGTGGCATGGCCAGACAAAAATTAGTGGGAGGGAAGTCAAAATCTGATAATTTTATGAAACTTTCAGTGCCGGCCCAAGTTCTTAGTTTCTTATTAAAAAATACGTGTATGCCATTCTATCAAGGTTTTCTAAAAAATATCGCCACATCTCTAAGACCAGAGTTTTTGAAACGCGGTTTTCGCAGTTACATTGTGTAATTTGTCCTCTATTTTCCGTAAAAAATTGGTTAAGTATGAGCCAGACGATTTCCTTCAAAAATAACTTTTCCAAACTGATTGTTATTGCCTTTGAATGTTTCCCTTCCAAGAAATTTTCCGCTTTATGCCTATTCTATCAAGGTTTTTTAAAATATCGCCACATCTCTAAAACCAGAGTTTTTGAAAAGCGGTCTTCGCAGTTACATTGTGTGATTTGTTGTCTATTCACTGTAAAAAAATTGTTAAGTATGAGCCAGACGATTTCCTGCAAAAGTAACTTTTCTCAGACTGGTTGTCATTGCCTTCGAATGTTTCCCTACGAAGCCATTTTCCGAGTTTTGTCTGTTCTATCGAGGTTTTTTGAAACATCGCCACATCTGTAAAACCAGAGTTTTTGGAAAGCGGTTTTCGCAGTTACATTGTGTGATTTGTTGTCCATTTACTGTAAAAAAATTGTTAAGTATGAGCCAGACGATTCCCTGCAAAAGTAACATTTCTTAGACTGATTGTTATTGCCTTCGAACGTTTCCCTTCCAAGAAATTTTCCGCCTTATGCCGGGTTCCTGTAAACCGTGGAACGACATAACGACTAATAACGACATAACGACTAATAACGAGCTATCAAATTACAGTATCGAGTTGTCTGTCCAGACGGGTGTATCGACCAGACCACCATGAGTACGGAATGGACTGATCAGTAACCTACGCGTAGACCCATTATTCCAAAAGAAGAAAGGGTCTACGAAACAAAGAGCAAAAGCTTGCTACGAGGTTTCTGGATTTCTGGAAACTTAATTTATGCAGCCTTTGTTTGGACGCGCTTCACAAATAATTTGAAAAGAGGATTAGAATAATTAATTGGGCGGCCGTAGCAAGCGTTTGCTCTTTGTTTCGTAGACCCTTTCTTCTTTTGGAATAATGGGTCTATGCTTAAGCTAACTGATCAGTGGATCTAGGGGATAGCGGAGCTCGCGAATTTTCTGTTTCTTTGGAAGGCAAGGTAAGAAACAAGCAAGCTCATCAATTTTTCCCCCGTATCCCTTGTTTCGTGTAAATATGTAAGTAGAAAGTGGATGGTTCCTTGTTTCCAAATCCTTTTTCCTAAAGCTTTTTTAATGTGCAGTTTTCCTCTCTTGGGCCACTTTAAACAGTTTTAATCTGACCCTTTGGATCCTGTACTCTATAGACTTACCCCAAGTCTATTTCGTCAATAAAAAAAAATTGGGAAAAGAAAAATCGGGAAAGGGACCTTTCAGAAAGATGACAGAACTTTTTTCTTGGACACCCGGTATTAGTTATGTTATGTTGCCAATTACTCTATTGGTTATGGTAACTATTATCGAGCCATTAAACTGTTATGTTATTTTGCCAAGAAGTCTCTCTCTCTCTTATGGTAAAACTATTATTAGGAAGCCAAGGAATGTGTTGCCTATACACGTACCTGCAAAAGTCGTTGTCGTTGTGTCAGGAAAAAATTGTAAGGAGACAGGGAACCATTCTTTCCATTTTCTACTTACACATTTACACGAAACAAGGGCTACAGAGGAAATAATTGATGAGCGTGCTTGTTTCTTACTTCGCTTTCCAAAGGAACAGAAAATTTGTGAGCTCCGCCATCTCCTAGATCCAATAATCAGTCCATTCCGTACTCATGGTGGTCCGGTTGATACACCAATTTGGACAGACAACTCGATGCTGTAACTTGATAGCTCGTTATTAGTCGTTATGTCGTTGTTAGTCGTTATGTCGTTCCACGGTTTACAGGAACCCGCCTTATGTCTATTCTATAAAGGTTTTTAAAATATCGCCACATCTCCAAAACCAAAGTTTTTGAAAAGCGGTTTTCGCAGTTACATTGTGTGATTTGTTGTCTATTCACTGTAAAAAAATTGTTAAGTATGAGCCAGACGATTTCCTGCAAAAGTAACTTTTCTCAGACTGATTGTCATTGCCTTCGAACGTTTCCATACAAAGCCATTTTCCGAGTTTTGTCTGTTCTATCAAGGTTTTTTGAAACATCGCCACATCTGTAAAACCAGAGTTTTTGGAAAGCGGTTTTCGCAGTTACATTGTGTGATTTGTTGTCCATTTACTGTAAAAAAATTGTTAAGTATGAGCCACACGATTCCCTGCAAAAGTAACATTTCTTAGACTGATTGTTATTGCCTTCGAATGTTTCCCTTCCAAGAAATTTTACGCCTTATGCCTATTCTATAAAGGTTTTTTAAAATATCGCCACATCTCTAAAACCAGAGTTTTTGAAAAGCGGTTTTCGCAGTTGCATTGTGTGATTTGTTGTCCATTTACTGTAAAAAAAATTGTTAAGTATGAGCCAGACGATTCCCTGCAAAAGTAGCATTTCTTAGACTGATTGTTATTGCCTTTGAATGTTTCCCTTCCAAGAAATTTTCCGCCTTATGCCTATTCTATAAAGGTTTTTTAAAATATTGCCACATCTCTAAAACCAGAGTTTTTGAAAAGCGGTTTTCGCAGTTACATTGTGTGATTTGTTGTCTATTCACTGTAAAAAAATTGTTAAGTATGAGCGAGACGATTTCCTGCAAAAGTAACTTTTCTCAGACTGATTGTCATTGCCTTCGAATGTTTCCCTACGAAGCCATTTTCCGAGTTTTGTCTGTTCTATCAAGGTTTTTTGAAACATCGCCACATCTCTAAAACCAGAGTTTTTGGAAAGCGGTTTTCGCAGTTACATTGTGTGATTTGTTGTCCATTTACTGTAAAAAAAATTCTTAAGTATGAGCCAGACGATTCCCTGCAAAAGCAACATTTCTTAGACTGATTGTTATTGCCTTCGAATGTTTCCCTTCCAAGAAATTTTCCGCCTTATGCCCATTCTATAAAGGTTTTTTAAAATATCGCCACATCTCTAAAACCAGAGTTTTTGAAAAGCGGTTTTCGCAGTTGCATTGTGTGATTTGTTGTCCATTTACTGTAAAAAAATTGTTAAGTATGAGCCAGACGATTCCCTGCAAAAGTAACATTTCTTAGACTGATTGTTATTGCCTTCGAATGTTGATCTAGTCTAA
The DNA here is from genome assembly GCA_964020215.1 of Aurelia sp. 3 sensu Dawson et al. (2005). Lineage (NCBI taxonomy): Eukaryota > Metazoa > Cnidaria > Scyphozoa > Semaeostomeae > Ulmaridae > Aurelia > Aurelia sp. 3 sensu Dawson et al. (2005). Next base: position 7,510,330 of record OZ026577.1, read on the forward strand.
AACACCACTCAGGTCAGAACACCAGTGAACACCAGTGAACACCGATGACCACCAATGAACACCAATGAACACCAATGAACACCAGCCAAAATCGTTGGAACACCAATGAACACCGATGACCACCAATGAACACCAGCCAAAATTTTTGGAACACCAATGAACACTAGTGAACACCAATGAACACCGGCCAAAATTTCGTGAACACTAGTAACTACCCGTGAACACCAGTCAAAATGCTAAGAACACCAGTGAACGCCAGCCAGAATTTTGCGAGCTCCAGTCAGAAACTGAAAACCGTGCAAATATCATAGCGGAGACCAGGGGCATTTCACTGTTTCGAAAAAGCGTACGAGATTCTTGGCGGATTTTTCTTGAAAACAAAACGATTTTCGCCAAAGGCGTACGAGATTTTTCGGGAATGAGATGCCCCTCGGCGGAGACCACTCAGTACACATATTTTTAAAAGAAACTGAGAATTCTGGCCGTCACCGAAAGCTTTCTTCTACCTTTCTCTCCTGAAAATTTCAAACCAAGGTTGTTTTGAACTCTTCCCAATGCTTGGACATTACTCGCGTACTTTCCAAGTAATATGATACATGAAACAAGTGAGAATAAAGTAATGCTGGAGTTTCTTAACCTTTTGGCAGTCAAAGAGTCTGTTTCTTGCAAAAAATACGACCATTTCAAAGTTAATATGCAGCATGTGGGCAGGGATGGCGCGACCGGGGGTGCTTGGGGGGGCAGGAGCCCCCCCCCCAAAATTCACTGAGCCCCCCCGTCGGCACTTGAATTTTTGAAAATTTCTGTGCACTGTCGGCACTCGCGTAACTTGCTTGTTATGCTTTTAGAGAGTGTAGTCGCATTTTAAGCCAATCTGAAAGGTATGGCCCGTAAACATTTTGCTCGCTTCGCTCGCCGTCGGCACTCTGGCAGTTTTTGCCCCCCCCCCCAGCATTTATTCCCTGGCGCCATCTCTGCATGTGGGGGACAGGGATGAGGCAATTACGTTCTCTGAGAATAAAGGCATCACCCACGTGTTAGGTGTTTTATCACGAGTGAGAGATTTGTTGAATTCTGGAAATAGAAAATGTTGATACAATGAATATACTCAATAAATTTATAAATCATTGGTGATGAACAATTTGTCATTTAGAATTTTTTACGCAACAGAACCAGCAGCTAACAGAAATTCATCATTTAATTTCAAACACAGTGAAGACCAGCATATAAGATATGCTCACCATTGTTTGGCCTTGGAATTAAGAAGCGGAAGAATGAATCATGCATCAAAATCCAGGAGGAGCCTCTCGTCTGAATAACTAGGAGCTCGTCATTAACAATGATTACTGCTATATGAACAACAGGGGCGGATCCAGCAAATTCTGTGACAGGGTTGAATTGCGGCGAAGCCGCAAGATAATTGGGTTTCCGGGGGCTTGGAAAAATTTTTAGGCCACGCCCTTTTATTTTGAGGGAACGCCCTTTTTCAGTTCAGTTTTTGAACCAGGCCCTTCGTTTCTTTTAAGGACGTCTGTTTTTGATTGAAGAATTCCATAATTTGCCATCAGCGAAGAGAACTCTTTTTACAGTTTGAAAATGATCAATTTTGCTTTGCTTCGTCAAGTCTGGACCGTCTTGGACAGCACAAAGTCCATGTACAACCCGGGGGGGGGGGTACTTCACTTTGGGTAAGACGGGGATGTGCACCAGTTTTGGGTAGTTTTTGGCCTGAAAATTCTGGGATTGGGGTATCCTCTTACTGGAAAACTTCCGTGATTGGGGTATACTTTCACTCGGAATTTTCTGGGATTGGGGATTACTCAAAATTCTGTAATGGGTGTTGAATGAAAGTACAACTGGATAAATTTTCAAGCAACACGTTGTCAGTTTCAAGTGAACTGATTTCAAGTATTTTTGTGTTGAAAAACGTCCTCAGATCAGAACCTCGTTCCAATGGCCACTTGGAACCAAAATAATCGTTTCCAGCCCTCTATCCCTTATCCTTTTGACGTCGAATTGCTTTTGTTACGTCTTCGATTGGGTATCAATATCTGACATATATTCTGGGATTGGGTATCAATATCGGACCAAATTTCTGGGATTGGGTCGTAACAGAAATCCTTGCGGCGCACACCCCCGTATGAATTTATAGTGAAGTACCCCCCCCCCCCCGGGATGTACACTGAATGCAAACTGACTTTACGAGACGGAGTGGTCTCTGCGTGGGAGAGCTTGAAACTCCCATCTGTCTTGCGCAATCAGATTCGGGTTGGAGAGGGTTGGCACCGGGTTGAGAGCTCAAAATGAATGTGCCACCGGGTTGGTTTTTCCTTCCACCTTTGTAATATTTCGCAATTCATGACTCACGCTATCAAACCAATGCGGTATGACGACAGATAATTATGATCTGTCTTCAGAATGCAGCACAACAAAAGAATGATTGAAATCCTCACTTCATCGGTCAGCAAAACCTGATATCAATTTTCAACAGCAGAAATTCACGGTTTGCGCCTCCGTATGATAGATGTTCATAAACAGAACATTTTAAAAGAAGGAGAAAGTGTTCTCTGGAAATCTGACCGGTTTATTCAAACCTGTCAACCCGGCCTAGATCCGCCCCTGAACAATATACCTTTTCAAGACTTCAATTTGTCATTTTCAATGCCTGAAAGAATTACCTTGAAATACAAATTTACAAGCACACCCCCGTGATACATAGTACTAAGGGTTCAGAAACAAATATTGCAATGTTTGTTATGCAAATCGCACCTTTCCATGTCCTTTCAACAGGCAGAGGAGAAACTGTTTGTCATGGCTACAGTAATTCTTTTCTTGCTTCTTCCAAGGCATTCGTCTTAGTATTTTGCCCCCTCCAAGCATCCGGAAATCATAATCATGCGAAGTTAACAAGAAATGCAATGATTTCCCTGAAGGTAGTCTGAAACTGCATCGCACAACATCATGCCAATGTTCTCAAATTTCTGGCTGGTGCTCATTGGTGTTAGTAAAATTTTGGTTCGTGTTCACTAGTGTTCATTGGTGTTCCAAAAATTTTGGCTGGTGTTCATTGGTGGTCATCGGTGTTCAAGCAATTTTGGCTGGTGTTCATTGGTGTTCATTGGTGGTCATCGGTGTTCACTGGTGTTCACTGGTGTTCACTGGTGTTCTGACCTGAGTGGTGTTTTAGACTAGACCTCGAATGTTTCCCTTCCAAGAAATTTTCCGCCTTATGCCTATTCTATAAAGGTTTTTTAAAATATCGCCACATCTCTAAAACCACAGTTTTTGAAAAGCGGTTTTTGCAGTTACATTGTGTGATTTGTTGTCTATTCACTGTAAAAAAATTGTTAAGTATGAGCCAGACGATTTCCTGCAAAAGTAACTTTTCTCAGACTGATTGTCATTGCCTTTGAATGTTTCCCTACGAAGCCATTTTCCGAGTTTTGTCTGTTCTATCGAGGTTTTTTGAAACATCGCCACATCTGTAAAACCAGAGTTTTTGGAAAGCGGTTTTCGCAGTTACATTGTGTGATTTGTTGTCAATTTACTGTAAAAAAATTGTTAAGTATGAGCCACGCGATTCCCTGCAAAAGTAACATTTCTTAGACTGATTGTTATTGCCTTCGAATGTTTCCCTTCCAAGAAATTTTCCGCCTTATGCCTATTCTATAAAGGTTTTTTAAAATATCGCCACATCTCTAAAACCAGAGTTTTTGAAAAGCGGTTTTCGCAGTTGCATTGTGTGATTTGTTGTCCATTTACTGTAAAAAAAATTGTTAAGTATGAGCCAGACGATTCCCTGCAAAAGTAGCATTTCTTAGACTGATTGTTATTGCCTTCGAATGTTTCCCTTCCAAGAAATTTTCCGCCTTATGCCTATTCTATAAAGGTTTTTTAAAATATTGCCACATCTCTAAAACCAGAGTTTTTGAAAAGCGGTTTTCGCAGTTACATTGTGTGATTTGTTGTCTATTCACTGTAAAAAAATTGTTAAGTGTGAGCCAGACGATTTCCTGCAAAAGTAACTTTTCTCAGACTGATTGTCATTGCCCTCAAATGTTTCCCTTCCAAGAAATTTTCCGCCTTATGCCTATTCTATAAAGGTTTTTTAAAATATCGCCACATCTCTAAAACGAGAGTTTTTGAAAAGCGGTTTTCGCAGTTACATTGTGTGATTTGTTGTCTATTCACTGTAAAAAAATTGTTAAGTATAAGCCAGACGATTCCCTGCAAAAGTAACATTTCTTAGACTGATTGCTATTGCCTTTGAATGTTTCCCTTCCAAGAAATTTTCCGCTTTATGTCTATTCTATCAAGGTTTTTTAAGATATCGCCACATCTCTAAAACCAGAGTTTTTGAAAAGCGGTCTTCGCAGTTACATTGTGTGATTTGTTGTCTATTCACTGCAAAAAAATTGTTAAGTATGAGCCAGACGATTTCCTGCAAAAGTAACTTTTCTCAGACTGGTTGTCATTGCCTTCGAATGTTTCCCTACGAAGCCATTTTCCGAGTTTTGTCTGTTCTATCGAGGTTTTTTGAAACATCGCCACATCTGTAAAACCAGAGTTTTTGGAAAGCGGTTTTCGCAGTTACATTGTGTGATTTGTTGTCCATTTACTGTAAAAAAATTGTTAAGTATGAGCCAGACGATTCCCTGCAAAAGTAACTTTTCTCAGACTGATTGTCATTGCCCTCAAATGTTTCCCTTCCAAGAAATTTTCCGCCTTATGCCTATTCTATAAAGGTTTTTTAAAATATCGCCACATCTCTAAAACGAGAGTTTTTGAAAAGCGGTTTTCGCAGTTACATTGTGTGATTTGTTGTCTATTCACTGTAAAAAAATTGTTAAGTATAAGCCAGACGATTCCCTGCAAAAGTAACATTTCTTAGACTGATTGCTATTGCCTTTGAATGTTTCCCTTCCAAGAAATTTTCCGCTTTATGTCTATTCTATCAAGGTTTTTTAAGATATCGCCACATCTCTAAAACCAGAGTTTTTGAAAAGCGGTTTTCGCAGTTACATTGTGTGATTTGTTGTCTATTCACTGTAAAAAAATTGTTAAGTATGAGCCAGACGATTCCCTGCAAAAGTAACATTTCTTAGACTGATTGTTATTGCCTTCGAATGTTTCCCTTCCAAGAAATTTTCCGCTTTATGTCTATTCTATCAAGGTTTTTTAAAATATCGCCACATCTCTAAAACCAGAGTTTTTGACAAGCGGTTTTCGTGGTTGCATTTTGCAGCTCTTTGTCTACTTACCGTAAGGTATTTGTTCAGTATGAGCCAGGCGATTTCTTTAAAGATAACTTTTTTCCAGACTGATCGTAATGTTTCCCCTGGAAGTCTTGTGCCAGAGGTGCTGAGTAATACCTTGAAATTGTCTGTCTGAAGGTGGACTTGCGACAAGTCTTCGTTTTTGTCGTCTCTGTATCTCTTGACGATATTCAGTCCGCGCCGAAGGCGCAACGAGCGCGCAGCACGAGGAGAGGAAAGAGGAAACGAAGACTTGTTACCCTCGGCAGGGCAATAATTACTCAAGGGCGGGTTCACGTGGGCAATGTAACGCAAATGCAACGCGTGTAACCAGGGGGTCGACTTCGTTTGATTGAATTTCGATCAACAATGGCGGACAGGTCGGATGGCAGCAGTACTCCTCCATCAAAAACTCCGGTAAAGTACGTTGAATTTCTGTCGCCAAGTGCTTCCAACATCTGCATAATTTGTGCTGTTGATATTGCTCTCAAATACAAAAATCCAGCGGAGGTTCGTGTGAAGGTTTTTGGAGAAAAGAAAGGCGAACTGTCGTCGAGGAAGGACCTCCTGGAAGAATACTTAGGAACTGAGTTGCAGGAGGCAACAGATCTTCCTTATATTTGCAAAAATTGCTACAGATCGATTAGCAATGCCAGCAAAGTTGCAGAAAAGAATAAGAAAAAGTTCATTGAATTAAGATCTGAGGTGCGTGAAAGGTACATGCGTTCAAAAACGAAACGTTGCCGATCAGCATTTGGCGATCAAGAGGAAGAAGTTCAGAATCGGAAGGGTCCTGGTGACAGGCCTATTCTTCAACCGAAGAAACGATCGAGAAGGTCTCTTGACTTCCATTTAAGCACAAATTTTACTGATGTTGATGTCACTGATGATGATGAAGGAATATGGAAAAGATTTCTGAGAGAAAATGGAGTTTGTGAAGAACCAAGCACTTCCAATGCCAAAAAGGTACCAAAGTTTATAACAACAGAATCCTTTTGACACTGTCTTCTTGTTAGTAGTGTACTTTGGACGTGCCATGGGGAAAATTAAGATTTGGTGCAAGGAATGGTGGTAATTCGCACTCCAAAATATTTCATTCATGGAGCATTATCGGCTTTCATAAGTTTGATATAAATTATTGTTGTTGTGATTTTCATATATTTGATAAAAAGACCATTTATGAAAATTGACTGAAGGTTATAATGTTTTGGATGTTTGTAAGATTTGGGAGGCACACCCCAGATCAGAATTTAGTAAACTGTACCTCCCCCATGCAATAAACTTGATAGAAGCTTGATGAAAACAGAGGAATTTTTCATTTTCAAGAATAACTTATCTTGCCACATGGCAATGCAATGCAATCCTTGTGCACATTAACATCACACAAAATCTACAAAATTCTTAAAAATATTCAGGAATTTTTCAAATTTTGAAAATAATTCTTGTCACTTATATGAAAGGCCGTAGATCTTTTCAAACAGGAATTCCCACAAGACTGAAAAAATTTTCAACAATTCACAGAAAATTTTTCGGCAGGAAAACAATGTTGAGATGCGCAAGCCTTGGATTGTTGTTGGCATGAATGATTTCAGAAGCAAAATACTGCTATTTTATGCATCAAATTAAAGAAGTGTTACTTCTTCTGTTTAGGTTCACTTTGTGTCTGATTCAATCGAATGGGAACAAGAAATACCATTGAAGCTGCATGATCTCCTGCGTGCCTTATGCAACAACAACTTGAATGCCGCTGCCAACATCTTATGGTCAATAGAAGAAGGAAAGAAAGCAATTTTGAACACCGTCTCTCAAAGTATCACAAATGAAGCTGCTGCTCTGTGCTCTATTAAGCCAACATCCTTCCGTGTAAACAATGTGCATGAGCTGTGTGACATGTCATTTGCAAAGCAATTTGCAGAGCTGCAGGAACGGGCACCAGTCTTTAGTAAGATGGTGACTTCAGCTGCATACAATGAAAGAAACCTGACCAGAAATACAACAAAGACAAAGAAATCATTGATTCCAAGCTTGGTGACTGCTGCAAGCCTTATATTGAATTGTAGAAGTCAAAGAATTGATGCAATTCAGATGTACAACTCCATGATATTGCGACAGGGAGCAGCAAAGAAGAGTGTTTTCCAACGCTTTAATGCAGTTAACCTATGTTTATCTCATAGAGTGAGTCTGAAGCATCAACTGAAGATGTCAACACATAGTGACACTACAGTCAAACAATGGAAAAAAGAAGTTGAAGATGCTGCACTTCAAGATGAGCTTGAACACATGGAAGAGGAATTTTTGTTTGATGACCCACTTGGTTTGGACAACAGCCCTTCTTCACCTTTACAATTATCAGGTACAAGCTCTGACACTGGTGATGCTTTGCAAATAGAAACCTCAGAAAAAAAAATCTTTGGATGCAGATGAGGAAGAAAGACACAACGGGAAATCAGTTAAAACGTTATTAAGAGAAAAGATCTGTGCCAAGATGAAACCATCTTCAGGAGAAACACAGACACAAAATAACAATGTTCCAGAGGATAGGATGAGCCAGAAAGAGAGAGCAGGATCTGCTGTAGGATATGTCATTGTTGGTGATAACTTAGACATGAGAAGTAAGGCTAGACATCCATCAAGAACGCATGCAAATAAAGATCATCATTTCTTCAACCTTATTGCCGTTAAAAAAAGGATATGCCTTGACAAAACCTACCATGTTCAAAGCAACTTGCACAAAGAGAAATGCCTGCCACCTGTAACTGATTTTCTTCCAAGTGTACATGACAATGAATGTCTCAAGGAAGATTTCAAGATCCTTGTGGGAAGAATACTTGCCAAACATGTGCCAGAACTGGAATGGCTCAATGAAGTGCTGCCAGACCACATTCATCATAAAAATTTGTCACAAGTTACCAAAAAAACCGAAGCAGTGAGTATGCAGTATTGTTCCTTCATAATCTAGCATTATTTCTTTTTTAGATTTCTTGAGAACATATAACAAAGATCTTTGAGTTCTTAGGATTTCTTCCAACCATTATCAGTCTATAGCTACAGAAGTACTAGGTATGGACAAATTTTAATGATGGAATTCCAAACAGAAGTGAAAATGGCACTGTAACCAACATTTTAACATTTTGTCATTTAAAAACCAAATATGAGTGTGTATGCATTCCTTTATGGTGATATGTATATGTTCAAGCAGCAGCTGCATGGTTTATCAACTGATATGGTAGGGAGAAAATGCTGTAAACAAAGTAATAAACCACGTAATTTGCAAGCAAATAATGAGCATGCAAGTCCTTTGGCAACATATTTTGCAAAAAAAGCAATTTCTTGTTTCACTTAAAGGAACTGCGCATTTGTCATAAACCTTTGGTCAGCAAATGTCAAAATTTGATGTTTAGTTACCTATGGTAATGATTCATACACATCTTTCTCCATTGATTTGATCTGACTTTGAATTCACTGGCAATTTAGGCATAAATCACATTCTCCAGCTATATATACCATAAGATTATAAAGCACTTGGGTATTGGGTCTCCAGTAAGATCTGGATGTGTAGATGGTTGCATACCAAGAATCAATGATTTAATCAACAATTACAGAATACATAGTAGCTGTAAAGAACTATGTGGAAATACAAATTAAGCAAATAAGAGAGAATAACAGGAAATTGACCAGCATGAGATCTGTGATCTGTGTTAAGAGACAAACTTAGATTTAGAAAATGACTAGTCATACACCAAAGTAAAAGGCAAAAAGGGTGAAACCAAAGGTTTATTCATAATTAATGCTGAAACTATGTGATTTTTTATGTTACACAGAAAGAAACACATATTTTTATAAGAAACTCCAGACAAGAAATTCAACCTTCAGATCACCAAAAACTTAAGAAACTCCAGTACTGGGAAATATGACTTAAGAAACTTCATATTCATAATTCCACTTTTTCTGTTCATATTTCTCAGAATGTACTCACAAGTAATGCCTAAACATTGAAGAGCCTTGAAATAACCTTGTTTTGAAATGTTCAGGAGGAACATGTAATGAACATACATAAAGATTGTTATGGAACCTTGTAAGAAACACTGAGTACTGAAAATCTGATAAGAAACTTTCAGTACTGGCCCAAATTCTTAGTTTCTGGAAAAAATATGTGTACTTTGGAAAGTATGTGCATATGAAAGTCCCATATATATGTACAAAGGTTAAATCCATCATGATTTCATAGATCAGTGTCAAAATGAATCATTATAATCAAAAAGTCAGTTGTGACGTTCGAATGGATGGATGATCTTTGGTACTGTATACAGTATTAATATGTCCTTGATTAATCAAAACTATTCATAATTCTTGCCAAAGGTTTGTCTTGGAATATTGAACAAAAGTGAGAATGATACTTCTGGCATCATAGATATCATGAGCTTCATACAGGGATATGTCCCAGAATCACTTGATAAGCCAATCCCATTGTTAAGTTTTGGAGACCTTCTGACAGTGGAGAGAGAAATAAATGCCCAAGAAGATCGCAGAAATTCCAGGAATTCAAATGCAAGACTTGAAGGCATCATTCCTTGTCTGTCTGATTTTCATTTTCTTGGAAATTTCTTGGAGGTAAGTTTATTCAGTTTTAAAGGGAATCAACCACAGTAGGCTAGATAGACCCATTCTATATCAGAAAACATATATAAAATATTTTTATTGTATCTATTTGTAGGCTGTATACAAGCTAATTTATGAAAAAAAGTCAGCTGGTAAATCTTAGGGCGAGTACGACGACAAAAAACATGTTCTTTTGCATATTTCAATGATGCTATATTGACAAATCCATTTTAGTAATAAAATAAAGATGACAAGTCCATTTTAATTATTGACAGAAGACAAGTCCATGATGACAAAATCGAGTGGCTAAGCCATAATAATTATTTAGAACGTTTCGAACCTTCCTAGGTCCATCCTCAGCAAGTAACTGGGTGGAAACAACGATTAAATACTAGACGAGCTACACGTTAGTGGGACTTGGGAATAGTCCAAAAAAGGGCAAAATGGCCATAGAAAGAAAGGCTGTGTGCAAACCAGGGGAGAAAAACAACTAAGGAAACCAGTAATACCAGTAATACTGGTGGAAAAACGGAGACAAACAACTCAGAACAGTACCAGGGGGATTGAGGATTGCTGTGAATTAAGGGAAGGATGGTCCCGAAGGATTAAAAGACTTTCGTGAATAAGTAGGTCAAAAGAATTCTCAGTTTTGCTGAGAATATGAAAATCATCAAGGGATCCATTGTGGCCGGACTTAGAAATGTGGTCCCCAATGGCGGAACAGTTACTTTTGATCTTTTGACCTGCTTTGTTGATTCCCAAGTGCTCTCTGCAGCGGGTAACTAAATTACGGGTTGTTTTCCCATAGTACAAGGCATGGCAGCCAGGACACTTATATGAGTAAACTACAGAAGAGCACATGAGAATAGGGAGGCGGTCCTTAAACCTAAAATAAGATGCCAAACGCTTGGGAGAATTGAAAATAACCTTGAGCTTAACGGTAGGGTAACATTGTTTAAGGAGCCTAATAAGTTTGGTTTTAACTTGTAAACTATACCTTCCTAGAAAGGGGAGACAGAATATAAGAAACTCCTTTTCTTCGCGAGGAGGTGTAGGCCTTTTTTGGACTATTCCCAAGTCCCACTAACGTGTAGCTCGTCTAGTATTTAATCGTTGTTTCCACCCAGTTACTTGCTGAGGATGGACCTAGGAAGGTTCGAAACGTTCTAAATAATTATTATGGCTTAGCCACTCGATTTTGTCATCATGGACTTGTCTTCTGTCAATAATTAAAATGGACTTGTCATCTTTATTTTATTACTAAAATGGATTTGTCAATATAGCATCATTGAAATATGCAAAAGAACATGTTTTTTGTCGTCGTACTCGCCCTAAGATTTATCATCAAGCTGCGGTTCCCAAATGATGTTCCAAGTCAGCTGGTGATATTGGTACATTATATGCTGCCAAAAACTTCCTAAATGCTGTTAATTCCCCTCATCATCCAATGGATGACCCAGATTCTGTGATGGATCTGATTGAGAAATACACAAGTGCATTGGTGCTGGCCTGCTATGAGACTTTCAAGACAAAATTGCAAGGGAGAATGCCCCGGCTTAAACATGAAAAAGAGAAGATGAAGGAAGAAATTTTGGATCACATTGTCAATGAGTTTGCATTGCCCAAAATGCCAGATTTTGAAGCTACCATGATTGGTCTAGCTTGCAGTGTTTGCAAGAAACCTTTCAAACGCATTGCAGGGCTGCGTAAGCATATTTTGGAGCAGCATAGGGATGGAGGAGATGGCCCAGAGGCAATGTCTAATGTTTACGTCTGTCCACATTGCCCTAAGGTGTATAAGAAAGCTTCAAGTTTGAAGTCTCACATGGGAAAAAAGCACGGAGGAAAAGATCTGATACCAACATCCAGCAGTGAGTCAAACAGCAGAGAGGAAGATCACATCTTCAACTATTCACGAAATGCTTTGGCCCTTGGGCTCCTCTGCATGGACTTTGTGGATGCAAGAAAGCATGGCGATGGTGAAAGAATATTGAAACTATATTCCTGTATGATGTTGTTTTTCAAATTGGCAGGTAGTTCAAAGTACAGTTATTATGACTTGTATACACTTGCCCAAGTGAAATTCCTACTGCCAAAAGAGTTAGCAGATTGTGTCAAGAGTGAAAGATTTGTGAATGAACGTGGGAAGGTAAACACTAACTATGAAATTGATCGCTACATAGAACACAGGAACAAAGCCTTCAAACTCAATGCAAGAAACCTGATTGGAAAGGTCACACAACAAAGCTTGGACCGTATAAGTGGCTCATACGAAGTGATTGAAAAGCTAATGCAGTCATACGATCAACAGATACACAGACATAAACCATCTGGTAAGCACAAGAAGGATGAAGCATTGTCAGATATTGTTGAACTATCAAAACAGTTCAGTGCAAGGAAAATCTTTGATTGCATCCCAGGACGTTTCCATCATGCTTTTCCTGGCTTTCAGTCAAACCTTTTGCAAGGACTGAATCTCTTTGAACTTAACCAATGGATTCAAAGTTGTATCAAGAAATTTAGCAATCTTGCTGTGTACAAAAGTTTGTGATGGGTGTGTATGATTACAGCTGACTTGTAGATATTTATCCAAATTCCTTAACACTTTACTCACAATAATTGATATTAAAATGGTATAAGTGTTATAGTAACATGCTTTCCCCTGGCTTGATTGTGGGTAACTTTCAGTGATTTGCCACAATCCCTGAGAGAGTATTTTTGACATCATGGTTATTTTCAGAATGATATAGTTTTTAAGTTTTGTGAGAGACTTTATAGTACTAGAGGAAGTATCTGAAACACTGGCAATCTTTGCAAGCTCCTAGATTTGAGATTCAAGGAGGAAAATCAATATGACCACCAAAAGAATGTTCTTCAAGGTCTACTGCAGTGCAGCAAGCAACATTCTGCAGCTTTTATGGTTTACAATTTGGCAGTTTCAAAACATCACAACTTCAAAGCTGGCAGAAACTTTATCTATATACAGTATATTAAACACTTTAATTCAGAAAATACTGATGATGTCAATCTTGCTCTCTCTGTGATTATGGTAAATTATACATGAGGTAACCATTGGTCAATTCAGTTGGAAGAACTAATATTCTATGTCATGTAATGCTTATTCTGACTCAGAATTGGAGCAGGATAGCTCCCTTGTTCTGCATCTGTACCTTTTGTGACTAATGTTTGGTTCTGAGTCACTTGAATCAGATGACAAAAACTCATCAATATCTGATTCAAGACCTTTCTCCAGTTCTTCAGTTGTCCAGGTGTCCTCTAAGTCAAAGTTATCCAGTGCTTCCATTGTGCTATCAAGCATGTTATTTGCACATTGATCAACCAAGACTGGAAATTTAAGTCGAACATCTTCAATCGTCAACATTATGTCATTTGCAAGGTTAGTATTTAAAAGAAGAAAATTGTGCCTTATATCATCAGCACATGAAATCATTACCAGGTTCTTCAAGATTTCTTTAATTGTTGCAACTGGTAGACCAGTTGTCATGTCAACTCCAGTATGCAATCCTTCATTGCTATTGCAAAGTTGTAAGCGCAGATTTCTGAGCTGGGTTTCAAGAGACTTTTTCCCCTCAGGAGATACATCAAGAGAGGTTGATTCGAGGTGTTGTGTGCTGCAAACTTGAGCCTTTGCTAGATTTTCCTCAATTTCCAATTTGCACTTGTTTACTACTTTAACTGAACACATGTCATGCTCAGCAGCACATTTGCAATTGGCAAAGCACACATCACAACAGAAATGACTGGGCTTTACTTCTGTGAAGGAACCTGGAAAATTCTCAAGCATAACTATCCTGCGACACTGACTTGTATTACTAATGTAATCCTTCATTTCCTTGCTTGTTTTCCCAAATTTAGAATAACTGGGGTAAATTACCAATGTGGCATAGCTTTGAGCTCCATCTCTTCCACATCGCCCAGTCTCCTGGCATAGATCATCTACACTGCTTGGGGGACCATAGTGAATGATTTGATGTAAATTCTTGCAGTCCACTCCCATGCCAAAGGCAATAGTTGCGAAAAGAACCCTAACAATCCCATCTTGTTCTGCAAATGAATTGGTGATGTATGTTTTCATGTCATCATCAGTTGAGCCATGAAACATTTCATAAGGACGAGATGTTTCATCAAATTTACCCCCAAGTTCTCTGTCAAAATAAGCATATAGCTGGTGAACATGACTGTGCCTTCGACAAAAAATTATGTACCTTGGACACTCCAATTTAGCCACTTCTAATTTTGTCACAAGCCATGAAAATGTTTTCTCGATGGATGACTCTGCAATGTTGACAATATCATAATAGACATTTGGTCGTTCTGGCATGCTAACAATCCTTGTTGGCTGTTGAAGGTCCAGATTTTGAATTATTTCTTTTGTTATCTTGGAGGTTGCTGTAGCAGTTAATGCAACAAAAGGTCTTGGTTTTTGTAACAATGACCTTAACTGTGATATTTCACCATAGCAGCATCGGAAACGGCGGACTTTTTTACTTGTTGTACCCCTAAAAGTAGAGCATTCATGGATCAGCAATGAGGAATGATACCTTTCTGAAGGACACTGTTGCCTTGCCAATGTGTTTTAAGGAAATGTACTATTTCTCCTCAAAAATTTATTACATCAGTTAAATCTTCCCTCCCAAGAATTCCCTTTCGCATTTGGAAACTTTTTGATAAGCTTCTACAGACAAGGTTACTATGTTGTGCAGTATATATCAATGATCCACAAAATAACAAGCTTATTGTGCAAGTGATGTTTTGATAACTTTACTACCAGTGAGGCCACAGAAACTCAGCACTAGAAATTGCTAGAGTCATGCTAAGAAACTTTCAGTGCTAATGTAAATGATCTGGCAAAGATATTGAACCCAACATATTCTTATGAGTACTATTAACTGTAAACTTTAGGAAAGATCAAAAAGCTTGTGGTACTAAGAGTAAAAGATAGAAAATTCTTATATGTGAAGTTAAGCCAAACCTTGATGCCTCATAAATTCAGTAATCATGCTCACCATTTCACAATGCAGTGGCTCTCATCCACCACAATGCAGCATAATCTTTGCTGAAATCCTTTGTTTTTAAAAACTTGTCGATAATCTCGTAGTATTGCTTCTGGGGAGCAGTACAGAAATGAGTAGTCAAACTGCGTGATACGTGAGGATTTGGCATCTTGGTCAAGGCTAACTGCGACTATATTCTTCTCGGTTAATTGTCGTATCTGGTCTTTGACCAGAGACACTAGAGGGCTTAACACCAAGGCAAAATGTCTATCAATTCCAACACAAGTTTCGGGTAACTTTGAAGCGATAAAATCCTTTGCAATCGGAACAAGGAAGCATATCAGAGACTTTCCAGAGCCGGTTGGCTTAGCCACAAAGGTATCGTTTCCTCGTATAATAGATGAAGCACCGTCTTCTTGATGTTGTCTCAAACTTTGGTAGCCAAGTTTATTCGCTGCAAACGTCAGCGCCTCTTTGATGATCGTGTCTGTACTATTTGTAGTTAGGCCATCCTCCATTTTGATCATAGAAGAGCGATTAAATCAAAGTGTTTGACCTCCGTCTCACAAGGCAGCCATGTGATGCAAACCGAAGTTGATTGACATTCCTTTTGTTTTCCTTGAATCTGATTGGCTGCTATTTTTGCATAAAGGACGAATGCCGCGGACAGAATCTTGTCCATAACTATTGAATGCCACTGTTGTTCTATTTCAGGCCTGCGGAGAATAACAAGTCTTTCTTTCCTCCTCCTCTTCTCTCCCTCGCGCTGCGCGCTCGTTGGGCCTTCGGCGCGATCATCACAGAAGAACGAAAAGGAAGACTTGTTGCAAGTCCAGTCTGAAGGTTGAAATAAAAACATACTCGTCGTAGTGTCGCTCCTTGTTGTGTAATCTTGATATTGAAATGGTTTACTAGTCATTAAATCGTCATAAGCGTCCTTGAGTTGCAGATAAAAACTTTGAAAACCAGCCGGCGAAGGCTGCAATCACGAAAATGCAAAAATTACCCTGGTGGGTGCATGCATACGAGGCTCGAACTATATGCAGGCCTTTGGGTCAGCGGTTGAATCGAATGAGAGCTATGCTCGAGGCACACAGATCAAATGACGTAATGTGATCTGGGAGACTATGATCTAGTGCCAACCAACCTCCAATGTTAAACAGCTCAGAGTTCAAGTTTACAGTTATATTAGCCATGAACAAAGGGTAACAGAATCCATACAAATGATTCCTCAATCCAAGGATGAACAAACCTTTCACTGTGAACCAGGTGTTCCTCATTTTAAAGGCCAATTAGCTTCCATGAACTTCACCGCAGTATTGAGAATTTCCAACTGTAATTATTATTATTATCATCATTATTATCATCATTATTATCATCATTATTATCATCATTATTATTATTATTATTATTCTTATTATTATTGATGTATTTAAAGTTGGCTTTGTAATTTAAATAGCTACAATAATAGCTAATTAAGGCCAACTATAACTAAAAGAAAATAAATGATAATTTACAATTGAAAAAATCACTAAAAGAGGACAAAATTAATTAATCTAAAAACCCCAAATCTTTTATGAAAACTGTACACAATCTGCAGGTGCTTGAATCGCCATTCCACTCTTTTATTCTTCTTTTGAATTCCTGAATTGTGCTACTGTCTTTCAAAAAACTTGGAAGGGAGGACCATAAAAGGTAGCCTCTATGTTGAATATTCTCTGTACCATGTATTGTTGTCCTTACTTTCAGCAATTGCAAATGATTTATATTCTGCAGGCTATAAAAGTTGCCTCTTTCTGCAAAAATGTCTTTCATAAAAGTTGAGTTAAGATCGTTCTTTGTTTCCAAAATCTCTATCGTCAGTAACTGCAGATTGTGTTGGTGCATGGTTACAGAATTATTTACAGTATTTACAAGATAATTTCCACTATATTTGCATACAATTCGTAATGCTCTTTCACGAATTCTGTGCTTACATTAGAATTGATTGTCCTGTCATGGAACATCCATACGAGTGGACAGTAATTGAACTGTGATTTGATTAATGCATCCCTCAGCAATTTTAATTTGACAAGGTCTGTATAATTAGAGAGGCGAGCAAGTGCAATTATTTTTTTGGTTTGCCTTTTTGCATAAGTCTTTAACATGTTTTGAGAAACTTAATTTTTTATCAAAAGTAACTCCCAAGAGTTTTTCATAATTACTATCTTTAATTATGGAGTTACCAATGTTGACTACTGAGTCTTTATATTTGTTACCAAATATCATAAGGTGACATTTGTCTTCATTAAATTTCATGTAGTTCTTTGAAAACTATTTGGCGAGTACTGCACTGTCTATTTCTAATCTATTAATTATAGTATTGAGATCTGAAGTGCATACATAGATAGTGGTGTCATCAGCATAGTTACAAATGTTGGTACCATTTACGAAGAAGAAAATGTCATTTATAAAAATATTGAATAAAAGAGGCCCTAGAACTGATCCTTTTGGTACCCCTATCGTAACATCTCTCCAACTACTATATGAGCCGTTTATTTTGACTCTTTGTTTCCTCTTCTATAAATAGTTGTTGATAAGCTTGAGAGCATTCCAGCCGAGACCATAAGCAGCTAACTTTGCAATCAAAAGATCGTGATTTATACAATTGAATGCTTTTGAAAGGTCCATCAGCATTGCCCAGCTAGTTTCTTATTGTCAAGACTTGCTTTACACCTTTGCAGAAATTTAAACAAAACTTGCTGTGTGTTATATCATCATCAAAAACAACCCAAAAGTGGAGAGAAAAAGATGCCAATGTAAGCAAAAAGCTGATTATACATAATGCGTTCAAAAACCTTTGAAACAGCTGGAGGTAGGCTTATAGGTTTTTATATTTATTATAGTAGCTTGTATATATATTTTATAAGGCAAATGATACATACATACATAGGTCTATAATTTTTTTCATGTTATCCTCTTTCTTACAAAGCGAAGAAATTTCAGCAAGTTTTAGATCATCTAGGAGAGCACGGTCAACTACAAGGTTGTTGAAAATTCCAGTCAGTGGTGATGAAAACAGATCCACATTTGCTTGAAGTATTTTTGCTGGAATTGGCTTCTTGCGGCAACGCCTTTTTAGGATCTAATTTCACTAACTGGTAGAACATTTCTTGGACTGTTATTTGGTAGCCCTAATCTTAACAATACAAGGGTGGCACTGGAAACGTTGAACAGTCACTTGTAAAGTATCTTGCGAAGAAATATCCAGGTTTGTGGAGTCCTCTTCACAAGCTACACCCAAAGCTTTGGTAATATCAACAAAATAACCATTCAAGATTTCCGCAACCCTAGTATCGTCTGATTCAACTACATCGTTCTCGAGAAGTGTAATGCTAGCACTTCCATGAATCTTGTTCAAAAAAAGGGGCTTCACTGTTTTCCAAAACTTCTTTGTTGTCGCTCACAACTTTTGGGTCCAGTCGATTATAATGTGACCTTTTGTTTTGACGCAGCAATTTGACGCAAAAGTTTCATTGCTTTTGAACAGCTGTCCAGTTCTCATTTGTCCTTCTTTTGATAAACCTATTGTTTAGCCCAGTACGCTTCATGTTTGCTTCTCTAAGTTCTTTGATCCTTAAAGGGCCATCATTGCCTCAAACGTACTTCTTCTTGCATGTAGCATGCTTATCTAGCACTTTTTTAGAAATTCTATTGACATTCGTGAAATCTTGATTGCCATCAGAATTAGAGGTAAGCTCTTCCTGCAGTTCTGTTATCAAAACAGAGTTATTAAATTTATCATAATCCCGGTATGTTATAATTCTAGGGCCTCTTTTACAAAAGATTTGTTTCAAAGCGGTAGCTATAATAACGTGGAAGTCCGACAGCCCAGTTTCAATTGTTGTAGTATTTTTAAGTCTTGTGGTATCACTAGTAAGTATCAAATCAATACAAGTTGGATTGTCAGATTTAAAACAAGTAAGTTTCTTAAGGACATTTTCTAAATTACAGCTGTTCATGAAGTCTTTCAAAATTGAATTTTCCTCGCCAAGGTAAATCCCCAAGAACGAGAAAATTACCTTGGGTGATTCTGACACCTGAAGGATGTTTCATGCTTACTAATTCTATGTTTTGAATCAATTAGAATGCTTGGTGGCTTTTCTTGTGTTTTGACTTCTCGCAGCAGCATGCCCTGGTTGGCCATTGCTTGTAACATTTTCCAATGGTCAGTTTGGTTGAATCGTTGCTGTGATTGTTTATCACAATGTCACGTTTTTCAAGCACGTTTAAGTAAAAGGCAGGAGCATTAAATAACAAATTAGGGTGTGGGTGTGGGGGGCTTTGTGTGACACCCCTCAATAATGTTGCCAGCCAGTTCCCAGTCCCTATTCTGTAGTTTAAAAGTCGGTCCCAATCCGATCCCAATATTTTAAACTTAAAATGCTTTATGTTTGTCAATAGTTCTGAACAGAGTGGTACCACCAAGCTGTGTTACAGCAAAACTCGGTCCCGATTCTGCTCTGGATTCCGCATTGTATCAAAGAGAGCCATATTGATCTTGTTTCTTTAGCAGGACCAATTATCAAACAATGGCTGGGAGTCAGTCCCGGTCAGTGCAGCTGCCTTGACAAACAGTGGTCTTGTCCAGTAGGTCTGCATTCCCACAGTGAAGAATTTGATTCAAGTTTTTCCTCAGCATTCTCACAAGGATGATCATGGGCGTTAGGAGACGCTTGGATTGACTTTGAAAATATTGCGGTTGGAGGTTGCGGTTTCAAGAAAGAAAATGGCCGCGATGTCTTTGTAGCGGCTTTGCTTTCTACTAGCCACTTGACTGCTGACCCGGCAGACGCTAATCTCCTTATTGACTAATCTGAATATTTAGATGGGTAGGAAAACAAGGGACTGGGGACAATAAAAAACTATTGTTTTTCAAAGCACGATCTTTCTCCCATGGCTCGTAACATTCCATTGCAAATTCACAGGGATTCAAAATCAAAATTCTGAACAAAAAACGGGGGTTTTAATAACAAGCAAAGGTCAACAACTGTTGCAAACAAAAGAAGGATCTGCGCGATGCTGGTTGAAGTTGTTGAGGTGTGGATTTTCATTCCCCTGACGAATAAAAAGTGAATTCCCCTCAAAAAGAAAGGTTCCCTCTGACGAATTCCCGAATCAATGAATTGATCAGGTGACGAATTCCCTTTCTTTTGTAGTCCCACAATATTTTTTTGATTGGAATGTTTAAACGTCAATTGGGAGCGGAGAAATGATGAATTCACCAAAATCCAGTGAACTGGTTATTTGCGATTTCCCCACAGGGAAGCAATCTCTGCTTGGCTATGGCTCACAAGTTTGTGAAGTACATCCCGACGTACATAGCTGAAATTATTCGCTGACGAGTCTCAGTTTGGATTTGATGGCACCGCCTATCCTCTTTGAGTAGAGAAATAAAAAACAAAATCTTTCATGTCAACTTTGTTATTGCTTGGTCTCATATTTGCCCAGCCTTTTTAGCAAAGCGTAGTATCAGCTGTTTATTCTCCCAGAGAAACTGCTCATAGGAAACTCAACTCTCAGAAGCCAAAAATTCTGATAGTTCTCCATAGTTCCTGAATGGAAATGTAGGGGAAACAGACATCAAGGAAATTGAAAGCAAGTGAACATTTCCATTTCCCGCTTGGAAAATTCTGAGGGTAGTGTCCGTTTCCCGCGAAGTTTCCTCAACTAAAAACTTGGCTAAATTTTGTCATTTTAAAATCACAAAATATCTCGTACACCTTTATCTTATTTCTCAAAAATCTACCAACAGTCCGTAACATCGTTTTGTTCCAGAAAAATTTCTTGCTTTTTCAAAAGAACGAAATGCCCCTCTGTAAGAACTACAAAATATACATCATTTTCTTCCAAGACAGTATGTTCAGTTTTCCATTAAAACTAGTAAAAGTTTCTTGTATGAGGGTTTACATTCCTCAAAAAATCAGCCTGGGTTTCTGCAAAAGTTGTTCTCATTTGAAGGGTTCTGACCATAACGTGTAAACATCGGAAAAGCTTGAAAAACCATATTTTTTAAATGTTCATTGGGGTCATACAGGCTGTAAACATGAAGGCTGATATCCTTCATTGAAGTATTCTAGTTGTTGTTTGTTGTGTTGATACATTTCCTGGTGATGCCCTTGCCGTTTGAAAAGCACACCCTTCTACCGCACGCTAGCCAGGCGAGCAAGGAGCAATCGCAAATTTTGTTCAACAAAAGATTCACGGTTGCGAGTGGACAATGTGATTTGCCTTCGAGAAGAACAGATTTCACACCTCTAAGCGCACTCAATCAAATCAAACAAAACAGAGAAAGCAAACCATTATGGTCCGCTTTGTTGAAAGTGTGAAATCTATTCTTGAGGTTGCCAACTCGCTTTGTCTCATTCAAATCTGTATCCTTTGTCTTCCCTTTGTCTTACAGCCCTTGCTCAATCGAGATCAAAATTCAAATGTTTCCCTCAAGCTCCCCCTAAATCTACGAGCGAAGGAATTTGAGACGTCCAAACGCTGACGTCACCGTTTGGATGCAGCCATTGTTCTAGAACTTTGGAATGTTACAAGCTGTGGGAGAAAAGCTCTTTAAGGATTTTACTTGATTTCCTACCCATCTGAATTTAAGGATTTAAGTCGATCGGCAAATGAGTGTCTGTCGGGTAAACAATCAAGTGGCTAGCAAATGAAACAAAGCCGCTTTGAATATATCACGGCTGCTTGGATTATTAAAAGCCGCAACCTTCGACCGCTCAACTTTCAAAAGCCCAATGCAAATGAAAACTGCAACCTGTAACCGCAACATTTTCAAAGTACAATCGAAACGTTTCCTAATGCCCATGGGATGATATCTTCTTGTAAAGTTCCCCAACAAAACATAGAACTTTTCATTGTCCCGCCAAAGACACTCTGCATTTTTGCTGCAACTTCTGTGTGCATTTTATTGTACAGAATGTCCAAAATAACATGTACGCTGTTTGAGTAAGTACAGCACAGATGCCTTTAGGACGGTGTGCACGAAATCCCACCGGTCAGGATCATATGGCTGCGAGGCTCCCTCGCATGATACATGGATTCATTGCGGTCAATACGTTGCAATGGCGGATGGCCTAGGCTGAAGCTGCGACGGTTGTTCCACAACAAACTGCACAGATTTGACTTTAATGACTTTATATTAATGGTTGGTCCTAAATTTTCACGAAAGTAAATCGTTTTCTCTGTGTTTCATATGATGTTTTCTCTTTTTGAAATATAGCTGAATTCACCCTTGCAAACTTCACAGCAAGCCAATTTTCATTTCATTTCATTTTCATTATTTTCATTTCATTTCAATATATTCAACTTCTTGGGAGTTTGCATGTTCTTTCATTTCTGCAAAGCGGAAATGATTTGGGTCCTCATCTCTTCGAGAAAGGTTGACAAACTTCAGAATATTTGTAATTGCCGACTTGATTATTTATGTGCACACAGGTATGACTTTAAATTGGACGCATAATTGACACAAGCTTTGGAGAAATAAAACATTAATTTTGAAGATGTTAGACCAGACGGAAAATGAGGTAGGGGTAACCTGGAGCCGAACTTCATTAGGTAATGTTTTTCTGGTGTAGAATTTTGCGCTGAATAAGAAAATATTTGGTAAATAGACTGTATCCGCTGCGTTTACCATACATGGGCATTTTTTGAGACGGGGGTATGGTAATTGACTATTTTGCACAAAATTTCTTTCTAGAGTTGGTCTGGATGTTAAATGTCCGTCTCACACCATTCTAAATACTGATTTGATCCTTTTCTGTTAATTCTGCAAAGTAGTAGCAAGTTGGAGCAATTTACAAATGTGAAAACGGGGGTTACATCATGTTTTCCAGTGGCTCAAAAGAAATCATGCCTGCGTTTCGAGCGCAGCCTTCACCACTGTCATTAAATTCTTCTCGCTTTCGTCACTGCTCTCATCATTGTCATCTTCATCCAATAAAATGTGCCCCAACTCTTCAAGGAAAGCAGCATCCATCAAGATCATTTTGCCATCCGCTGATCATCCGTTGTGCTCGGTATCAGAAAAGTCAGTGCTCGTTTTTAAGCAGGGCCTGCGCACTTCTGCAATCTGATTTGATATTTGTTAGTGCAACTGCAATAACTGTCAACATGGAGGCAGCGAAAGCATGAATCCTTCCTTTCCTTTTATAAATGTTGCTGAAGATTTCACAACGAGCTCTGTTGACCTCATTCTTTCTGTCCAAAGAAGATATTTTTCCAATTCTGAAAGGGGATCTTCAGCCATACTCCACTGAGCTTGTATCTGGAGAAAACGTGGACCAACAGGTTATACTTTTCACCACGTGCCAACAGTGAGCCTTTGACTTTCGAAGAATGGAGAGGCATAGCCATAGCCATCTCTTAGTGAGGGCTCGGTGACCCTGCGAGCTTTCATCGCTACAAATGCCATGGTATCTTGCATTAACTTTGTTTTTTTTTTAACTCATGATTGATAAAAAAATAGCACCCTAGGGTTATTGCACCCTGTCACCCCCCCCCCCCCCCGCTTTTCCCCAAAGTGTCCAACAATGGGCGGAACTTACGAATTCGGAACATAGTTTTTATATATAAGGTATATACCAAATGAAAGCATATACTGTAAGGAGTGTGAATATGCAATAATATTTGGGGTAACCCCCCTACGAGGAAAGTTATCGGGAAAAGTGATGTGAGTGATTGGCCCTACACTTGACGACATAAATCGCTTAACAAACGTACCACTTGATCGGTATGAAAACGAAAATGTACCAATTCTTCGGCCTAGAACAGCGTTAGTGATGGCCTAAGTCAGGCACCACTGCTACGAACTGCAAGAAACAAATGCTTACAAAGTAAGTTATAACTCACCGCCACAACATGTCTCCTCTCAGCAAAACCAGGTAACGAATGAGAATTTGAGCGCCACTTTTTCCTACCTGTTTGCTTGTGAACTGGCGGCGCCACCACCGAATTGTATCTTTCGCGCCAAAATCCAAACTCGGTTCCAAGTGAGGCAGCCTTGCTCCCAATGTTATGCGGCCACTTTGCGTCAGAGCCAGGGGTCAGGGTTTTCGGTTGGGAGTATCAAATTTTTTTTGCCAAAAGATACTGCTCTACAATTTTCTTTTCTCTTTTTCGTTTTGCTCAGATCTTAAGGCAAAGTCTTTGATATTTCTCATGACAAAGTAGGCAAATGTTCGAATTTCTATTGCCAGAGAGTAAGGCAGTCCGCTCAACTTTTCTGAAAAAAAATGATTTATGAAAATTCTAATTCTTATGCCAACGATTAATACTTTACTTCTTTCGCAAAAATTACCCAGTTTTCATTGGCCTTTTTGACAAGTCGATAAGTTTTGAACTCCGAATTTCGTCCACAGGGTCTTTTGTCACATTGAGACAGAGACGACATCTTATGAGAAAATTCCTTGGGGATGAGGTTGGTTTTTTGAGCAATAATTTCTCTAGCCTCCTTACCATTAAAATTCGCTTTCACGTCATTGGTAGTAGAATGTACGAATTTTCCTTTTAAAGGTGTATCGTCTTTATTGAAGTTGTAGTAATCTCAGTAATCTGTTCAGTAGTCTGTCATTACTATGATTCCCGTCATGTGATAAGCATCGTCTCTCCAGTTTTGCACCCCAATCTGAGTTTCACACAGCCATCATTCTTGTGAATGGCTCTACTTAAGGTAGCAAGGCTCACTGTCACTCCCAGGGGGGGGGGGAGTTGGTAGTTCAAGGTGACGTACCCGTTGCAAAATGTTGCAAAACCCTGAACCCTTAGCGGTAGTAGCTTTTAGCCTAAGTGGTAGTAACTTTCTCAGTGATAAGCAGCAATAACAATAGGTTGATTGTTCCAGAAACAATAGAAGACAAGAAAATGACAAGAAAATGACTTTTATGTGCTTTGAAATAGTACAGGTGTAGGAGTAAAGGTAGGATTGGGATGTGGGAACCTTCTCCTAGCGTGAGCATATGACAGTGACGTCAATGGTCAATCATTGATCATTGCGATTGGCTTAGATAAGTTTGCAAAACAATAGGAGACTGAATAACTGGTTATTTCTGCCGTTGCAGAATCTTACTAACAACAATTCAGTTCGTCAAACTTCTTAAATCTCCACGAACTAATCATATCACTTTTCACAACCCTAAAGCGGTAGTCAATTTTAGAATTTTATAACCCTAAGAGGTAGTAAATCGCAGAATTTGAGACCCTAAATTTTGCAACGGGTACGTCACCTTGACCTACCAAGTCCCCTCCCCCTGGGCTGCCACTACATTTAAGTCCTGTTGTAGAACTTGGAGAAGGGGGCACGACACTTGGGGTAATTGTATTTCAGAGGGCACTTTGAAAATCGTTATATTTGCCCGCGAACCAGGGGGGAACTTGACTAGGGAAGTGACGGGGGTGTGTGGCAAATCTCTTCACATCCTGTACCCTGTCGCATAAAATTTTGCGAAAATCCACTGTTTCAAGAGGACTCTAAAAGGCATCCTTCGACATGATACCCTGTCGCATAATTTTCTTATCAATTGTAATAGCCTGTCCCATAAATTAACCCCCCCCCCCCCCCGGGCCCGAGAAGTACAGCCAAAAGCATTGCTTTTTGCTTAAGCTGTGCCTTTTGTGAAATTCCCTCTTTTCCCAGCATTTCTTGTTGTTCGCTAAGATTGTGATACTAATTGAACTCTCCTGTTCAATTTTAGGCTGAATGCCTACCCATATGCAATGGCTCAATATTAGTTACTTTGTTAGGCCAATGTGAAAGTATCTTGTTACCTCTTCAATAAAAATCAGTACAGTCCCTCCTCTAAGAAACCAACTAATGGCCCTTCGCCCGCTGTTCTCCACTCATTACACAATTGTTCTCTACGCCTTGCTAACTGTTTTCGTTGCTCCACCGGCATAGCATAAACGGCGAACACGACATCAGTTCATGTCGTATTCAGATCGACGCGATAGTTTGGCCAATGAAAGCATGCGCCTCGACAAATTCTCGCTCTATGCATGGTCAGAACCTATCATGCCATAAATCCTCGAATAAGCGATGCCCTCGAATAAGCACCCACCATGTCAGGTAGAAGTGTTAGATAAACGCACCATACGCGTAAGTGCCCACTCTCTAATAAGCACCCATCACCTCCAATTTAAGAAACGGGCAGTTATTCTAAGTTTGTGCCAAAACGAGTTTCTGGTGCGACATCATGTAAACACAACAGTAGCTCAGACCGGCACGAGTTTCATGTCGGGTCTCATGTAAACGGCTTCTAAGCGCATAAGATGGTTGCCATTTTAATGAGAATATTCGAAGCAATTAAGTGCTATTGTTGCTAAAACTATTCAATAGGATCTATCACATCTATTTTTGGTATGTATCCCAATTGGTACTCAACGATCAGCTCTCAAAGCCAGCGAACTTCTATCCAAGCGCATACAGATTTCTATCCAAGCGCATAGATGTTTTATCTAAGCGCATCAGTTGGTTGCCATTTTAATGAGAATATTCGAAGCAATTAAATGCCATTGTTGCTAAAACTATTCAATAGGATCTATCACATCTATTTTTGGTATGTGTCCTAATTGAAACTCAACGATCAGCTCTCAAAGCCAGCGAACTTCTATCCAAGCGCATACAGATTTCTATCCAAGCGCATAGATGTCTTATCTAAGCGCATAAGTTGGTTGCCATTTTAATGAGAATATTCGAAGCAATTAAGTGCTATTGTTGCTAAAACTATTCAATGGGATCTATCACATCTATATTTGGTATGTGTCCTAATTGAAACTCAACGATCAGCTCTCAAAGCCAGCGAACTTCTATCCAAGCGCATACAGATTTCTATCCAAGCGCATAGATGTCTTATCTAAGCGCATAAGTTGGTAGCCATTTTAATGAGAATATTCGAAGCAATTAAGTGCTATTGTTGCTAAAACTATTCAATAGGATCTATCACATCTATATTTGGTATGTGTCCTAATTGAAACTCAACGATCAGCTCTCACAGCAAGCCAACTTATATCCAACCGCGTCAAGATTTCAACCAAAGCGCATGGAAATCTATCTAAGGCTAGGTCGAAAACTCGGATATGTCGGAGATCTCGGAGATCTCAGAGAACTATCTCCAAGTTTTTCATCTCCAAGTTTTCGTGTTGGCCCTACATGCTTAAGTCGAAAGCTCGGCGATGTTTGGAAATCTTTTGGAAACTTCTCTAGATTGTCTGTTTCAGCATTTAGTTGTCATTTTGATGACAATTTTTAAAGCAATGAAATGTTATTTGTAAATACAGTTATTCAATAGAACTTGGAGACATTTACGGCAGGTCTTTCAAGTTAAACAGGACGCTCAGCCCTTAGATTCATTTAACTTCTATTCAAGCGCATAACGATGTCTTTCCGAGCGCATGAAAATATATCCAAGCCCCCCCCCCCCCCTGGGGGAGGGATACTCTTATATTTGTCTATACCGGGACGTGCCGCTGAAAAGTGTATCATTCCGACTCCGGGACAGGATGTCATTTTGTTGTAAAAATCGGCTCCATAACAGGGTCGATATTTCTTATTTTTGACTGCGAAAGGTCGTTTTAGGCCATTTGCACTCTGCGAATGTGATTCAATTTGATTAGTTGGAAACATTTCTACATTTTTCGATTACAATTATCCTTACAATTTTACGATCGATTCCTTTGCTTCCTTTGTAGGGCAAAGTTTTGTCTGAAACTAAGGGTCCTTGTTGTCTTTTAGAAGATTTGACTCCGGGATAGGGTATCATTTTCAGATTTCCCAGCGGCACCTCCCCTTATGTTCATACACCAAGTACCCCCCTTCCTCACCCCTAGGGATCTAAGCGCATAAGTCTGTTTTCACTATGAGAATATTTTCAACGAAATAATCTAATTATTCATAAAACCGTTGGTAGGGCCTTTCTTGTAGTTTTTCATAGAACATATTCCAATAAACAGTTAAGAGGGGCAGAAAAAAATCAAACTATGTGTATACGTAGTTCATATAAAGCTCTGACAAAACTAAGCAAAGTTATTGAAAGAACTGATGAAACGCAATAGAGTGAACTTGTGTATGTATTTAAAAAAAACGCGTTTCTGTCCGAACTTCATGTCGATTTCTATTGCACTTGCTTAACTTTTTGAACTTTGATTTCTGCGAGAGAAAAGTCAGTTGCATGCAAAAAGGATTTTCCAATAGCATATCTAATACCTGTTACAAGTTTCAGATCTAGTGCGAACCAAGCCTATAACAAATACAAAGTAGAAAAGCAAAACGTATCAAAAGACTACAGTGTAAGGGTTCGAAGGAAGACTGATTAATTGTAATGTTCTGCGATGTGAGCAAGCATGTTATTAAATGCGTCAACAGCATGAAGCCCAAAGCGTTCTCTCCAAAGGAATTCATCCAAGTAGGACGGAATCATTTGCAGCCTTGAGCCATAAACAGCCTTGCTATGCCATAAACAGCCATAAACAGATCTTCTGCTTAGCTCTTGACCAATAGGCCTCAACACCATTTGTGTGGACACCGGTCACAGGGTCTACGAAGTTATCTGCATGAATAACCCTTTCATGCCCATAGCCAATGTTTGGTAAGTTATTATACGCCCCCCAGCCATCAGAATAAATTGTCGTGCCGGGACGTACATATCTTTGGATGAGTGGCAGGAGTGTCGGAGCATCTCGGCTAGCCACAAACTCGATCCATCCGATTTTCCTTTGACGGTCATACATGCCAAACACCCATTGCTCGTGCTGTTCCCTGAACTGGCCCCGGTTGTGCTTTCGCTTTGGTGTGCACGAAATCCAACCCTCTCATTCCTGATGACGTAATATGATGTCAATGTAACAACCGCAACAACTAAGAAAACCCGAACAAAATGGCTGCCAGCCTGCAACAAGGTGCGTTATTCACTGTATTTGTTTTATTAACCAAATCTAATTGCATGTGCATAGAGCAAGGTTCCACAGTTTATCTTTGTAAAATATCAACATCATTGTTGACATTACGCAAGACTTTGTAAACGAATATATATATATGTATATTATGTAGGCCTAGGATTGCCAATATTTTGTCGTAGTGCTACACACAAAGTGTAGGATCACGAGGGGGGGGGGGCGGGTCAGGATCACGAATCACGCGGGAATCACTGAAATTAAATGTTAAATTTCACGTTTCACACAAAGGAAATGTAGCATTTTCATGTTTCACGAAAATGAATACTGGCTTTTCTCGTCACATCTTACGTGAAAGATATAGCAACTCGTGTTTCTTCACGAAGTTTCCGTTTCCTTTATAATCCTCTAGAAAGACGACAATAACTTCCACTCAACTTGAATTTTCGTCAACATTTCTTCAATTTTTATAATTAAATCAATCTCACACTGCATAAAGTTTGATAAAACTAAAAAAACTAATGTTAGACCAATAAACTCAAGAGCAGCACACATTTCCTTTAGAACTAGAAGAGTAGCAAAATGGGTGAAAAATGTAGGGGTGTGGGTTTGCAAAAAAATTCTCTGAGATCCAGGGGACATGGCACCCCAGAAACAAAAATGTAGAGCTCCTTTCCAGATCTTGCAATGAGCTTCATATGAAATTAGGGGATGGTGATTTATTGCGGGAGGGTATAGATAGTGTTAATACCACCTATTTTCTGAACTACCCTTAAGCATGTACCTGTGCATGTGATTACATGCATACAGTGGTATGAAAGATAATCACCTACTGGGAAAAACTAGAAAATTGAAGCCTTGAGACATTCAATCATATCTTCATGTATTATAAAAATCTTGATATACTTGAATACTGTTGATATATGCCCAGTATCTAGACATAATTCATGTGCAGCCAAGCCTGGGACTTCCAAGTTGCGCGGGCAATGCTGGAAAGAGTTTCTAGATTATATTATAAGTTTGAATGTATTGATGTGTGTATAAAGAACTGACCACTTTGGGGGCTTGATACAAGGGGGACGCTTATTAATTTTCAACAATTTTTCCCATTCAATGTTGTCATAGCAGGCCAAACATTTTTTACCTACTAAGAGTAACTGATGAGTGCAAGTTGTTTAGATTTTGAATGTCCCAATTGTCCGTCAGTTTACATTCATCACTACAGCTTTTGCAGATCCATTTCTGTTCACCAGGAATATTCTTTAAAACAACTCTTTTTAAATCTATGCAATGCTTGTGGTAGGATTCAGAGCACAGAGAGCATTGTCTGACATTAAAAACATCATCAGGGCTTAATGGCATTCTGCAACTGCAGTGAACACGAAACGATGAAAGCTTGCCAAGTCTTGGTTTTCTTGTCCCAATGACTGGAAATGGTGACATCTTTTTGGCCAACAGGCACTGCATTAAATGTGATCTCATTTTGCTTTTGTCATAAATCAATGTTGAAACATTCTGGCCAAAACACAGGCTTGTAGCAAAGGCCACAGCAAAAAGTCCGCAGCTATTTGGGTCATTTTGCTGCTGGACATCATCAAATTTCAGATTGATCTCTGGAGAGGGTGAGTGTAGCATTGAGGCTATGATGTTTTGAATCTCCAATGGCAGATGTTTACCCCCTAAACTATCCACTATTCTGACACATGAGAACTGCTGTGTACCCACATTTGTTACAAGAATCCAGTGGTTGTTATTTTTGTTGAGGATTTGGATGAACTCTCCATCTTCAATTGAAAATTGAAGCTTTGATTGCAGGATTGTGTCTTGAAAACCTCCAATGTAATTGAATTGGCACTTTAACAACTTTTGAGCAGCATTAATGATGTTGTCATTTAACCACATATCTTTGGAAATTAGAATTTGTTTATCCTCCTGCTTAAGGTGAACATTATCTACATCCATCCATTGATTTGATACAGTTTCTTTGCCATCTCCATTAGATTCTTGTTCCTTTTCAGAACCACTATCATCATCTGAAGAATTGTCATTATCACTGCTGATATAAATTGACTCTGGCACCTAAAACCAAATTGGGACCTTTTACCAACAACATAGTGATTTATATTGCCATCCTCAATCAAGTTCTTCAATACTTTATACACAAAAGCCCAATAATTAGCCCTAATTAGCAGCTTTTAATATGGTTGGCACTAAATAATTTGCAGTGTGGGATGGGTTTATTTATGATATGATACAGCCTTGTGCACATTGACATTTGTTTTTTTGCCAAAGAATTCTTACTCAAGTACATGGTCTGACATACCACTGATGAATTCTTATCAGGACAATGAACATTGTGGAAATCTTAATTTGCAAAAGGCTTTTGAAGTGTTATTGTCTACTGTAACTCCATGTGAGCTTTATTGAGAGGCTTAAACTGCAGTAAATCTTGTATGTTTAAATTACTTCTCAAAGAAAAGTAAATTTCCATTAAATAGTTTGAAAACATAGCAAAGTTTTAATGAATATATATATATATATATGATATATATGTAATACAATGTGCCCTCCCGGTTATCACCGCAATGGCTTTGCGGCAACTCCTGAACTTGGGCACAGGATGTACGGTTCATATATATATGATATATAAGATGACATATATAAGTTCATCTTTAAAAATTGTGCAAATTCAATTGTCAGACCTTTGTGCTATTCTTTTAACTCCACTAAATGCTTTTGTTTCCCTTAATTCAATGTTAGTTATTGTTGATTTTAAATATCTATAGGTAAAAACGTACTTCACTGCATGTAAGATGATTTTCAGCTGCATGTTCCTTATTCAATGCCACATCATTCTTTTGTTTCAATTTTTTTGTTCCTGCAAAGATATTGACATTCAGAGACTTACAATCATTGAAGAAGCCAATATTTAAGTTGAGGCTGTTTGTACTTCGAAGAAAACAGTGGGCCAATACTGCCAAATTAACCTGGTACTACCATTTGAGATCAAGTGAGAAGAATCTGTGTCAGAGTTTCTATGTTAGGATTTAAGCCCAACTATTACTCTCAAGTACCAAATGAATGGGGGGGTGAGAATAATTGGGGGGTTGGAAATGGTTCGAAATAACAATAATTGAGGGGTTAGAATATTCAGGGGGTGCTTGGAAAAATAGAAAATAGCAGTTTTCGTAGGTAAACATGCATCTCTCATATGTTTCTGTGAACAGTGATGTAACTGATAAATTTACTTTCTAGAGACTTTTTCTTACTTTATTCAGGAATTATGTTTACTATCATTTCATTTTTCCAAAAATTAATAAGAGGGGGGTTAGTGGGGGGTTGGAAAATTTTTCAAAAAATAATAAGCGGGGGCGATGATTATTCGGTACTCAAGAGTATGAATATCAGGAAATATATCCAGTTATATACAGGCTTCACTCTTTGAAAATTTCTTACATGACCTCACATTCCCAAAAATTTGCAAATATTTGATCTTATGGAAATATGCAGGGCTTCCACTTGGAAGGAAATTTCCTTCCAAAAGGAAATCTTGGCAATTGGAAGGAAAAAAGAAGGAAATGAAAATTTGAAGGAAATCGGAAGGAAATTTGATGGTGAAATGAGAAATTTGAAGAAAATGTGAAAAATATACATTTCATCAAAAAAATCATTGGGATCTCACTGAAAAAATATTCAGACAGCAGTCTATTTCAATGGTAATGGTAAAAAGGTAAATAAAAGATAGGTGTGATCTGTGATTGAGTTATTCACCATCTTATTTACAAAGACTAGAGTCCAGTCTCCTGTCAAAAAAAGCTCATGCTCATTTTAATTGATTTACTTGCACGTAAAATAATGATTATCTTCTATGGCCAAAGACATATCAACTCTGCTCTAAGATAAGCACCTAATTTGGAGCAAGTCCATTGATGGTGTATTTTTCAATACGTGAACAAGAGGGGCGACGAGTAGAAGATATTTGATAAGAACATTACTTTGGACCTACTAGTGACGAGAGGGAGAGAAGTAGAATGCTTTTCTCCCCCATTTCGATTTCCCATCAAGAGTCTGCACACAGGGGTCTGGGACACAGGCAACTGCACGCAGGCTAACGTTTGATAGGAATGAACTTTCAAAAAGGTTGTCACTGTCGAGGATCCTGCCACAGGTGGCTCAAAATGGCTCAAAATCTGTTAAACATATCACGAAAGAAGTAGCGAAATAGAAATGTCACCAGAGGTTGAATACACAAATGAAGAGTTTAACTGGATTTGCATCATTATGAATGGAAGGAAATTTGAAGGAAATAGAAACCTTTCTGGAAGGAAATTTCGCTGAAAAAAAGGAAATTGGAAGGAAATCCTATTTTCCAAAAGTGGAAGCACTGGAAATATGGTCAGTATGTAGATATGTTTTGGGAATAAAATCATGTTTTGAAATTAGGGACGGATCAAAGCCTCAGATGAAACCAAGATTATGTCTTTTCATTAACAGCCAGATCTGAAGAGTATATATGTGATGGAAAGTTAACCTCCTGGTGATTTTGAATAACTGTCTTGGTACACCCAGCACACATTATTGTCTTTATTGGGGGATCATAATTAGCAAAAGTTTCCTACCTATTTTCCCAGTGCCTATGTCCAGAAACTGATTTGCATTTCTTCGTTTTTCTTCTGCAGCTCTGCCAACTCTTGAGTGCTTTTGGCGTTTTGGTGGTATTGGCAACTTTGCTCGTGTGTCCACTTCTTTTTCAACGATTCTTCTTTTCTTTGTCACTTTGTTCTGTTTTTCTTTGATGTTTTCAACAACAAGGCCATTTTCTTTCCTTGCACTCTCTTTGATTGTCTTCAAGCACTCATAAAGCTGTTTCTGGAGCATTTTTAATGCATTGTCATCTTGGCAGGTGTATGTCAGACTTTTTATTTGATCAAGCAAATTCCTGCATTCAGATCCTGATGTTTTACATGATACGGATTTTGGAAGAGGGAGACTGATGATAGATTGTTGTTCTTCTTCCTTCTTGTTATCAGTATCTACAAGCAAAGACAGTTCTTAGAAGAAATTTTTGACGAGTGGTCAAAAGTCTTTCACGTAACTCATCACAGTTAGTGCAAAACATGGGAGAAATCTGTTTTCTCATTCCAGAGCCCAATCCTCCTGATTCCAAATATCAGATCTATTCTTTACAAAATATTTCACTTGTATTTGTGAGTCATTTGCAGTAGAACAGCAATGGCAGTAGTGATTATTCTCCCCAAAAATGAACCCAATTATCAATACTTACCAAATGCAATATCAGGCAGATTCTCTTCAATGTTTTCTTCTTTCTGTTCCTGTTTTAAAATGCTATTTTTCTGCAAAGAGCACGAGTGGTCAAGAGTGAAGTAACTCGAGTCTCTATACTGTTCTGGCAAAGATTCCCAAGTGTATTCTTTACAGTGGATGATGACTGCAAACATGTGCTTGCATGGAAGAAGGTTTTCTCTCCAGTCAAAGCAATCACAGTAAGGCATTCCATTTGCATCGAAAACAACGCTATATTTCTTTTCTTTGTCGTCAGTGCTCTGTACATAAATGCCTCCATGCTCGATAGTTATACTGTTTGAAAGGATTTTAGATGCCATCGCTAACTTTTGAAGGCAATGGTTTAAAAACTTCCTTGGCCGATCAACAAGATAATATGGTATCCAAGGGGCATAGGATTTGTAGCCACTTGAGAACTTCGCATTGAGCGATGAGTACCTGAAAAGCAGATAGTTAGCATTTACTCATAGAAGTTGGATACAACTCTCCCGGAATCCAGCCAGGCCATTCAGCAACCAAAGAAAGAATAATTGATTCATGAGGATTACTTTATATTTTTCAAGATACGGTAACTTACTGTTCAAGTAAGAATTTACACCCTTTTGCCATATTGGGTGATAGCGCGGAGGAGGCCATTCGTAAGACACTTTTCACACACAATTTAAGTTTTTGAGAGTCAAGTCGAAGCAATAAAAATAACGTTGCAAATTTCTCAAATTTACTACATTCCATTTCGCCACTTGAGTTCCACTTCTCCGAGGGAAATTTTGTTATGCCCCAATTTTTTTCTTTTTATTTTGCTATGTCGGTGAAGTAATGTCAGCTTGAAAGTGCTATAGCTAACGATCTTTCATACCGTATAGTTGTTTGTCAAAGCCAAGCGATTTTGTGGAGTCGGCCAATTTTTTTGGACATGCATCCTAACAATTTTGTTGGCCTGATGAAGTATGATATATGTGTCGTCCTGCAGCTCTCCAAATACTCCGATATTTTCATACCAGCCCCTTGACTAATACGACTAGTACATTAGTTGATTAAAAGCGACCACAATACCTTTTGTATTTTTCTGGGAAAAAGCTGTCCACCAGTGTAGAAACCAATTGCGTGAGTGTATTCTTCTTTCTGTTTCTCAAGAATTCATATTTAAGACTCTTATTTTGTCGTTCAAGGCCATTGTTTGTTTGAATCAATACTTGAAACGTTTGGTGTCTGAAGGCTGCTACCCACCGCTGAATAAAAGAAGAAATTAGAGAAGATATGATTTCTTGGATTGCATCAAGTGTTGATATTTGTTGCACAGCAATCAGCCTTTTCATTTCAACAAGCACATAACAAGCCCCACTTTTTATGCAATTCCTCGTTAAAACAAGGATGTTTTCGTTCCGGGCGGCGAGCGCAATGAGAAGGGGTAAACATACCAATCTGAAAACTTCAATTCATTCTACCGGGTGTCCCAGAAAAAAGGTGAAAGATTTGATCAGGGCTAGCGCTAAGGATTTAGCTTGAATCAATCGCAAAAAGGTTTAAACTAATCCTCGATAATTGACTTGAAGTTTTATTTCTTGTTCGTTCATACTGGAGCATTGAGAGCAGATATTGTTATCCTGAAAGTCTAGAGTTGTATTGTCAAGTCTAGAGATGAATTGTCATCATTGTAATTGTTACGAAACAAACATTCACATATACCCAAAG
Source organism: Aurelia sp. 3 sensu Dawson et al. (2005) (assembly GCA_964020215.1). Classification (NCBI taxonomy): domain Eukaryota; kingdom Metazoa; phylum Cnidaria; class Scyphozoa; order Semaeostomeae; family Ulmaridae; genus Aurelia; species Aurelia sp. 3 sensu Dawson et al. (2005). The sequence goes on from OZ026577.1 coordinate 7,546,124, forward strand.
GATGAAACATCTACAAAAGTGCTCATCCTTGCTTAAATTGTTTCTGAAATCCGAAATCCGAAATCCGAAATCGTGCTGAAATCCGAAGCATTCCAACTACACAACATCTTAAACCTGCCAAATCAAACCATTGAGCAAATATTGTTGTATGGTGATAAAAGTTCTACTCATGATCAAAATAGACAAATTTTGGAATCAACGCTGAAATTCATTCACTCATCAGAGCGATTTTTGTAGCACCACTAATGCAAACCTAGGGACATTAATCTTTTATCTCATCTATTAATCTTCAATCTTGTTGTTATAACATTATAAATGTATCGTAAATATATCTATGTTACCAAAGACTATACCAAAACCTGTCAACTTTAAATTTCGATCCGGCAAAGGTATCACATAATACCTACAATCCGTTTCTCCCTATGAAGGGACCAGAACTTTGGTATAGCCTTTAGTATCCGTATTGGTTTTTTGTTAAAGATCATTCAGGGTAGCCATGCCTATCATGCTCCCAATGATATTGTTGATGTAAATATGTTTTTTTAAATTGTAAATTTTTAGATTGTGTATAAAAAATTGTTTCTTTTTTGTAAATTCATTTTGATCGAAGAAAGATATTCCATGGTGATTACATTCATTGATATGTTTGTCAGTTTGCAGTTTTTACATTTTTATTCAAATGGGTACCTAAGATAAGATAACAAACAAAACATCGCATTTACTTACCTCTTATGTGGAAGCCAATAACTACTAAACCATGTTTGTAACGTTTTGCATGCTTTCCAGACTGTTGAAGCATACATAGCTCTAAGGGCCTCGTCGTAATCATCTAATGAACTAGCTTTAGCTATTCTTCTTAATCGGGCTAGCACTTCACCTTTCACATGAGCAACTTTATGTTCTCCTTTATTTACCCAGCGGGTCCATGCTTGCTCTCTGTGGAAGTCGCATAGGTAGACTTTACATGAACTGAAGGTCTCCTCTAAAGCATTGATCTCTTTTTCATCAAAATCCGTCATAAAGTAGGACGGTTCCCACGTAGGATTCCAGCTTTTCAATGTTGCAATACCTTCTTTTATAGATTCCTTTCCTTCGTGTTCACAAATGAAAGTTCCGACAATTTGGTAATCAACATTCGTCTTGACACAGAGAAAGAACAAGGGGAGAGCATACTTCGTGGTTTTATAAGCTGCATCCAATAAGCCTATCGATCCATATCTCTGAAGCAGATACCTCTGTTTTTCAGACTGATAAACGAAAAGGAAGCTTTCTCCATCTTTACCCTCCGTTTTCATTCTGTACAGAAAATTGTCGCTGGGATTTTGCTGTTTCCAACTTTCTATGCTCTTTTCCAGGTTCTTTTGATCATCCTTTGAATGCATCATACGCTGATTTGCTAGATACATATGATCAGCAACTGCTTTGTCAGTTGGGTAGAATCAACGATTGTTGAGGTCTGTTTTCACTTCTTCAAAGTTTGCTTTAACAAATGATTTGAGATGCCGCTGCATGTCTTGAACTTCTGTCACCCCATCTGCTACATGCTCATTTATTTTCATTATTAAGTTCTTATCCAGTGGCTGAAGGATACTTGCAGGCTACAAAAAGGTACGTCTCTTAAACAACATATAATTATCTATCATATTCTTACAATGAAGCAATTTTACCCTGGGTTGGTAGTATCTATATGCATGATAACGGGTATGTGTCGCCCATAAGGATGGGTTTGAACGTCAAAAATCCCTAAATATGGGTCTCGAAATGTAATGGTTGCCCTAACAGAAACTTTTCGAGAGCTTTAGTTTCATTGTTGCATTTTCTTCGTCCTAGTTGTAAAAAATGGTTTGCAGTAACTTAACCTTCCATCAATGTACGTTTAAAGTGAAATGAAAGTTATTTCGGGGACAGTTTAACAGGCTTCCCCCTAAAATCCTTTAAGATGGGAATCAAAATCGACCGAAAATCCTTAAATATGGGTCTTCCTCTAATTTATCAGTGGCACAACCCCATCATTCTAAAACTCTAATTACATCCTCCTGCAGGATTTTTACTGGTTGCCCTTGAAATTGCCAGTATTTTTTAAGAGTCAAGAAAGATTAGTATCTACATGATATTCCATTTTGGTGCATCATGTGAGCCATAAAAACAAGAGCTGGAAAGGAATTTTTTATTTTAAAATTCCATGACAATAAACAAAAATCATTAAAGAAGCAAGATGTGACTAAACTTATAACAGTTTCAAAGAAAAAATAGCTGGCATGAAACAGCTCTAAGTGGTGATACCATATACCCAACAATTTTTGAAACAGCTCTAAGTAGTGATACCATAATAATGCCCTTTGTTCAACACATGAACTTTGCACAAATGTTAATGATTCGCACAGTGAGTATAGAGCACAAAATGAACTTTTGCAAAGAATAGTTTTGCACTCATTGAACTGTTTGGAAAAACATAATGTTACAGAATAAGATAATGCTAACCTTCCCAACTTCATGATGTGAATGATCCTTTTTCTTTGGTAGTTCTATTGTAAAGTATTTTACTTTCTCTACTGGATCTTCTGTGGCCAGTAATTCCCGCAGCTTTGATGAGGCCATGTCTCTTTGGTATTTGGTTTCCAATGGATCAACCTGAAAAATGAAGAGCATGTGGTAATACTTATTTGCCTGCACAGTGACAATGTTCCTAACGGTGTGCAAACATTGATGAGCAGGTTGACTGAATGGTGTTTGCTTTTGTTCCAGAAGTTGGGGCATGAGATACCATCTTGAACTATAGACGGGGTCTTGTATAACATCAAGCCCCATAGTAGTTCTAAATTGTAACATTTTGGAAGATGCCTGCTATATGGCAACTTTATGCTGTTTTAGTTCCCATGTTCTTAATCAAACTGAATAGTCAAGCAAATGCTAGCAAATGGGAGATGGCAAGCATTTTTTCGTCCGCTGTCCATAAGGAAGGCAACAAAAGGAAATGAAATATAGTCTCTTACAAATAATATATAGAAATACTTTTCTTGCAATCTATTCTCTGATAGGGAGGCAGTAGAAATTACCCTAAATTCTGGAAAGCATATTTCCTCTCTTATGGTAATTTGAGCACTGCAACCAAACTTTTTTGTTTCTTGTGTTCGCCATTGCTTCCTGCTGTAGTCATGAATTTTCTCCTGCTGGGAGAAGTAGAAAGTTAGGACCCAACTCAAGAATACTATTTATCAAGGCCTTAAAGGGCACCACTCATTTTACATTTTGGTGGAGATTTCTCAAGGAAAAATTTGCTTAATGGCTTCTTGGTATTCATGAAAAAACCCAAAGGTAAACTTTAAGGAAAGCTTTGTGTGCATTAGGTACCCATAATATTTTATTTTTCACATCATGATCACCTTTAAGGGCATTTGTAGGACTTTAACAGCATGGTACTTTCAAGAGCAAAGAGGTTTCCAAAGTGGAATTTGCTGACTAACAGAAATGTCATGAGACTAAAACAAATCTATCCCTCCGTGTTAATACCCATTTTGCAATGTGATAAAATGGGTGACTTTACAGTCATTGGTTTGCTTCAAAAAATCAGTTCTCTAATCAGAAAGTATGGTTACCCTATTTTCTTTTCTCTGTTGTTTTCTTTTCTTATCTCTGTCTTTTCCATGCTGGCAGTCATGTAGGCGCTTATTGATTGAGACATATGGCATTCCATTCTTGTACCAATGTATTGTTCGCTTGACTTTACTATCAAAATCTGGAGATTAAAAATTGTTTCATTCTTTAGGAATAAAGCTTTAAGAAATTTAAGTAAGCAGCCACCTTGTCTGCAGAATTCTTCATCTAGATTTGCTAATAAATAGATTTTCCTCTGAAATTTTTTCATTCAACTTTTTATTCACCACTATTAGTCTAACAAATCTTTTATTTGAGCATTAAAAGTTCTTCCTCTTTGCCACAACTTTCAAAAACATCTCTTGGTGGGAATTTTGAGAGGATGACCAGTTGACAGTGTGCATTCCTTTCTGATGTCTGAATCCAGGCAAAGATCCATTAAAGACTAAAAACTTTGATTGTTTAATTATATCTTAACACTTTTTCAGCATGCCTTAAACTAGATACTGTATGTATATGACTCTCAAAATAGCCAAGTTTGCAAATTTCAATTTATCAAGAAACTAATCTGAAAGATAATCTTTTGCTACTATTTCAATTAATAAAATTTCATTAACAATTTTTCTTTGCATAACTAAAAGAAGAGATTGATGGAAATTTGTCTGTCAAGATGTGAACAAATGAGCAAAGATTGGTGCACATTGAAGTACATAACCTGAAAAATAGCCAATGAGAACCTTGAAAACACACCTGTCTTTCCAAAGTTTTTTGCAACTGTTTTGAATATACAGTACTTCGTTGTTGTCTCAATTTCATATCTTTTAACTATCTCATTGACAGTTGCAAGACTTGTGACACGACCAAGAAATGAATCTTCTGCCGAGTCAAATAGAGGAACCCATGATGAACTATCCTCATCCATGCTGTATATCTCTGTAGATTGTGAATGAAGATATTTTTTATGATATAATTCTATGTAGTTGTAGTAAAAACAGGGCTTCAATTCTGGTGTATGTGGCATTGCCCTTTATATTCCAAGATTCTCTTTTTATAGGGTTTACTGAGGGTAAAATCGGTTAGTTTGGGGAGTAAAATGGGCAGTTGGGGCTAAAAATCTTGATAAATTTTGCAAACGTCGTTGCTCACGATTTTCCTCACTCAGGCAACTTCTCTGGCCAGGCTTTAGTGGCCTAAAAGGCCTGAAAACCATAAATACACATAATTTTTAGAAGAAACTAAGGTAATGGGCTGGTATGAAGTGTCTTAAACCTTAGGCCATTGTTTGATATATCTTCAATGCAGAGTTCAGAGTTCATTTTTTGGTGGTTTTGTTGTTGAAAAAGGGGAAACGGGCTCCCGAACAAAGATCGCAAAACAAGTAAGCAACATAATTCATACTCAAAATAATTCCTAAACAGTTGCTACTATTCACAGTGAGTGTCAAGGTATCAGAATATTGTTGAGCGACCTGGAAAATTAAAACTGTAAGTTACAAAGGGTATTTTTGGCTTTTTCTTATAAAATATTACTTGTTGCAAGCAAAAGCCCTGTAGGCCTAGAGGCCTAATGGGCTATTCCATTTTTTAACCATACAGGGGGATGGAAGTAAGAATTTAGTCATATTGGCACCCCTTGGAAAAGAGTCATTAGTTAGGAGCAACCCCCTCAGAAACAGGACTTTAGACTGATAATCGCCCTTGGAAATGATATACAGCATGCGTGTGAAAAGGGGATAGTTTCTGCAGCCTCCCTGGAAATCTCCGTCAAGGTCCATTAGCCCTTGGAAAATATTTGTTACAATATTTTTACCCCCCAGAGAAGCATATTTAAGAATTTTTGACCCCCCCAGAAATTCCTTTTGAATGACCCCCTGGAATTTTACTTCCATCCCCCTGTATGGAGTAAAAATGGAATAGCCCAATACAGTAGATTGAGGGGAGATTGAGCAAACTTTCAAGACCCGGCTAACGAAAACAAAATGGCTTGAAATATGAAATAGTATGTAAAAAATAAGTAGGTTTATTAATTACCCCTACAGCTCATTTGGGCACATCATTGGGCAGCGCAAAGCTATGTGTGAGGAGGTGTCCCAGCAGCAATCGTGGTTAGTTTGCCATTTCAGAGTTGCCGCCAAAATTTTCATTTCCCAGATGCTGTTAGTTGTTGCGGTTGTTACAATGACGTCATATTACATCATCAGGAATGAGAGGGTTGGATTTCGTGCACACCTTTCGCTTTATCATCTGCGACTCATCAACTTCCACTATTTCACCAACACCGCCGATTAGTTTGTCTTGCATAGGGATCCGCAACAACTTTGATGTGCATTCCTCTCGCAGGAAGTTGAACCAGTCGACGACAGTTTTCTCCGCCAGTCCAATGACAATAGCTGTCGTAGACATTGACATACCTACACACCAGCAGTATATCACAGATATAAGCTGCTGAAGTGACAGGTTCGACTGTGCGAAGAAACTGCCATCTCTGATACTTTTGCTAGATCTGCATCTTGCAAAAGGGCATCGCCATCTGTACCCATCTTGCCCATCCCTTGCCTGTAACTGCATCTGGCGTCTACAATTTCGGGCTGCACACCTCATCCGTGGCTTTATTAAGTTCCGTGCCTGCATCCACTGGATCAGCTGTAGGTTACCTTGATATAATATTTGGTACAGATCAAACATATTCATGATTGAAGCTTTGTCGAAGTTATGTATAGCTAAGTAGGATCTAGTGATGAAATTTTACTGATACTTTTTATGAACACAGCAATTTTTATAGGCATGGATACAACTCATTAAATCATGAATTAATAATTTAAGTTTTGAATTGCACAGAAAAGGCTTTTTTTGCTGTTGCGTATGCTTATGTCATCACGTTGTCAAAGACAGTACAAACTCCAGAAATATAAATTACAATAGAGGGAGTATGAGTCGATGAACAATTACCGATACGAAACAAACTTTTATCCAATGAAATCGCAAAGATCAATGTGGGCGTGATCGTAAACCTTTTTATCTGAAATTCACAGATGCTGGCGTCCCCAGCCCACACCCACCCCATTCCCTCTGACGTAAAGTTCCGACTATGTGAAGCATGCTACAAAGAGGGCGTGTTTCGGTTTCCAAGTTTGCAACTTTGGTATGACCCAAATATTGTGCTTTACATCAATCTATGGACAATTCCTTTCTGTGATTTGTTTACAAAATATCGAAACTGCACGAAAACTTCAGGGAAATATGGTAGTGGGGAGCTTTAAGGCCACCATTGGAAGAGCGTGAAAGAAATTATGTGATTATGATATAAGAACCTTTAATATTTGCTAATTCGAAAAATAAAGGAATTGTGAAAATTTAATTTGAATAACTATGCAATTTGTAGCTCCAAACTAAAAATAAAGGGCTGGTCTTAAACTTATGGCCAAAGCTGTGGACTGAAGGCTCCCTCCACTATCATTTTACTAAAAGTTTCTTAAATCAGCTTGAAATTTCTGTATTTTCATGTTAAAAGTTTCTTAATTTGTTCATAGTCATGATTTTACTTTTTAGCGTTTCCTCCTTTTTATTGGACATAGTACTAGCCTAGAGATTCTTAAAATTTGGCTATTTTAACAACCAGTAACCATGGTAATAAACCAGTTTCTGATACTTAAAAAAAACCTGTATCTCCGTACTTAATTCATAACTCAAATAGAAATACAAATGAAATTAGATGAAGCATATAAATTGATTTTAGAAATGACACCCGTAACTTTATGGCTCGTTATTATCCGACCAAACATAAAACCATAAAATCTACTTCCTGACCAAAAAATGCACCCCAGCACTGGCGAAATCTATCAGTATATATGGTAGTAATCTTTCCGGGCAAATGTTTTGAAATAAATTCTTTTATTTGTCTATAAGGAACACCTTATAAGAAACACTTGGTGAAGAATATAGTAAAACTGTAGCCAAACATACATAGGTCTCGTAAAACAAGCGATGGACCTATTACTCATTAAGTTTCGAGAGGCGATAACCACAAATGCATTAAAATGACTTCGCCTGTTCTGAACCTGTTGGCAGTAAACTCCCGTTAAGAGCGAGGGGCAAATCACTTCTCAGATAGCGTACGTGATTTTTGTGATTTTGAAATCACATGATTTTTTTCTGTGACTTTTTTTGTGATTTTAGTGATTTTTTAGTGATTTTTTCGTGTGATTTTCAGCAATTTTTCAGTGATTTGTGATTTTTGGTGCTTTCTGTATGTGATTTTTTTGTGATTTCAAGGGAGGTGTACGAAAAAAATCAGCGATTTGCCCCTCGGTTAAGAGACTTGAATGCTAATTTGAGTTCGCTCTGATGGAGTCACCATTGATGACGTCGCACTCCGTTTATGAATTCCTGAACGCTGCATCATATTTTGATTGTTCTGCTATTCTTATGTCAACATAAGGTGTTTCCACTTTCAAACTATATTAGGTGTCAGAGGGGTTTCCAATCCCCCAAGAGTTATTGCACTTTCTGACGACATAATCTTTAACGTCATCTCCCTTTTATTAGAGCTCCAAAACAACAACATTCCTCTTTCATTACAAAAAATCTATTGCACCAATTTGAATGGAATTACTTACATGAATTACCTCCTACAGACAGGGTTTCAGACAATGTGTTTCAGATTTTGTTTTCGGATATTGTCTTCTCTTGCGTAATCACCCAATTTAGAATAATTTTTCTTCATAAATATGGAGGAAATCTGGATCTGAATTCAAATTTACTTGAATCTGAATTCAACAGTTATCTCAATAAAGAAAATATTCACGAAATTCACCAGTAATAAGAAATGGCTGCCCTGTACTCGATGGACCTTTTTGATGAATCTGTCAAACCAGCAGAGACCGGTGATGATTGTAAGGAAGAGCGAAATGTCCAAAGTACCACTAAAGAATTAGCGAACTGGTATGTATAAAATATCTAATAATAGAAATTGCCGAGGGGCATTTCACTCCAAAAATCTCGTACGCCTTTGGCAAAAATCCTTTTGTTTGGAAGAAAAATCCATCAAAAATCTGTAAAAATCCTTTTGTTCTGAAAAAATCTCGTACGCTTTTTTGAAGGAGTGAAATGCATGCCCTCGGAAATTGCGCTTGATTTTGTTTGTTTTTTATTGGTAAACCTGTCGCATCAGTTATTTGGGGAACAACTGACACAAAAAAACAGGAAAACGTTGAAGGAGTCAATTGTACTGTAAATATCTACATTTCATTGCTCTATTAGTTTTTAACACAGTAAAAGCCAACGTCGATGAGGCGATACTCACTAATTCTGCAATCCCTTCTATCCCTGCAATTCACTTCATTGTCGTTGATGTCAAGAAATTGGCACCTAGTAGTGGCCTTACAGCATAACAGTGTAGCGTACATTCCCGTCCTGTTAATATACCAATTTTGCTTCTCTTTTGAAGGTTGACAGAGATGTTTGAATTTGATGACACCAAAGAGGGGCGAAGATGGACGCAAAAAGTTGCTGTCAGTGACCTGCTAACGCTGGCAAAGGAAACTTGTAATGACAGACGCATTTCCACCAAGCATCTAGGGATGGCCATGAAGCAAGCTTTCCCGCAAGTAAAACGGCAGCATGCGGCAACCGAGCCATACAGCTATTACGGACTGAAGTTGAAGCAGACTGCCAAAACAGCAACTCCTGAACCACCAGCAATCCCCTTCAAACATGCAGCATGCCAGACTGATTCACAAATTGGAAACATGAAGTCTAGCAGTTTTCTCCCTAGTTACAAGTTAATTTGGCTACTATTCTTTTACAGGACTTAACAGTTTTCTTTCCACAGATTACAGTGTGTAATGTTGTGTTTGTAGGCTTATTACGATGTGTCTGTTATTTAAAGCTTTTAAGATTATGTACAGCAATTCATTTGCTTTAATAACATTCTTCAAACTTGTTGCTTAAAAATATGCAGTAAATTAGAATAAATAACTACCGATCCAAAGATTCGTTCTTGACAGAATTTCACGCTTTTTTGTTGTGATTAACATCATCAATTGTTCTCTGACTCTTGGCATATCTATGAGGTGGAAGTCCATTGGAGCTTTAGTTGCCTGTGCAACCATTCCACACAGCAGAAACAGTCCACAATCTACAGCACTGCTTCCTTGTGTTGGTACTCTTCTGCGCTCCTCCATTGACAGTTCGCTGAAGCTGGAGATGTCTATTCCTGATCTCTGTATCCAGGTTGTGAGCAACTGCCTGATCTCTATGTCGCTTTTATATGGACACGAACTGTCGTATTCTAGATATCGTTGCCCTGGAATGTCTATCACAACGAGGGACCAGTGTGTGTTGTTTGAATGTATCGGGACAAGAACTAATTCATGCTCAAGCGCCAAACATCCCAGTTTTGTTTTGTTGCTACCAGTGGCCTTCCTTTTTCTCAGTTGATTAATGAGGTTGGTATCTGCTACATAAACACGTTTTTCCATCTTGCTCAGACACTTGCCAATAGCATGAATGACAGCATCATTGATCTTGTTTCCTTTTTCAAGGCATATGAGATCGGATTCGTGCAGTAGTGAATATGGTGTGGAATTAAAGCAGCTAGATGGATTGCCTTCACTTGAGTTGGAGCCTGCAACATTTTCTTCATCATCATCAATAACGACAAGATTCTTCTCTATCTTTACTGCTGCTAGTTGAGTAGATGGAATGTTTTTCAGGTACAGCAACCCTTCCCTGATTGACAAAACTTTGACAGTCTTCTGTAGGCTGTCTAGTAGCAACATGGTACTGTCAAGAAAACCAACTGAAACATAGTGTTTCTTGGCACCATCAACAACGAGAATGAAACGGTTTTTCACGATATCCAGCTTCTTTACCAACGACTGGTAAATGAGTTCCAGAATTTGAGAGGGAACGTTCTTGATGTCAGTTTGGTGTACGGTAGAGGTAATTACTTTGCCCTTCCTACACCACAGCAATCCTCTCTTTACAGCAGCCTGCTCAAGTACAACGATATCATAGTCACCACATCGATGTCTCATTGGCTCCACTTCCTGCAGTAAGCCCTGTTGTATATAGGCATTGTTGAGCCATACAGCATCTGCCAGCTCATCCATTTCTGATGGCAAATATGGCGTGGTCACAATCCCACAACCAGTTACAGTGTTATTCAGGGCACAAAGGCCACAGTATGCGCTGCATCCTTGTATTTGCATTCTGATGTGAAGAGGGCCTATTTTCACCGAGATAAACTTTATTTGGTCTGTTACAGTCCTGAGACTCGCCTTTCCCAAAACAGTAGATGCTTACTGTAGGTTACTTTTCAACCCAGGTGTCATATTTCCACTACAGTTTCCCAATTCTGTCATCCAAGCCAACAAAAATTCTTTTTTACGAAGACTACCTGGGCTGCTTGAGGCACGAAGGGCTTCGAGAGCTTGCACTGCCTGAGGAATCAATTCTTTCACTTGCTTGTTGATTTTTGAACATGACTGCTGTTGGTTGGAGCCGTCCTTTACATTTTCAACTGCAGATGACTGACCAGCATTGTTACAGTCAGAAGCGAAATCACTTGTGCTCTGGTTGGCAGTAGGCTCGTTTGTGTCTGGACTGCATCTATCTTTAGTCGGTGTTTGAAACCCAACTACGTTTATCTTTCCACTAGAAATGAGGCTTTGTAACTGGGCCGCTGATATCTTCAACACTTTTGGTGCTAATTTGGAGTCTTTTTTTCGCTAACGTCAATCTTTTCTTTATTTACCATTGGATTGACCTTTGGATCGACTGTTGGAAGATCATCTTTTGTGCTATCTCGTCCTTGTTTACTTTGTTTAACTTTCATGTCTTCTGATTTGGCCACATCCGAATTTACTCCATTTCTCTTGACTCTAACTTTCTTTGCTGGGGAGCCAGTCTCCATATTTTCAGTTGCACCTCTTTTAGTTCCTTTATTTCTTCCTTTACCTGTAGAACTCTTCTTTCTACCCTTTTTCCGTTGATTTTTCCTTTTTGAATCAACTGTGACAAGGGTGACACTCTTGTGTAAGTAGGGAATGCCACACCGTCTTGCAAATTCGATGGCTTTTTGTCGGCAGCATACATGTCCACAGGAAACAGCATCATCACTAAAACACTGGATGCACTCATGATTTTGAATTTCATCCTCGCCAAACTCCCGAAGGAATTCCAAAAGACTTTCATTCAAGTGACGTCGACACATTCTTTCCCAATGAACGCTTCCGTACATGAAGTAGGGAAAGCCTACACTTTTCAGTTGATCAGTTTTTTCACAGTATGCTTTCTTGAAAAATTCAGACTTTTCCAGGTTGCGTGTGCTGTAAAGCTTTGACAGCAGACCACAATCTAAGGCCTCACATAAGTCATTAAAGGCACCATTGATGTTTCGTACAGCATAATTTTTAGATGCTTTCCGCTGCTTGTCTTTGTAGATGTCTCGTCGAAAGTCAATAGCAAAGTCAACAACTTCATCCAGCAACTGTTTTACATCAACAGCATTTCTTTGCTCAACTGGAGCTGCACTCTCTACATCTCTCTCCTTCATTGTGTCATTGAATAACACCATTTGCCCTCTGAATAAAGACTTTTCATATACTTCTCTTCCATCATTTACTTCAACTTGATAAATACCACCTGCGTTATAACCGGTTATCTTTCCAATCAGGTTTCTCGGAGCTAGGGGATCTTTACGTGAGACAGCTTGCTTCTCTATATCTGGATTTCGGAACAGAACACGATCTCCAATTTCAAAACTGGCATTGTTCCCTTTTCTAAGTGCATTCTCTATATTTCGATGAATAGTATGCTCTGTTGACTCAAGGGCTTTACATTTTCGCACAATATATTCACTGCTCATCGAAAACAGTGCCGAATTGAAACTTCTCTGGGAAAATTCTGGTTCATCTTCTGCATCAACATTTCCTGGTGTGATTGGTTCATCACTCTCCTCTACTGCTGGGCTTGGTTCATGAAACATGCTACCAGACATCGATGCAGTGGCACAGGACTGCATTATATCATTTTCGGCAACATTCATCCCAAAATCACCTACTGTAGCTGGAATAGTGCTTGCCACACTGGCAATAGAGCCCGTGTCATCATCGTCAGAATCCATCGGGTTGCTTACATCGTTTTGATCTTCCCCATTTGATTGGGAGGCCATGTCGATATCATCTGGGACCACAACATACCTCAATGAAAGGGGCTCACGATTTCTGAACACTCTAAAGGGAACATCATCAATTGTAGAATGCCAGGAATGATTGAGGACATGCGCAATCTTTGGCAGAAGAAGTGGCCATGCCATAGCTTGCTGAGTGGGATCCATATGACCAATTGCTTTTCTCATATTGTTTTTGAACTGCTTGTTCAAGTTCTCAATTTGTCCCTGGGATTGTGGGTGTCTTGGTTTTCCATGCTTTATTTTAACTCCACATTCTGTTAGAAGGAGCTCGACAACTTCTGCAACAAATTCTGACCCGTTGTCGGACTGCAGAATTTCAGGGAAGCCTTCATGTTGAAACAGGAGGCTGGCAGCTCCAAACATTTGTTTTGCATGCTTTTAATTTGAGTGGGAAAAACCAGCAATGTTTGGAGAAGCAATCTTTCATTGCGAGAACATAGTGGAACTGCCATTTATTTTCTTTCATGAACTCTCTTGTACTTGGAGCCATATCAACGAGATCAAATTGAACTTGCTCAAGTGGTCTAGCAGATCTTATAGGCTTTGGGGGAGCAGCAACAGTTGGTAGAATTCGTTTATTGACTTGGCATGTCTGACAGGATGCTAGGAATTGTTTTATTCTAATAAAGCTTCCTTTGAAATGATAAGAATCGTTGAACATCTTGCTCAGATTATTCATGCCCCCACTGTGGCAATGTTGAACTCCATCAGCACTTTCAATTACATGCAACTCTTCCAGCTTTTTTACGAAGGTTTCCTCATACAAAAGCATCTTGGTTGCTACGCATTCTTTTGACTTTCTGTTGTACGTGTTAATCATGAGCTGGGGCCAGTGTTCGATGTTTGCGTCGATCCATCCATCCGATGAAATTTTGAATTGGTAGAAGGGCTTGCTGGTGCTTTTGTTGAACAAGAAACTTCGCTTGTTTTCCCGGTAAAACATAACAGCAACAATCCAGACGCATTCTGGCACATTTTCTTCAAAAATTTCTCTAAATTCTGGTGCCAAATAGAACAAACAACAGCAGATCCTTGCATATAGCCATTTTGACATTGGTTTGTTGAATGGATTATCATTGGATTCTTCTTTGTCATCTTCATTGTCTGAAAGAGATTGCACACGTGTGATCATAAAGCTCAGGGCAGGGGGTTCCTCTCAGCTTTACTAGTTACCAGATTTTTCTTGAAGCAAATGTTTTGAGACTCCAAACAATGTTCCTAACTTTAGTAGACTCAAAGAAAATTCATGCTTGGTAAGACCACTCAATGTAAATTCTCCCATTTTCAGTTACCCAGACCAAAAATATTGATTCTTCAATGATATTAATCATCTATCACATGTTTCAATAGTAAAACTTCAGGGCCATTTGTAAACACCGGCATTGGAATACTGGCATCGGCATTGGAATTGGCATTGGCATTGGAATTGGCATCGATATTGCACATGTACAACGAGGCATGCAAAACAGATCCGGGGGGTTATGTGACTGCGCTTTACGCTATCTATTTGCATTCTACTGCAAATTGCATTTGTTCAAAGTAATCTATCAAGCTCAGCCCAATCTTTTCTCTCCTCTGAGGGCATCAGCCTTCTGCATTCGTAAACAAAGTCAACAAATCAAGTGATGGCTAGGGCAAACTGAAGTGACTCGTAAGGTTAGCCGAGAATAACCTGACGTAAAAAACATGTTTGAAGTACCCAACTTAGAAGCCCATGATCTTTCTGCAACTTTCTAAAAGTTCTCATTATTTGATTACTCAAACTTTGTAAGGATCCCTTAAAGTTTACACAGTGCGCCTTGTGTGAAACAATGTGAAATACAGACAGATAAGTTTATAGGTTCCCTTGACTGAAGTAACAAGTTTCTTAAATAATTTTGGCCGAGGGACATTCTCGAAAAGTCTCGTGCAGTTGGGAACATGCAAGTTTGACATACACACACAAGTTTGAAATGCGCACACATAAGTCTGAAATGTACTCAAACACAACTGAAATACACACCATACATATGACATACACACAAAAGTTAATCTTTGCCGGTACGGCTTGCCATACATAACTGCTATGAAACTGAGGGGCATTTCTTCAAAACAAAGGGATTTTTACCGACTTATGATGGACTTTACTTGAGAACGAACGGAATCTTACCAGAAGGTGCACGAGACCTTCGGGAATTAAATGTCCCGCAGCCAAAATTATTTAAGAAACTTGTTACTTCAGTCAAGGGAACCTATAAACTTATCTGTCTGTATTTCACATTGTTTCACACAAGGCGCATTGTGTAAACTTTAAGGGATCCTTACGAAGTTTGAGTAATCAAATGATGAGAACTTTTAGAAAGTTGCAGAAAGATCGTGGGCTCCTACGTTGGGTACTTCAAACACGTTTTTTTTACGTCAGGTTATTCTCGGCTAACCTTACGAGTCGACTTCAGTTTGCCCTAGCCATGACTTGATTTGTTGACTTTGTTTCGAATGCAGAAGGCTGATGCCCTCAGAGGACAGAAAAGATTGGGCTGAGCTTGATAGATTACTTTGAACAAATGCAATTTGCAGTAGAATGCAAATAAATAGCGTAAAGCGCAGTCACATAACCCCCCGGATCAGTTTTGCATGCCTCGTTGTACATGTGCAACATCGATGCCAATTCCAATGCCAATGCCAATTCCAATGCCGATGCCAGTATTCCAATGCCAGTGTTTACAAATGGCCAAACTTCAGAGGTTAAAACTACTGGGTGTGTCAATAGAAACAATTCTCATTTGAATTGCAACTACTTCCTTGATATCAAGCCAATGGTGTTGGCACATTCAATTATTCAAACATTTTTGTTTGCTGAAATCGGTCACTCCGTTCAGATCTTACAAGAGTTTGTTTCAAGAAAATCTTTCGAGAAATCATGAAACGTGCTAAAATCTCGATGACGCACAAGTTTCCGCTAATATTCTTAGATACAGCAATGACATGAACACACTTCGGAGGCTGGACAAGTCTTCTCCCTGGTATGAATAACTTATTCTGGAGGATCAACAGGACCAATTACATGAATACATCAAGTGTCATTGTAGTTGGGAATTAAAATAAAGGGGATTCGTTCGTTTGGTTTTCACTCGTTTTAGCAGGTTTTCGAAAGAGACGTTTGGCCGAAAATCTCCCACATCAACGGGAAGGAGTGACCGATTGAAGCCAGGTAAATTGCCGAATCTAGTTGAGCATATTGGCTGCGAAACAAAATGGTTTTCAATATTATTGCTTTGTCATTTTTATTGACTCACCTGGTAGCAAGGAAGCTTACAGACTGTATGTGGTACTCAAGTCAAAGATATCAACGCTTCGAGATTAATATTATTCAAGGATGCTGAACTGTAACTGAATAACTGACATTCAGTTCATGCCTTACACACATTAACATGATAAGAGTTCTTAGGAATGTTTAAGAATTCTTCACATTCTGAAAAGTATTCTTGAGTCACAAGTAATATTCAAGATTTCGTAAGAAACAAACAGCAGGAAAACGAGGCAAACGTGCACATGGCCTGTCGTGTACCTGACGACCAAACCTTACTGTGTCTTAAAAAATTATTGGTTAGCCTTCAGTACCTCAGCATAGCCTGAGAGGGTTGTGTTGTATCTAGGAATCTTAAAATAACTTTCCCACAGAAGTTGAGCAAACAGACCAAAAAATTTTTGGGTATTCAGTATCAAGAGCAAGTTGTTTGATTTGCCAACGGCAGAAATTTAAAAGTTCCTTTGAAAAGTGCTATTTACATAGACAGAGCAGAAACTGTGTGCATGTGCAAAAGTTCATAACTTTGAGCCTCCCCCCCCCCTCCCTCGGAGCAGGTCTTTTTGTGAGCAAAGTTACACAAGAGTACAGCAAACACTCATGCAGTTTTGCTTGCGCGAGCGATCCTTCAGGTATAGATCCATCCCAAGCACTTTTAATTCATGAGAAAAGCAGGATGCACAGAATCTCCAAATTGTCAATGTCAGGCGAGAAAGAATCATTCAAAAATTTGCTGTGAGGTTCGCGTTCAATTACGGCAAGCACATATGGTCGTTTTTCGAAACATTTTGTCTAAAAAGATGAATCTTCA